>JARYMX010000074.1:0-105573 GCA_030169165.1 Centaurea solstitialis | reverse complement strand
TATGTTGCCTAAGCAATGTTGTCTTATTGATGTTGCCTAAGAATATAGGCAACATAGTCAAACACCATATGTTGCTTAAGTTGACTTCTTAGGCAACACATAAAATGTTATGTTGCCTATGTACCAAAACCTATGTTGCACTATATAAACTCTAAAGCAACATTCATTCATGCATATGTTGCCTAAGATATCAGCTTAGTCAACGTACTCTTTTTGCATATGTTGCTTAAGGTATCAACTTAAACAACATACTCTATTTAAATATGTTGTCTTTCAACTATAATTACCGCAATATAATATATCTCTTAGGCAACACTTACGTTGTTTATAACTTGCATAAGAAGTTTTATAGAAAAAACATTACGGCTCATTTTTTTTTAAATCACTACAATTTTTGAATCGCATGTTTTCTACAACCAAATCTTACAAACAAGCAAAGACAAATCACAATTCTATAAACAACAAATATGCGTTTTTTACAAACAACTTCAATATTAATTAACCAAATAAAACGAATAACTTTAACAATTGAAAAATAACGTTATTCCTAAATAATTCCAAAAAGCTAGGCAACAAATTCGATAACACAAAAATAAAAAAGTAACCTAAAGCATGAGACATCGGGGTTGTTAAGTTGGAGTTTGCATCACTACGCATAGAACATCTTCATCAATGATTCTAAAATCTTTCTTTGTTCAGTGGTTTCCTCTCTTTGCTTAGCAGCTTCTTTTTTTGCCTTAGTTGTGCCTCTTTTAACAAGTGTGTATCATCGTCATATCTAAAGAGAGCTCCATTGAATCACCATAACATAGTCCTCCCCAAGAACTGACATATTTGCTAACTTAGAGGTCTTTTTGGAGGCCTATGGATCTGTAACAAAATTATTCATAGTAAATAAACAAGTGGTAAACAACAGTCCACAATACCGTCAACATTTATATATTAATATAGACAGATATATACATTTATAAATAAACCATGATACCATCAATAATTATATAGAGTCATATACATTATGAACAAAACATGTTATTTCAGTGAGGTGATGCCAATATATAATATGTTCATACCATTTTGAAGTAACAATTCTATTTTCTTCTAGTGGCTTCATCGACGATCTTGACCTTCCAACAATGCTTTAATAGGCATCTTTCTTCTTATTTTTTTTCGATCCTTACTCTGAAAATAGAAAGAAGGCAAAGAAGAATTTAATTATAACTCTTAAACCAAAATATTAAATATATAGAACACAAGAATTTAAAACAGAAAACATTCTAGATGCTATACTTAATTTAGCAGGTGCTTCAATAACCTATAAGAAGCTAACCACAAATGTCGACGGTGGAGGGCTGATGGTGGCGACACGGTGGACGGCTATGGAGACGCTTGGCTGATGATTGTGTTTGGTGGTGGCGATAACGACGGTGGAGGGTTCTCAGCTGTTGGTGGCTTTCGACGGTGACCTGTGCCACAACAACGGTGGAGCATTTTGGGCGGCTGATGAAACGCTTTTTGGTTATATTTTTAGGTAAAGTGTGGAAGAAACTCTCTTGACTTTGACCAAGTTAAAAAAAGGGGGGGAAATGTATTTTGGAAAAGGGTGGGAAATGGTTTTGGGAGCGGGTCGGCGGGAAACGAAAAGTAGATTAAATCTTTTTATTTTTTTTAACTTCTAACTCTAAACAACATGTTGAATATATAGAAAACTTAATTAACTTTGTTAATTTATAGTTTTTGTATATATTAAGTACATAGTATTGAGTTTTATTGTTAACCACAAATAGTGTGTTAACCGTGTTAATTCATCATAATCCTTAATGATCTAAATCTAGGGTCAAGATTAAATCCCTATAATTAGGGAATTTTTAATAACTAAAAATTAAAAAATACATCAAACACACGTGCACAGGGGTATTTTGTGTTCACCCGATGAACACATGTGCACAACCACCACCATCACAGCTACCACCACCACCATTACCACACCCACCACCCGGTGAACACATGTACAAAGCTACCACCAACACCATCACCACACTCACTACCCGGTGAACACATGTGCACATGTACCACCATCACAGCTACCACCACCCCGTCACCACACCCACCACCCGGTGAACACATGTGCACAGCCACCACCATCACCACACCCACCACTCGGTGAACACATGTGCACAGCCACCACCATTACCACACTCGCCACCACTAGTCCACCACCATCACAGCTACCACCACCACACCACCACCACCATCACCACCACCACACCCACCACCACACCCACCACCCGGTGAAGACATGTGCACATCCATCACAGCTACCACCACCCCGTCACCACACCCACCACCTGGTGAACACATGTGCACAGCCACCACCATCACCACACCCACCATCTCCAAACCACCACCACACCCAATACCACCACAACCACCATCTCCAAAACACCACCACCACCACCACCTGAAAAACACTTGTGCACAGATCTGGTGGTTGTGGTGGAAAGCCACAGATCCGGCGACGGTGGTGGTGGAAGGTCGCATTTCCGGCAGCGGTGGTGGTGAAAGGCCGAATTTGTTCGTAGGTGACGTACTTGACGACGTAGTTAGGGTTTAGTTTGTACCTGCCGAATGGGGGAATTCGGGGTGTGGAGGTCGTGTTTGTATACGGCGAGGGTGAGGCGGGAGAGGTGGGGGATCTAGAGGTGATTTGGTGGTGGTCATTTAGTGGCGGTTTGGTGGCGGCGGTGGTGGAAGGCGACAGATATGGAGGTGGTGGCGGATCTGGTGGTGGCGGTGGAAGGGGGCGTGATCTGAATCGCATTTAATACAAAGGGTGTAAATAGAAGTCTTGGTGATCTTGTTTAGACACAACTTCTATGGTTTGAAATTGTAACACCATGAATCCCAAAGCTATAGACCGACCCAATAACTTCCAGTCCAACTAAAAACCCTGTTGGAGTTTATAGAGCTCACAAATTCTACTCTGTATCCATGTGGGACGGGTTGTTACAAACTCCCCCACTTAAACTCCTCATGTCCCCATCAGGCTTACCCAGAATCTTTCTCTTTGACCTTGACGATGTGGGATTTGCCTAAGACGTTACAAACATCCCGCCTCGAGGACTTATCATACCCGATAAGGTTTGCCCCGCCATCCCGATGGTACAAGAATCAACTCTCATACCAACTGTAACACCCCAAAGCCCAAAGCTATAGGTTGGCCCAATAACTTTGAGTCCAACTAAAAACTATGGTGGAAATTATTGGTTCCCATGACTTGAAGCTTATAACGAACTCACAAATTCTACTCTATATCAATGTAGGACGGGTTGTTACGGAAATCGCGGTCCCAAATCATCAAAAACAATTTTTTTAGGAATGGTAATGTTGGAAGTGGAGAGGAATGATGGAAATAGAAGAACTATTTATCTTTATTTTTTCTATTTTGATCTTAGGCAACATAGAAACAAAAAAATATGTTGCCTAAGACAAATCTTAAGCAACAAACACAATAGATTATATGTTGCCTAACAAATATTTAATAGAGTGTCACTTGATCAACCTTAAGCTTTCAACTACTTATATTTATTTATATTTTCATCTTAGGCAACATAAACTATGTTGTTTACGAAAGATCTTAGGCAACAAAGGAAATACTTTATATGTTCCCTAAGATATCTTTGAGCGACTTAAAATAAAATAAAAAACGAGTTGTCTACATACACTTAGGCAACATAGACTATGTTGTCCATGAAAGATCGTAGGCAATAAAGGAAATAGTTTATATGTTGCATTAGATAACTTTATTCGATTTAAAAAAAAAATAATTGAGTGATCTACATACACTTAGGCAACATAAGGAAAATTGTTGCTCTAGAAAGTTTGAGGCAACATATAAATATTTATACGTTGTCTAAGGTCTAACTTAGACAACAGAGAATTATACTTTGCTTAAGAGGTAACTTAGGCAACATATAATAGCTTATGTTGCCTAAGCGTATCTTAAGCAACTTAGGCAATTAACATTTGTTGTCTAACACAACATTTGGTGTAGTGATATATCTTACACAATAAAAAAATTATCATCACCACTAAATGTTTTTTCATAATTAATTTAAACTAATGAAGTTATTTAATGGAATATCGTTATAAATATGTTTTGAGCATTAAATGAATCATTAGCACAAGACTGTTTCAACTGTTGTATTATGTACATGTCCTACCAATATCCCATATAGTATACTTGAGGGACCTATATGTTTCTCATTGTTGTAATGCCATTAAACCCACTATTAGTATCATTTTTTTATTTCCATGATAACTGATTTCATTATATTAACGATACATTGTTTCCAAGCCTATTTTAAGAGCACATGTTTTTCTTATTGCTTTGACTTCTTGAATAGCCACAATTTATTATAATCTATTATTTGAGGTATTTAATAATATTCCCATTAGTTTTTGTTCACTACTTAGAGTCAATTCATAATAACAGAAACTAGATGAACATTTTAAGACACATATTGTCATAAACCTATGAAAATTTCAATTTTCAAAGCCAAAATCAACAAATCAACATTAGTGTTAAAAAGCTAAATTCAAAGTTAAAGTCCTCACCTTTTGATACATGTTAAAAGAGTAGACAATGTTGTTCTTGGTTATCTACATGTTGTGGTGTTTTTGTGACAAAAGATAGGGACTTTACACATCATATCACACCCTAAATGTGAAACTAAGATTTATGTATGCGTATAATATGATTGTTTTAACCTATGAATTTCAATGGCCAATGTCATGTATTTACTAAACGTATGCTTTCAGTTTAATTATAATTAAAAACAGATGTTGCACTAAAATGTTTTAGAATTGATGTGGTATGATAACAGTTTGACCATTTGAGACAAAAAAAAAAAAAAAAAAACTTATGATACAATTGTGAGCTTACACGACTTCTACTTTATGGTAGAAAAGA
Organism: Centaurea solstitialis; assembly: GCA_030169165.1. Lineage (NCBI taxonomy): Eukaryota > Viridiplantae > Streptophyta > Magnoliopsida > Asterales > Asteraceae > Centaurea > Centaurea solstitialis. The sequence continues at coordinate 100,604 of JARYMX010000074.1, read as the reverse complement.
ACTTTTGGTTTTAACACAATTATAGATCACATCAATTACTACCTATCTATGGGATTACAGTAATTACATATTGCTTTATAGGTTTATTTAGAAAGGGGTTATGATTCGTAATTTCTTAAAAAACCTTCGTGTTGTAGAGGCATAATGCTTATAGTAGTACTTGGACCTTGTGCTTCGGATTGTGATGGTGGGCAATTTCCTCCGGTGAGAATCTTTTGACACGTCTCAAGTAGAGAGTGTCTACAAGTAGGACAAGATGAGTGTGAACTGAGCCATTTGTCGATGCATCGTACATGGAATCCGTGGTTGCATTTAGGCAAGATCTTGACCCGCTCGCCTTTTGAAAAATCACCTAGACATATAACACATTCTTTGTCTAATCCTGGCAATTGTAACCCTTCACAATAGCTCACGGTTGGGAATGTCTTTAGTGCCTTTTTCTTAATTCCAGTGTTAGCTAATCTAACTGAAGTGCTTTCTTGGCTAGTGTTGGTTCTCGAGCCAACAAGATTTGTGCATCTTAATACACACCTGATGATGGAGTTCAACCCTAGCGAACAAATTAAAGCACACAAAAGCACTGAGAGAACCATTACCACATTCGAATCAAAGTTGCTATGCGTTGTAAATGAGCTTGACGGTGATGGAGCTGTCATCGTCGTTGTTGTTACTGCCGATGGCGGTTGTTGATATGAAGTTTTAAGTAGAAGTTTTCTTGAATAAAAATGCTCTAAATCATGAAAGAGCATTGTGGAAGTGGTTGACATATTTAGCTTGTTTTGTGATAATTGTTCAAAGCTTTGTCTAGATGGGAATTCAATGGAAGACTTCACTAAATAACACACATATATATACACATGTAATGTACAGAGAGAGATCATTAAAGGAGGGTCCTCTTTATTTGATTAAAAGAGGGATATTCTTAAGAGGATTTGGAGCCACCATGTGCGATTTTATCTCTCTGATTTTCTAATAATTTGGATCCTCCACTAAGTTGTGTAATATTTCTTAATTAATGGACCTCTATTCAAATGGGTCCGACCCACTATCTCCAAATCAAATAGTGCCACGTGTGGAGTTTTTTCTTTTCTTTCACCAACAATTTCTTCTTCTTTCTTTCTCCCACCAAGGTACGATTTAGCCAACACTTTGGAATGTGATTTAAACAAAAGAAATTAATTATTTCAGTTATTTTTAAATACTTTTAATATTTTTAATCATTTTTCGTTAAAAACTTTTAAAATAGTTATAAACTTTGTTAAAATAGAGAACTCCACTATTTTGTACCTCTATTAATAATAAAGAAGCATATAAATTATAAAATTTTTGAGTTATCAAAGGCCTAAGGTGTATGTCCTTCAGAGACTTAAAATGTAATTTTTTAACTACTCCACTATTAGCGGAAGTGATAATAGCAGACTTTCCTATATCACCGGAAGTGATAATTATTTTTACAATTTTAAAAAGAAAATGGTTAGGAAGTTTTAATGATATTCAAAAATAGCTAAATAGTTAATTTCTCTTTAAATAAACTTGGTTCGATAAAGACAGTTACCATCGCTATTGGATGAATTAGGGTTTATTTATACGTTATTGTATGTGGAATATTTCTACTACTACATCATAATATATTCGAAAGATGTATGTTATAATTAATTAGATGTAAAAGAACTTGTAAAAGTTAATAAAAATACACTCTTAAAAGTTTTTTTTTCCTATTTTCTAAAACGAGAATGATGATTGTTAACCGATTGATCAATTATATTCAATGTTTTTTTTTTTTAAAATAGATGTCAATGGTGTGGAACATGCCTTCATGTTGACCTTTTCTACATATGAGGCATGATATGGCGAGTCAAAGCCTATTTTTTTAATTCTTTTATGTCATTTAAGTTTTTTTCTTACCTTACGTGTCTTGTTTTATAAAAATGTTTATAAGCTTTATTGTGCAATCAAGTTGATATCGAAAATTCCAGGCGGTCCACAATCGACTGTCAAGCGGTTGTGGTTATGGAGGTGCTCCAGACTCGAATCCAAGACCATTTGATATCATGTAAGTCTATCACTCATCGATTACCACCTGAGCTATACGCCATTGACGTTTTTTCCTCTATTAATTTAGATTATTCATTATTATTTAATACAAGTAGAAATTATGTATGTGACCCACTTTCTTTTAATAACCTATGAAATTGTGATGATTGTGAAAGCTAATGCGTTATGTGCTATTTTACATGATCTTTTTGCATATAAGATTAGGGATTAGAATATTCATTAACAAAACTTTGTGCAAAATGTGTTTGCTTCTTATGCAATTGATTCACAATGTGCACATTTTTTCGTATTTGTGAAACAAAAAATACACATAAAAAAGTTTCATATTGTAAAACAAATACATATGAAACGATCACATTGTGAAACACATGTATGCTAACCAATACATTATATACCACCCTTCAATGAAAAAGATCTCATGTGAAACAAAGACATAAGATAGAAGTTCTCATGGATCTCATAAATTTTGAAGTTCTCATAAAAAAATCATCTCTACCTCTTAGATGAATTACTAAGATTATTTCTCTACTTTTCAATTTTTTTAAACATTTCTCATTTGAACCTTTGGTTATCTATCTATTTATCTTTCTTTCTTTCTTTCTCTCTCTCTCTCTCTCTATATATATATGTATATGTATATGTATATGTATATGTATATAAGTGATCATAACCCTTCATATTGTCAAGATCGACTTTGATTAATCAAAATTTACGACTATACCAAAAACAGAGGGATAGTTTCGTAACTTTTACACATAGGCGTCAAACAGGTAAATATGTGAACCCGTATGATTCATGTATGAACTATATTTCATTTTTACAGAGAGCCAAATATATATGAAGCAATCCGTCAAGAAAAAATTATATGAAACAATTTCATTATAGTAAACACTTTAATGACACACTTTCATTCAATTGAACAATGAACGATATCTATTTAAAAGAATACGAGAACTAAGAAAATTATATATGATTCACGTATAAAATCATATACGGTTTGCGGGACTTTGCAATTTCCTGTCAAAGGCATCCAAGTGGCCTTTTTAGAAATTTAATGCAAAATCATATATGATTTTTTTAGTTTTGGTATTCTTTTAAACAAATATCATTTTCTTATGATATAAATTTAATCATTTGAGAATCTAATATATTATGATAATTTAAAAACTATTATCATAAGGTAATATTGAATATGAATTTTCTTTCGTTTAAAACTAGAACTTTATATTGATCGATAATCTTATATTTATTTAGTTGTGAATATAATATATGAATTAAATATGCATTGAAAAAGAATATGCAATAATGTAATAAACTTGTGAGAAACAAAACAGTTCATTAAGCATATACAAAACTAGTTATGTTACTTTTACTAACATAGAAACTATGAATAAGATTGTTAAATGTAGGGGTTGAGCATGGTTCGGTTCGGTTCGGTTTTTGCCAAAAACCGAACCGAAAACCGAGCGTTGTTCGGTTTTCGGTTTTTTTCGGTTCGGTTTTCGGTTTTTCGGTTTTTGGTTTTTTCGGTTCGGTTTTCAGTTTTTTTCGGTTTTCGGATTTTTTTCGTTTTTTGGTTTTTTTTTTGGTTTTTTCCCCGGTTTTTCGGTGAATAACTCTATATTCTTCCATTTTTCAACTTGACAATTTTCCTTTAAGTTGTTCAAAAAATATGTTTGCATTCTTAAAAACCAATTTATTGAAGATAAGATAGAAACACACAAGTTTGAGACTTGAAGCCTAATAGTTCAAAATTTAGAAGTACATGAAATTGAAAATTAAAGAGTACATAAGAGGTGTTAGAATTGCTAGTTTTGTGAAAGATTAAGAAGAAAATCGATTAATCGACAATATATCTAATTATATATATATATATAATATAAAATTCTAAAATATATATGTAAATATATATTATATATATATAATATAAAATTTTAAATATATAATATTTTCGGTTCGGTTCGGTTTTTTCGGTTCGGTTTTGGAGCCAAAACCGAAACCGAACCATTTGGTTTTTCGGTTTTCGGTTTCGGTTCGGTTTTTCGGTTTTGTTCGATTTTCGGTTTTTTCGGTTTCGGTTTTTTGGTTTTTTTTCGGATTTTCGGTTTTCGGTCCGGTTTTTGCTCACCCCTAGTTAAATCAGTAATCAAGCTTTAATTCATGATACAATTAACATTAATCAATCATTTCCCATTCAATGAATCAAAGTATACAATCAAAGCTTTCGACCTCACTCTCTAAAACACCTTCAGTTACACTTAATAAAAATAATATGTTCAAAGTTCTCACCTAATCTAACACTCAATCCATACCATCAGACGTATTTACACATTACACCCTCACACTTTACAACTATTATAAAATTAACCCTAACTATTACAAAGTTATTACAAACTAACTATTACAAACACAAAACTAACTTTGACTTTGACTTATGCTATGTAAACTCTTAGCTTCGGGTTTTGTAATTTGGATACAATATTTGCATATAACAAAGATTAAGGTGTCATTTGTTTTTTAAGCGGTGATGAAGTCTGGATATGTTTCTACTTCTGATTTTTAAGTGGTGATATTGAAATCTGAAACTGAATCTTAGAGACTATTTGTTTTTGTACATGTAAATGCAAACTGAATATTAAAGACTGATTTCCAAGGTACTATTTTATCCATAAAAATGTCAATACCCTTGTGTTTTGCAATTGTCAAAAATTCACCAAAAACTATCAAATTGATCTTGATCCATCTTTCGGTTAGGTTAGGTGTTTGTATAATGTATCAAATCCACCGTCCGAACTATTAAACAAGAACGTTCACCAAAACTCCTTTGCCTTGTAAATCCCACTGTCCAAAGACTCCAAACTATTAAATAAGTAAGTAGGTGATGTTTTTTCTACCCAAATATAAATCCCAAACTTACAAATCCAATCGCCGAAAAGCAAAGATGAATGAACAGTAAAATGAAGTTAAAAGAAAATTGAGACGCACCTGAAAGAAATCGTTGATGAAGAAGGATGTAATGAAATGCATTGAAACATGAGTAAGGATGAAACAAATAAATTTAGGGCCACGATTTTGGAGTCGATTTTTTGTAGATCGATTCGACCTTGGAGTCAATTTTAGAGATCGACTCAATATAGGGCAACGATTTTGTAGATTTGGAGATTTGCGGACATGGAATCAATTTGGTATTGAAATTGGCAAGAATCGATGCCTGAAATTGACATCCTTATGAAATCGATGGAGGTCAATGAGCAAGACAAAGGGGATGGTGGCAGAGGTGATGAAGGAGACAATAGCGGAAGGGAGGAAGAAGGTGGAGCCGGAGTTGCAGGAAGTCGGTAAGTTTGGAGATGCGGGTTTAAGTAGAAATGAAATGGTTCTCAATTGTTTTAGGTCCGACCGAAAACAGTGGACGTGTTCCCACTTTTTCTTCCAGACGAGTATAAGTAAGAAGTGACTCTTAAAACCTAAAAAAAAACCCTTAATTGAAAGATGTCTGGCCGATAAAGTGAAAAGTGATTTTTAAGTCCTGAATTTTAGAAAATAAAAAACACCTAAGATTGTTAATTCTAGGGAAAAGTACACCAAAATGTATCCAATTTGTCATGTTTTATCATTGTAATTTGTATGTACTGGACTTGAACACTTACCATTTAATGTATCGAACTTGTTAAACTTGCCATTATATGTATCAAGTTACCTACTAAAAAGGTAACCGATAATTTTATTATTTTTAATGCCACATAGGATGCCAAGTCTTATTTGAGTAAATTAGAAAATTCGTCCCTCTAGTTTACTAATTGGGTATTGTTTCAAGGACATGTTTTGCCATTCTTTTGAAGAAGAACCACCACCACCACCACCTCCTCCTCCTCCTCCTCCATCGCCACTTCCTCACCACCACATCCTCCTCCAAACCACCACACCACCGCTGCCTTCAAACCACCACCACCACCACCTCCTCCTCCAAAGCACCACCACCACCACCACCTCCTCCTCCAAAGCACCACCACCACCACCGCTGCCTTTAAACCACTACCACCCGCTGCTGCTGTCAAACCACCACTGCTGTTGCCTTTAAACCACCCCCGCCACCGCTGCCGCCGCCTTCTCCAAACCACCACCATCGCCGCCGCCTCCTCCAAATCACCAATTTCGCGGGGGTCGGCGAAAAGCGAAAGAGGTCGCCGGATCTGGACCATCATGAAAGAGGTCGCCAGATCTGGACCACCATTGTTCTGGAAGGTGGAGATAGAGAGAGAGAGAGGTCGCCGGAGGTTGGAGGCCGGAGGTGGTGGTTATGGGGGTGGTCTGGCCGGAGACGTGGCCGGCGACATGCCGAAAACCAATCTCATAAAATTCCCCCAATTTTACCATTCGATTACATGATTCAAGAGAAGGGTTTGTGAAGAAGGAGAAGGGTTCAAGAGAGAGAGAGAGAGAATAAAGATATCATAAAAGGGTTAATTACAATTTAACCCTTATTCTTTCATTTTTGCTAAAGAAAATCTCAGGGACCAAATTTGTAGTTTACTCATTTTGAAAATTAAAAAAAAAAAATACCACATCAGATATAACTTGTACACGTCAGCATTTTGTAGGTAACAAGTAAAATGATACATACAGTGGCAAGTTTAGCAGTTCGATACATTAAAGGGTAAGTTTTCAATTTCAGTACATACAATCATAAAACGTGACAAGTTGAATATATTTGATGTACTTTTTCCTTAATTTTATTTTCCTGAAATTATTTTTACCCTAGCCCTAGATTAACCAATTATTTAAATAAGTTGTTTGAATCTTAAAGAGTAAATATGCATCACATATGATTACATCATGAGTATTTTGGACAAAATATTAAAATAAGGCAAATCACATAATTTTTAAAATATTAAAATATGCACAAAATATTAATATATTGCATATCCTTTGAAGTGGGGATGGCGGCTCGCAATTGAAGGTTACTAATCTACCGCGTGGAGTTTGAGTTTGAAGGAAAAAATGGTGGCTGAGAATTGTTTTCGTATTCTTTTAAATTGATGTCATTTTCGATTGAATCCACCTATATATATATATATATATATATAGAGAGAGAGAGAGAGAGGGAACTTCAAATGTGAACCACTTTTTGGTTGTGAATGTGAGGATAGCCGAGAGTGCGACACGTGGCGGAGACTAGTCAATAAAGACGGCTTTGAGTGTGGTCCCCCCCTTTAATTCAATGCCCTCCCATGAATCGCGCCTAGTCATCGGCCGTGGACCTGACGTGGCGCCTAGTCATCCGCCATATGTCGCGCTCTCGACTGTCCTCACATTCATAACCAAAAAGTGGTTCACATTTGAACCCACCCCTATATATATATATATATATATAGAGAGAGAGAGAGAGAGAGAAGAAAGTTCCAATGTGAACTCATTTTGGGTTGTGAACGTGAGGACGAATCTCAGTCACTCATTTGGTTAATAAAGACGGCTTTGACCGGGTCCCCTCCTTTAATAATCTCCACCCTCACATGAATCACGTCAATCCTCCATGATCACGTCCACCGTAACCAAAGATGTATGCCACGTGGCGCGCTCTCGGCTGTCCTCACGTTCACAATGAAAAAGTGGTTCACATTTGAACCCACCCCTATATATATATAGTCACCTTATTTTACATACTCATTAATTTGTGTAAACTTTGCAAATCATGTTTCCATCAATCACAATCCATTGGTTGGTTATAATTTTGGATAAGATTATGTGATTATATTTTTGGATGTGATTGTGTGGTTGTAACCTAATTTCCTATGGGTGCGTTTGGTATGCAGGACAGGATAGGACAAGAACAGACAGAACAGACTTGTCACATGTTTGGTAGGGATCTATGTGGGACACACCAGAACTAAGTAGAACAAGAGTGGGACAACCCTGTCTCATCCTACCCCTTGGAAGTAAGTAGAACGGAGTCAGATTTACCACTATACCCCTCAAAATACAGATTGATTTTCTCTTTTTTTATAATTGCCTCATACTTAGGGGTGAACAAAACTCGACCAAATCCGAAAAACCAAAAATCCAATTCAAAAAATATTGAATCGACCAAATCTATTAATATTTTCATTGAACGGTTTAGATGAGTTTGTAAAATTTGCACAAATTAACAAGTTTGTATAAAAAGGAGACACTACATATTTAAAATCTTAAAGTCGTTATTGACTGATGATTTAAGAAACTAATAAAAAAATTCCATTAACCCTTTGACCTTTTTCTTTAGATCTGCGAAGAAGGAGCTTGGAAATTTCCTAAATGTAAAGGTGACATGGAGATTTTGTCTTATAAGTTTATGCTTGCCTTTTGTAGCACTATAAAAAGGTTCTTCATGAAGCCAATCGCAGGAGGAACAATAATATTCTTGATAATACTACTATTATTAAAATAATGAAGCTTGCTTTTTTAATTTGAATATGCATTACAATTATAGATATCTTTTATTTTGTACTTTTACATTAATTAAAAGCTATAAAAGATGTATCAAGTTATGCATGTATAATCTTATAAATAACCTTTTAGACCTTCATATGTTATAATGGTATCTTCTATTATTCTTCTTTAAGATTGTATTTAATACGTAATATCGGATGTAAAAGAACATGAAAGAATTTATTGTTCGATATTATTTTTGGAAGGCATAGCGGCATTGAAGCGACGAACGACTACCATGAACACGCACGCACGCCTCTCCGGCGGTATCGGGCATCCACGGGCAACCCATCAATCTGCCGCTAGGATACCATCCACAGCCCCCCCCCCCCTCCCCTAAACAAAATATGTTACCGCCCTTAGAAAGATCAAATGAGCTAGACATGATATGTTATTATTCGATTAATTTAATGTGTGACATTCCAAAAAAAAAGTTCATTTTTATTGAAGTCTAAGTATCAAGTGTTCTACTAGTAAAACTCTAAATGTCATGTGATTCTTTGAGTTCATGTCATTTAGTTATTTTTTTCCAAATGTTATATTACTTAAATCAGAAAAAGTATGTTATCAAAGCATTATTAGCCTTATGATCGGTAACAATTTTGGGAAGGATAGTGAATGGTATTCCTGTCTACTCGGGTTCAATTAATGGGGTGATCATGTGGTGACACCCTGACCATGGGTCCGGCTTTCAAATCGGTCCATGATCGCCGAGGATTAGTCGGGTGCTAGTATAGATTCCGGATACATCGTCGACTTCGTAGCGAGACGTGTACATGAGTTATCGACCGTTCAAAAATGAATATACTAGTTGAAATTAAGCAAGGTGTAATTGAGAAGATGTGTAACTCTTCCATTTACCCATTTATATCGTTTCGTTGTTACTTTCCACGCATGTTTTAAATCATCTTTATTTACACAAAACATGTTTGTGCCTTTGCAAGTGTGATAGGTGATTTACACATAAGACACTTCTTCAATCTTTATCTCTATCTCTATTTTTGAAACTTTTTCTTGGTTTTTATATACTTTTATATTATACCACTTGATTGGATTTGAATAGTCCACCAATTATGTTATTTGGAGTTGTGCGGTCTTTTATCCAAAAAGAAGCATAACAAATTACTTGGTAATTATATATATAAGATTTTATAAATATATTGTTTTGTTAAACGTGTAATACTGTATGATATAATATATATAATATATATACACATTTTATAAATATTCTATTTTTTGCTAGTGTAATAACTGTATCACATATTATTGATGATCCTACAATCATAATCACTTATGTTGTATTATAGATTAATCAAGAAAATCTATATAGACGTCCAGAATCATTAAAGATATCATCATTTAAATTAATCTCCTTTTTATGATTGTATGTAGAAAGTCAATTGATGCAGTCACAACCGACCAATAATGATTGGAATTAGATCGGATTGGATAGAAAAATCCAACATCCAATTTACCAGCACATTTACTCGTCGGTATCTTTATAAAAAGAGTATAATTCATTAAATAATCAATAAACACCATAAATATGGTTGTGATATTTGAATGTCAACTTGAATATTATAAAAAACAACACCAAAATCAAACTTGAATATTATAAAAACAAACACCAAAATCACATCTATAAAAAATAAAATAAATAGATAGACTTATCTTAACGACCCACAAAGGATTTGTTATAATTGTTGTTGCAACTCCAACCCCCTGAATCAAGTATTATATTGGCACCAAAAGGTAGCAAATGGTTTCCATCCATAAATGCTCCACATATGGACACACATATATGAAAAAAAAAATAAACATTATATAAACAAAAAAGCTTAGACATGCATGATTTAATTTAAAAGATGGTACTCATATTGTTGTTGAATTAAAGATGTAATTTACCTAAATCGGCGGGTACCGACAACCCTTTTCTTTTCTTTTTTTTATCAACGGTAAAATCCATATTTGCAATATTCACTTGGATTGAATTCCCAATGTGTTACAAACATGTATTTGTTTTCACAAAAATCTATATATAATAGATAACTAACTATTTTCTGCCTAAACATATAGGTGAAGGCAATTTACATTAGTTTAATTAGACTTATCTGCTTGACATGTATCCTTTTATTTAATTCCATGCTTTTTAGTTATTTAGTTTTTACTTTTAATTTCCTACTTTTTAGATGGTACACAAATGATTAGTTATTTATATTACTTTTAATTTCTTATTTTTTTCATTTTCAATTATATATTTTTATTATATAACATAAATAATCGTATATTATGAATTAAAATGCATTAAAGTTATGTAATTTAGTTTTCTCAAATGTTTGTATTGCTTAAATCAAAAAAAGTATATATAAATATATACTAGTTGAAAGCACGGTGTAAATTTTCCATTTATCCCAAAATAGAAAAAGATTTATTTGCATAAAAACCAATGTTTCCATTACTCATTATCAAAGTTTGATTGATCGTGCTCCTTTCCACTCATGTTTTAAATCATCTTTATTTACACAAAACATGTTTGTGCCTTTGCAAATGTGAAAGGCGATTTACACATAAGACACTTCTTTAATGTTTATCTCAATCTTTATTCTTGAAACTTTTTCTTGTTTTTTATATTTTTTATTATACCACTTGATAGGATTTGAATAGGTCGCCAATTATATTATTTGATACAACCTATATATATATATATAGAGGAAAGATCAAATGTGAAACACTTTTTGGTTTTGAATGTGAGGACAACCGAGAGCGCGACACGTGGCGACTTTGAGTGTGACCCCCCTCTTTAATTCAATGCCCTCCCATGAATCGCGCCTAGTCATCCGCCGTGGATCTGACGTGGCGCCTAGTTATTCGTCACGTGTCGTGCTCTCAATTGTCCTCACGTTCACAACCAAAAAGTGGTTCACATTTGAACCCACCGTATATATGTATATATATATATATATATATAGGGAAGAGTAAACTACGATGTTCGTCCCTATGGTTTGATTAATATAACTATTTTGTCCATATGGTTTAAAAATTGCTTTTTCGTCCTTGTGGTTTCAATTTACTTTTATTTTCGTTCCTATCTCTGACTATGTTAACAAAGGAAGTTAAAATGTAAGAAAAAAAAACATATTAGAAATATTACATATGCAATCCTTGTGGTTAATAGAGTAATATATATATGTATCCTTAAATTTCAAAAAATTTAAAACTTATATATTGGTTTTTTCTTTTTTAGTTTTTTATTATTTTTTTACTGTATTTCTATATTATATGTATATACATTTTTTAAAAACTATATTTATATATACTTATATATGTGTGTGTTTTTGTTAGATTTATTTTGTTGTGTCAATTTGTAACCTTTGTTAGTTTGGACCATTTTTGTAATTAGTTTAAGGGTTATGTTCACCAGAGTGTATCTAACTTGTCACCAAAAGTTATTGTATGTACTGAACTTAAAAAATTACCTTTTGACATATCAAACTTTCAAAAAAAGTCTATTGTATGTATCATGTTACCTGCTAAGCAAGTAACATGTAAATTTTATAATTTTTGATTTTTTTAAATTACCACGTCTTAATTAATTTACAGATCATTGAAGATTCATCCTCATCTTCATCTTTGTTGAACAATAACCAAGAACATGAAGGGTTTCAAAACCCAGAAATCTAAAATCAATACTTGAAATTGTTTAGCAAGAACCCTAGCTAAAATCAAAACCCAGAAATGAAGAAGATAAAATGAATGAGATGAATATTAACCAAAATCGTGAAACCAAAATAAAAAGTAGATCTTGAACCTTAATCCAAAAACAAACATATCTAAAATAACAACATACATAGTGAAACCCTAAACACCAAAATCAAAATCTACAATGGCAGATATATTTACCAAAATCAAAATCAAAATAGCAACATAAAAGAACCCTAAAAACTATTTACCAAGAAACCTAAAAACCAAAAACCTTAAATCCAGATCTGTGAACCCAAATAAGAAACTTGAGGGAGGACGATGCAAGTTCTGACCGGTGAGTGAGGGCCGATGATGGGGGAGCTGAGAAACACGTCGGAGAGAGCCTGGTGAAGATGGAAATGTCGGCGAAAGTTTCGATCTCCATACTCCAAATCTTCTACTTCGATTGACAGCGGATTGACAAAGGTATGTGGCTGAGATTCACGGCGACCGGTGGTGCGATCGGAAGGGTTGGCGGCCGGCGGCCGATGGTGCGATCGGAAGTGTTGGCAACCGGCTGGCTGGATTAAAGGTAGAGACGTATTGAAGGTGTGGAAACGTATTGAATGGGAAGAACCTTAATTGGGGTTTTTTTTTTCTTGTTTCTAATTTTTCTAACTATTTTTAAATAACAAAAATACAAGTCAGCGTCCAGTCAGCATCCACATCACTTAAACCGGTGCCACATCAGCGGGTAACCTGCTATAATAGGTTGGATACATACAATAGGCTTTTTTAAAAAGTTTGATACGTCAAACGGTAATTTTTCAGGTTTAGTACATACAATAACTTTTGGTGACAAGTTGGATACACTCTGGAGTGGTGAACATAGCCCTTAGTTTAAACCAATTTCCTTTATTGTAATTTGTGGATTGGACTTGATGTTTAAAGTCCATCCATTTATACCACAGGGGAAATTAGCCATACTAGCCATCCATAAAATATGCATTGGCCTCCTAACCAACATCTCTTCAACTTTGCACTTTATTGCCACGAACTTCAGCAAAAATACGGAACTTCAGCAAAACATGATTTTTGCGGAACCTCACTTAAAAAAGGGGAAAAAAAAGACTTCCGCAAAATTTTGCGGAAGTTGGGGAGTTCCGCAAAATTTTGCGGAAGTCGGTTAATTTTTTGCGGAAGTCTAGCAAAAAGACAAAAAATGTATATATCAATGTATGTATCTATGTATGTATAAAATTAACCAACTTCCACAAAAAATTAACCAACTTCCGCAAAATTTTGCGGAACTCCCCAACTTCCGCAAAATTTTACGGAAGTCTTTTTTTTGAAATTTTCCCCTTTTTAAGTGAGGTTCCGCATAAAAATCGTGTTTTGCTGAAGTTCCGTATTTTTGCTGAAGTTCGTGGCCATGGAGTGCAATCTTGAAGAGATGTTGGTTAGGAGGCCAATAGACCGATTCGGGAAACTGGCCCAAACGCAGATTCGGGAAACTGGCCCAAACGCCGATTCGGGCAAAGGATTGTTAAAAGCCGAATCGGGAAACTACACTGGTCCAATGGCCGAATCCCAAATTGGCACAAAAGTCGATTCGGCTTAGTCCAGTCAGGTCGAAGACCGATGGGGGGGGGGAACCCAAAGGCCGATCCAGGAAACTTCCCAAAAGGCCGAATCGGGAAACTTCCGAAGGCCGAATTGGGAAACTGGTTAAGGGTCTTCCAGTTCGAGGAAATCGAACTGGTACCCCAAAACCTCCTTGTTGATCCAGCTCTCCTAAGACCTGATGAAATGATAATGATCCTGTTACTTTACTTAGTGAATAGGTTTTTACTTCTGTTATAGCTTGAGGAATTATCACTGAGATTGTTCAGTATTATTCCATGTTACTTATGCTGTAACTTATTTTTTTATAATCATCAGGATCAGGATCAGGAGATGAACGAGTCTGTTCTGACGTCTACTGATCCTGACCATCGAAGTGAAGACCTCCTGAAGACATCAAAATCATACTCAAGAACCATCAGCGAAGTCGAAGAATTAGCCGATGACAGGACCAGCATGCTCGTGATCTGAAGACGGAACTCAGTGATAGCAGGCTGCTCAAATTCGTATAACATCCTGAAGACTCATCAGGATACAGTGACCTCTGATCAACCTCAGTATCAGAGCATTCCTCACTGATCAGTATCCTGATCCTGAAGGATTAGTGTAATGTCTTAATCTAATGCACTAAAGGATTATCCGCCTTTACTGACACAAAAAGTACATAAGGACAGTCTCTTTTCTGTTCCCTCCGTACTTATCAGACCTCAAGGCAACTGTTTACATGAACCCTCTTTTGCACACCATGCAAAGGATATTTGTTTATAGTAAATAGTACATAAGACGACTTAGAGTGTGACACATACACAAAAGTGTGTCTGCATGCATTTAATGCATGGGGTATAAATAGGACTTGAAGAAAGGTTCTCCAGACCACTTCTTCACCTTACTTATCACCCAAATCCTTTCCTTCTTTATCCCTCTATTTTCTATCTTCTCTTCTCACTCTAGTACATAGTGAAAGAAACTTAGATTGTTTAGTTTAGACTTTAGTCTTTTCTATTTCCGCAACAATCTGTAAATTCATATTGTTAATATAACAAAGAATTTAAAAGTGAAAATTTGGTGTGATTATATTCAACCCCCCTTCTATAATCCCATACACTATCCTTACTTGAAGGTCACCCCCTTGGGACCAACAAGTGGTATCAGAGCAGATTCAAGCTCTCTTCTTCTCTTAGAAAAATCTTGTGATCCTATCTCTCTTAATCCATGGCTCTTCAAGCTAAGTATAACTACTTTGATACCGGCTCTGCTAGTATGAAAGCTTCATTCATTAGAAGGATGAAACCCTCTCCCAGATTCATCAGAGATTCAACTGTCTCCTGATCGACCTGAAGACTATTGGTACTATCTATCCTAACTCTGAGGTGGTTACCAAGTTCATGGAAGCTCTTCCTGAACATTGGGAAATTTACACCTCCTGCTTAACTATGTCCAAAGACATAAAGACACTCACACTAAGTGAGCTGTACGGTATTCTTCTGAACCGTGAGCAACAGAAGAAACTGAAAAAGAATCTCATAAGAGATACTAAAGATTCCAAAAGCACCTCTGTTGCATTGGTCTCTGATTCAGTTCCTACTGTTGCTACTCCTTCTTCTGTCACCATTACTGAATTAGAATCTTCTGATTCTGACATGTCAGACTCAGATCCTGATTTTAATGAATCACTTGCACTTCTTACTCGCTCTTTCAAAAAGTTTGCCAAAAAGGGAAACTTCCAAAGAAGAAAACCTCTTACTCTTACTGACAAGCCTAAAACAGAATCTGTTGATAAAACTACTGCTACCTGCTACAATTGTCAGGGCAAAGGACACTTTGCTAATGATTGCAGGCACAAGAAAAATCAATTTGCTCCTTCTTCCACCAAATCTTCCTCCAAAAATCCCAAATACCAAAGGCTGAAAGAAAAGTATAAGAAAATGAAATCTCAGCGCAAAGGTAAAGGTCTTATCGCAGAAGACTGCGATTGGGATGATTTCTCCTCTGACGATTCATCAGATGAGGAAGATACTACTCCGGTGGCATTGATGGCCATTGTCGAGGAACCTAACTTAGCTCTCATGGCTAAGATAGAAGAGGTCCCTGAAGAGGTTCCTACTCAAGCTCCTGAAGCATCAACCTCTATGACCGAATTTCCCAGTCAGGTAACTACTCCTGTTATCCCTCTTGAAAGTTTGACTCAGTTAGACCTTGTAACCCTTGATCTTTACAAAGCCCTGAATGGTAATACATCTGCTGAAAAAATGAACATTGATCTTCGTGATCAACTTAAAGAATGTCAAGAAAAGATAAAACAACTTACCATTCTGGAAGAAAATTACAAGGATCAGGTCTCTGTAAATCAAACTCTTTGTATTGAAAGAGAAAAGGCTCTTGCTGCTAAAGAAAGAGCCTTAGCCGAACTTAATGCTGAAAAAGTCACCATCAAAGGATGGAGTGACGCCTCCGAAAAGGTTGATGAAATATTAGCCTCAGGGAGAAATGTTAAAAACAAAAAGGGTCTTGGATTCACTAGTGGATGTCCTAGGCCTGATCGTTCCATGCTTAAATTTGGAATGTTCGTCTCCTCTATCCCTGATCCTAATGCTCCTGAAAACATCCCTTCTTCTTCTAATACACACACTGAAGGTGCTCCTAAGAGCAAAAAGAAAGCAGTTAAGGAAATCTCCAAAACTGTACCACCTTCAAAGACCAAGAACCCTAAATCTAAGAATAACAAAGTTCTAGGTGGAGGTCCTTCAGTCTCAGGAACAAAATCATTTTCTCAAAATCCTGCTCCTAGACTGAAGATTGACCTGAAGCAAAACACCTTGGAGAAGAAACCCATTCCTCCTCTGTCCAATGCTAAAGGTATACTTGGTACTGGTCCTGCACATCTGAAGTTAAAAAACTTCTTAGACCCCACAAAACGCTTTCTTTATCGCAAATGTTATCACTGTGGATTAAATGACCATATTGCGAGCAAGTGTCCTGATGCTACCAAAGCAGAAAAATCAGCTAAGGTAAAGAAAAATCCTAAGACTAGTAAAACAGTCAAAGGAAAGAAGGTTGTCAAGACTGTTTCTTCAGTCAAGACTCTAGCCTCAAAAACTGACAATTCAGTTAAGGCTGCCACTGACTCCACCATACCTACTTATAATTCTGGATCCATAGTCCTATGGGTACCAAGAAAAACTTAAACTCTAAGTTTTACAGGATAAGGGCATCTGGTACCTGGACAGTGGATGCTCACGACATATGACTGGTTCAAAATCTGTCCTCTTTGACTACAGTGACGAAAGAGGTCCTTAAGTGACCTTTGGTGGAAACGGTAAAGGCCAAACACGAGGTTATGGCACCCTGACCAACGGAGTAACTATGTTCAAAAGAGTTGCTTACGTTGAAGGCCTGATGCATAATCTTCTTAGCATCAGTCAACTGTGTGATAAGAATCACAAAGTCTCCTTCTCAAAGAAAAAGTGCAAAGTCAAGAACAGACGCAAGGAAGTTATTCTCACTGGTGTTAGACAAGCTGATATCTACATCATCAACATGAATACTTCCACTGACAACTTCTGTTTTGTATCACGTGCTTCTACTGATACTAACTGGCTCTGGCACAAGTGTCTCTCTTATCTCAACTTCAAGACGCTAAATCAACTTTGCATCAACAATCTTGTTGTTGGTCTTCCTGACTTTCGCTATACAAAGGTATCTCTTTGTTCAGCATGTGAAAAAGGAAAGCAGACCAGGGCTAGCTTCAAGTCCAAGCAGATGTCCTCCATCAGTTCTCCTCTTCAACTTCTCCACATGGATCTTTTTGGACCTGTTAATGTCCAATCCATTGCTGGAAAGAAATACACTCTGGTGATTGTTGATGAATATTCCAGATATACTTGGGTATTCTTTCTTCGATCCAAGAGTGATGCTCCTGAAGAAATCTTCCTGTTCGTCAGGAAGATGGAAAAGCTCAACAACCTTTCTGTTCGATCTATCAGAAGTGACCATGGTACTGAATTCAAAAACAGTACGCTGGAAACTTTCTTTGATCAGAAAGGTATCTCCCAGAACTTCTCCTCTATTAGAACTCCTCAGCAAAATGGCGTTGCTGAAAGACGAAACAGAACCCTGATTGAAGCTGCACGATCTATGTTGAGTGAAGCCAACCTTGCCACTCAATTCTGGGCTGAAGCTGTTAATACTGCTTGCTATACCCAGAACAGATCTCTGATAGTCAAGCGCTTCAGGAGAACCCCTTACGAACTCTTTCATAACAGAAAACCTTCAATCGAACATCTCCATATCTTTGGTTGTGTATGCTACATCCTGAACAACAAAGATAACCTTGGAAAGTTCGATTCCAGGTCTGATGATGGAATTTTCCTTGGATACTCTTCTGTCTCTAAAACTTACCGTGTGTTCAACAAACGAAGACAAACCATAGAGGAAATGATTCATGTTCGTTTTGATGAATCGGGTCCTACCTTCCCTCACCCTCAAGACAATGCTGAAATAAATCAGTGGGCTGACTCTTTCTTTCAAGTCCCTGATATTCCCATTGCTGATCCATCTCCTCAAGACCTTCCTGATGGTTTTGAAGAAACTCCTATTCCACCCTCTCAAATATCCTTACCACCTATAATAAATGCCACCCCTATCACTCAAGTAACACCTGAACCTGATCAACCCACTAGTAGTGAAGATATCTCTCAAACCACTGTTAGTGAACCTGCTCCTGCTCATACAAATCTTCTTCCTGATCCATCGATAAATGAAGCCTCCACTTCAGGACAGGTATATCAACCACCTGCTCTACGATGGACCAAGGATCATCCAATTGATCAGGTCCTCGGAAATCCTTCCTCTGGTGTTAAAACTCGACGCCAATCTGGTAACATCTGTCTTTATGTTAATTTCATCTCTGAAAATGAACCTAAAGAAATAGATGATGCCTTGCGTGATCCTGCCTGGGTCTCAGCCATGCAGGAAGAGCTAGCAGAGTTCTTCAGAAACAATGTCTGGCTTCTCGTCCCTAGGCCTCGAAAACGTACCATCATTGGATCCAAATGGATCTTCAGGAATAAACTTGATGAGGTTGGTATGATTATTCGAAACAAGGCTCGTCTTGTTGCTCAGGGATACAGGCAGGAAGAGGGCATTGATTACGATGAAACTTTTGCTCCGGTGGCTAGGCTCGAAGCAATTTGACTATTCCTGGCCTTTGCAGCACATATGAACTTCAAAGTTTTTCAGATGGACATTAAAAATGCCTTTCTGAATGGAAAACTTAATGAAGAAGTCTATGTGGCTCAGCCTCCTGGCTTTGTAGATCCTAAGTTCCCTGATCACGTCTATAAGTTAAACAAGGCTCTCTATGGGTTAAAACAGGCTCCTCGTGCCTGGTATGATACCCTGTCAACCTTTCTTCTCTCTAAAGGTTTTGAACGTGGTAAGATCGATAGCACTTTATTTCTTAAGAAATATCCTAAGCATATCCTTCTTGTCTAGATATATGTCGATGACATTATCTTTGGATCAACCAATCCCAAACTCTGCGAAAAGTTTGAGTTGCTCATGAAAACTGAATATAAAATGTCTATGATGGGTGAACTAACATACTTTTTAGGACTTCAGATCAAGCAATCTGAAAAGGGAATCTTTATCAATCAAGGTAAATATGTACTTGATATGCTGAAGAAATTTGATCTCACATCTTGTACACCGCTGAAGACTCCAATGGCACCTCCTCTATCACTTGACAAGGATTCCAAAGGGAAACCTGTTGATGTGACTCTCTATAGAGGAATGATTGGCTCACTACTGTATCTTACAGCGAGTCGTCCTGATATCATGTATTCTACATGTTTAAATGCTCGTTATCAGGCTGAACCCAAAGAATCCCATGTGACTGCTATAAAGCGGATTTTCAGATATCTGAAGGGAACTCCTAATCTGGGTCTTTGGTACTCCAAGGACTCAGGGTTCGATCTAACAGCTTATTCTGATAGTGACTTTGCAGGATGTAAGATCGACAGGAAAAGCACCACTGGTGGGTGTCACCTACTAGGTGGAAAGTTGGTGAGTTGGACTAGCAAGAAACAAAATTTTGTGTCCACATCAACTGCTGAAGCTGAATATGTTGCAGCTGCAATTTGTTGTGCTCAGGTCCTGTGGCTGAGAAATCAACTTCAGGACTATGACATACAACTCTCCAAAATTCCCATATACTGTGACAACACTTCAACGATCGCCATCGCTAATAATCCTGTCTTACACTTCAAGACAAAGCACATTGAAGTGAGATATCACTTCATCAGGGATCATGTGATGAATGGTGATATTGAACTCCATTTTGTCTCTACTGAATATCAGCTTGCTGACCTCTTTACCAAACCACTGGATGTAACACGTTTTAATATGCTCATCAGTGAACTTGGGATGTTAAATCCTGACGAATGAAGTTTATCGGGATGCAAAGTTGTTAAGTCCTATAGAATAAGTTTTCTCAGGACACATACCTAACAACTCCTGAAGAATACATTTATCAGGAGATAACTCTATTTAGTACTTACAAAATCTTTGTTCAAAATCCGAATACTGATGATTCTCAGGTAAGTATTTCTGTCCCTGAAACCTTATCGCATTAAATGTGATAAGAGGATTTTCCCAAAACAGTACTTATCTGATAAGTACTCTGATTCCAAGAAATTTAATCTTTCACCAAATTGGAATTATCCCCTAAAAAGGTGGTTTTTAGAATAAAACAAACTTTTCATCTTGCTAGACACGTAAGGGGACGTTTCCTGTTCCCCACTACATGTGTCAGGCGCGTGAACGCGCATCAAGCTTCTTTTTTCATCATTGCGTTTGAATTTAGCCGCTCTTTTCTCTCTCATCCGTATTCTCTCTCTACCCAAGAGGTATAAAAACCTCACTTGTATTCTTTTCACTCTTTACGCTCACAAACTCCCTAAACGCACTAAAGCAAGAAAAGCAATCCAGTCTTTTACACCAAGAACACACACTAACTTCTTCTCTAAAGAATCATCGTAAGTGTTTTTATTTGTGTTCTTTCTCTATTTAAGTTGACTTTATTCTTCTCAAACAACTTAATGTGATAAACGTTTTTTTTTTTCCAAAAACCCTAAGATCACCTTGTTTGATCTTAGTTTTCCCATAATCTTCAAAGATTTTTGTTAAAACTGTTTATATGTTTTTCTTATTTCTTTTAAGAAATTTCATAAAACTCCTATTTTGATATAGTTCATCAAACTAGAAGTTATCTTTACTACCAAAAACACATTCTTTTTGTGATTTTTGGTATCTAATCTATTCCTAAGTAAAAGGATTTCACCACTTTTATGAACTTTTTCTGTGTTCATTGAAAAGTGAAGAAAAGATGCATATTTTGGATTCCTTAATCATCCACATATGTTAATCTCTTTATTTACATGATGGCTGCTACTACTTCCACTTCACTGGATGCTCAACTCTCCACTGAGGCCACTACCCTGCTGACTGCCTCTGGAAGCCTGCCAATCGTCATTCCTCAGCATGACGTCCAGTTCAAGGCCAACAACCTAGTGGGCCTGTTCGACCTCCCTAAAGGCAAGGAATACCTACAGCCTGCTAGGGACTTTCTTCTGAGCAGTCCTCTGAAGACTGCCTTCACAATCAACCCAAAGCCTCACAAGCCTTTGCTCATCCAACTTTGGTCTACTGCCATGGTTGCACAGGAGAAGAACTCCAAGGGCAAACTTCACGAGGTGATCAAGTTCCAGATCAAGGAAGATATCATCTCCTTCAGGATTCGGACCCTGCGCAATGTCTTCCAGATCCCTGGCAACAAGAGATATCCTCCTCCCCCAACCTCTGACGAAATCATTGCCCTTTGTCGACGACATTGGCTACAGATGGCCTGAGAAGGAAGGAGTCATCCTCACCAAGACATCTGCCATAGTCCACAAAACAGGACTGAATGCTTTGTTCTATTATATATGGAACACATTCGGTCTCTGTCTGACTGGCAAGACAGGAAGCACCGAGCAGTTTCCCACCGTCATCCAGAACATAGTCTTTTCCGCTCTTAAAAATTGGAAATTTGACTATGTTCGCCATATCTGGGATGATATGGTGAAGAAGATCAAGAACCCAAAGCGAGTGGTCAACGTCCCATTCACTCGCTTCTTCTCTGCTGTCCTGGAACTCCATATGAATACTGCCTACCCCACAGAAGACACCTTCAACAATTACGCCATAGGACCGAAGTTCCTGGATCAGGTTCCTCCTCGTCCTGATGACGTACCTCTATCTGCTGTCCTGGTTCTTCCTGAACCAGACCAGGACGCAGAAGAGCAGCTCGCCTCCCCTCCTGCTCAAGGTATGTTTTCTTTCATTTCTTCCAAATCTTCTTCTTCTCATCTTCTGCATGCTATGTTAGTAGCTAACCCCATACTGACTTCCCCAGCTGCTCCATCCTCGACGCTCCAGAAGCATCCACCTCAATCTGGATCCTCTCCTCCACCTCCCCCCAAGCGCGCCAAATCTAAGGCGTCTAAGAAAAAGGGCAAGGGAGTTCCTGCTGGTAAGAAATATTACCTTACTCTCTCTAAACTCTTTAATAAACCTTCCCCTTTATCTAAACATTCTTTACCCGCAGATACTCCTGCTCCACAACAACATGAACCTGAGGTTGTTCACCTGGAAAACTCAGAGAATGTGGACGGCAATCGTTCTGATGCCGTTCAAGCCTCAGGTAATACTATTAAGCATACTATTACCATCTCTTCTTCTATGAAAGCTATTGAGTCTTCTAGTGCTCACTTAGCTACTGTTTGCACAGGTTCATTTGGAGCAGCTTCTCCGGGTCATCCTCAGCTTCAACAGGATGATCCGTTTGATGAGTTCGTTTTTACGGACTCCGACCGCCAGCTGAGCAACGCCGAGCTTAGGCGCCAGTCAGCTGAAAGCTTCAGGATGCTCGAGCTGCACTACAACTTCAGGAGGATGCCCACAAGGCTCGCCTCCAGGCTTTGGAGCTCGAGCTCGCCTCTGCCAAAGCTGCAGCTGCCAATGCTGAAGCTCAGGCCACTGCCGCTGCTGCTGCCTTTGCTGCTGCCACGCCTCCTCCCTCGGCCGTCCACCTTAGCATACCCTGCTTGGATACCATCCAGGACAAGGTATCGCAGATGGCCACTTCCTCCACCACTCTGCAGAGTCCCTTCAGGACATGAAGGCGACAACTCTCCCGACCATCACCAACGCCATCACCACCGGCTCCAACTCTCTCCTCTCTTTTCAATCAGAGGTGGTCAAGAGATTGGACGCTCAGGAAGCAGGGCTCCGGGCCCTTCAGGAGAAGGTGGCTGAACTATCTTCAGCCGTCAGCACCTTCACCTCCACTGCTCCTCCACCGCCGTCGTTCACCACCACTGACCGGGATGCGCTTTAGTCCCTGGTCAGTGCCACATCCTCCAACCACAAGCTTCAGGAGGATCTTGCCTCTCTCCTTCAGAGGTGCCTAACAACAGCTGCCATAGTCAGGACACTTGTTGAGGGGGAGAGACAATCAGCACCTCAACACCACGGAGATCATTCCGTTTATTCCCCCTCTACCAACTGGAACATCAACAATGAGGAGGAGGGAACAAACGAAGACAATAACGACGACGATGATGATGAAGGCGACTTCGTCGTTGAAAAGGTTGCTGATGCTGCACCTACGCTCACTCCAGGACTCTCACAGCCTCAGGGGGAGAACCCTGGTGCTCCTGGTATGTCAACTCAAATATCCTTTCCCTCTACTTCTGATAATCTCCCTATCTCCTCTCTCTTCAAAACCAAACCTGCCCTTGAAACCATTACCCTAACCGATAGCTCACCTGAAAACTCACCCATAAACAACCTTCAAATAGTTGTTTACCAACCACCCAACCAACCAACACCTGAACCAACACCTGAACCTGAAACCCAAACCGAACCTGAAACCGAATTTCAGTATGTTAACTTCGGCTCTGTCACTGGTGAGATTGTACGCCTTATGGAGAACAGTCCATCAGAACAAACACGAGCTGAACTTAGCAGAATGACTTTCAGGGTTACCCCGATAAACCATGAAACCATTCCCTTAAACCCTGTCACCCGTTTCCATGCTGAAGCCTCATCCTCTAAAACCCAAGCCCCTCCTGAAACCATTGTCCTATCATCAGATGATGAATTCATATCTGATGATTTTTCTACCCCTGCTTCTTCCCCAAGATCTCCTCCCTCTAACTCTCCTCGCTCTGAAGGTGAGAACTACCCTGACTATTCTACTCATGTAAACAGGGATGGGCGTTTAGATGTAGTGATAGAGCGACTCGAGAGTACAAGAGTAAAAATTCCTCTTCGTACCTCTTGGGACTCTGAGTTCGCCTATCTATCACAGGAGGAGTACGAGGAAGAAATAAGAGCTCAGGAGGAGCATAATAAAAACCAGAAGGAAGCCTTCCTTTCTGCTCAAGCCGTAAAAAGGCTTGCGTCAGATTTTGTCGAAGAAGACGACGAAATAAGTGCTGATCCTCTTCTAGCACAGAAGGCCGTACTGAAGGTCTTCAACAGGAATGCTGAGGAACAGGCTGAAGAAGCTAATGTAGAGCTTGACTGGTGCAGAGATCGTCTACATCTCAGGAAGCATGGTGCTGCCATCTCAAGAATCCATCTTCGCCGAACCCGTGGCAAGAGAGGTAATCCTGGCAAAACCTGGATCACCGTCAAACGCTCAGGAGTAAAAGATGTGCAACACACTCTTGACAAGTTAGACAGATATAACTTGTCAGAGTGGAATGAAATCAGAAGCCTACTTCCAAAAGCCAACAAGAACTACATGGCTGAAGTAGAAGAAGTCATCGAAGGACTTATTGCACGAATCAGAAGGACAACTGAAATTCCTGATTCTTTACTCCAACCTTCTTCAGCACTGCCAAAGCCTCCTGTTCGACGATCAGCAGGCACTTCAACAAGGAGACCCACTCCTTGCATGCCCAGAACTTCATACAAGCCAATGGATCTCTCGATGCTTGATCTCTCCTTTCCTTCTGGAGTAACTCTCTCTGAAGGTCAGGTCATCAGAGAACCTGTTCATGGTATTTGTGTAGGTGACAACCTCAACATCCTTCGCTTTCAACGCTTCAGCGAACTACACAAAGCACCCACTGAACACTTGGTGACAGTCTTGTTCATTGCACTTAAAGAAAAGAAAAACAAAGACAATAAAGAGTTTGCTCGTGCTGTCAGAGCTATCCTTGATCGGCGAATAGCCACTGGTGAAACTCCACTCACCATCCAAGTCAAGACTGAAGAAATTAGTGAAGACTCTGATAGCTAAGAATTTTGTAATTTTCTTTCAGTATTGTATTTATGTACTTATGTATTTTCTTTACTCTTGTAAAATCTTATATGAGATTAATGAAAATGCATTTCAGTGAATCGTACTTTATTCCATCATAGTACTGAAAAAGATCCCTCAAAATAGTAAATAGGACACGCACCATTATGAGTTCTATTTCCTACTGTAATCTCTAGACTTAGAATTTTATTTCTAAACCTTCTAGATTAAGACACTTTCTTTGTTGTCTTATCATTATCATTTAGGGGGAGATTGTTGATCCAGCACTCCTAAGACCTGATGAAATGATAATGATCCTGTTACTTTACTTAGTGAATAGGTTTTTACTTCTGTTATAGCTTCAGGAATTATCACTGAGATTGTTCAGTATTATTCCATGTTACTTATGTCTACTGATCCTGACCATCAGGATCAGGATCAGGAGATGAACGAGTTTGTTCTGACGTCTACTGATCCTGACCATCGAAGTGAAGACCTCCTGAAGACATCAAAATCATACTCAAGAACCATCAGCGAAGTCGAAGAATTAGCTGATGACAGGACCAGCATGCTTGTGATCTGAAGACGGAACTCAGTGATAGCAGGCTGCTCAAATTCGTATGACCTCCTGAAGACTCATCAGGATATAGTGACCTCTGATCAACCTCAGTATCAGAGCATTCCTCACTGATCAGTATCCTGATCCTAAAGGATTAGTGTAATGTCTTAATCTAATGCACAAAAGAATTATCCGCCTTTACTGACACAAAAAGTACATAAGGACAGTCTCTTTTCTGTTCTCTCTGTACTTATCAGACCTCAAGGCAACTGTTTACATGAACCCTCTTTTGCACACCATGCAAAGGATATTTGTTTATACTAAATAGTACATAGGACCACTTAGAGTGTGACACATACACAAAAGTGTGTCTGCATGCATTTAATGCATGGGGTATAAATAGGACTTGAAGAAAGGTTCTCCAGACCACTTCTTCACCTTACTTATCACCCAAATCCTTTCCTTCTTTATCCCTCTATTTTCTATCTTCTCTTCTCACTCTAGTGCATAGTGAAAGAAACTTAGATTGTTTAGTTTAGACTTTAGTCTTTTCTATTTCCGCAACAATCTGTAAATTCATATTGTTAATATAACAAAGAATTTAAAAGTGAAAATTTGGTGTGATTATATTCAACCCCCCTCCTTCTATCATCCCATACACTATCCTTACTTGAAGGTCACCCCCTTGGGACCAACAATCCTAAAATCAATCTAAAACTTCCCAAATTGCCTAGATTTAGCATCCTTAAAATCAATGGACCAAATCCTATACTATTCTTATTATTAACAACTCAATAAATCAAAGAAGTTTACCTGAAGATGAAGAATGTGGTGAAGAAGATGAAGATGAAGAAGCTGCTCTCAATTCACACACACACACACACACACACACTAAATTTTCTTCCCTAAAATGGTTAAACCCTAACTTCTATACATGTTTTGGTAGTTCTGGTTTTCGCTGTTTTACCCCGTTTGACCCATTTCTCGTATGTTTTACTGACGAAAGCTACTAAATCTGAGTTTTGTAGGATTTGGAGGCCATTGAACGAAAAAGTACGTAAAGAGGTGAAAAAGCATGAAAAATGTGCAAATTGGATCCAGACAGCCCTTCGCGTCCGCGAAGTTTTAAGTCTCGCGCCGCCAAGTGGGTGTATTCTAGAAGATTCTTGCTTTTGCTCGTTTCGCGTTGGAGAAGAAAACTTTAGCACCGCGAAGTTGATGAAGACCCTCTATGGAAGATTCTAGAATGAGCAGAAAAGGAAAGATAGGGCTTCGTTAGTGTTTCGCGCCGCGAGAGTGCAGCCTCGCGATCGCGAAATGGGTCGATCACCACTTTATAATTACAAGCCTCGTCCTATTAATTCAGAGTATCCAGAAATCAAATAGTCAATATTCATATTGAGTCAGTAGTTTATCCGGAGTTGTTTATCCGGTGCTCGATCATCTCTCGTTGCACGGTCGGTATAATGTCTCTCTTTTTAGCTTTGTTTTCTGTTTTAGTTATGATTAGTGAGTAGTTTGTCTTTAGTACTTATTGTGGTTTGATGAACCTTGTTGGGTGATGTTTTTATTTTAATATATTATTAGTTTGGTTTGGTTTATTGAATGTTTATCTTTGATTCCGAAGTTAATGTCTTAACTGTGGCTACTTGAACTTGTTGGTTGGGTGTATCTGTTTTTCTGACAATAAAATAGGTAGACTCCGTTAGGTTAATCAACCTCCCTTACCTTTCGATCTAGTGACGCGGGGAGACGTGGTAAGTAGTTTGCTTGGACCGAGAGTAGACTAAACAGTAAGGTCCCACGACTTGGCATTAATTAGGGCGACTTTTACTAGACTGCTTGACAACCAGTCCCTGTAATTGGGCTGGGAGACCATCCTGGTTTATAATCTCACATAATACATGCTAGGGTGCATTTGGCTTAAATTCTTACAATAACCAACTAAACTATACTTTTGGCTTAATTGAATCATCCACAAGGGGAATTTCCATAACCATAATAAGTACTATATTTTCTCTTATTGATTTAAATCATCTTTATTTTGAGTTCTAGTTAAAGTAATAGTCTTTTTAGTTAGTCAAAACCATTTTCTATAAAAATCCCCCTTTTTAGATAAATTAAACTTTTGATAAGATTTATTTTGAATAACTTGACCGTTCCTAGTGGTAAGAACGATATCTGGACTTTCCTACACTATATTACTCGCGATCAGGTACGCTTGTTGGGGATTCTAGCGTACAGACGCCCAGCGGATAACAAAAACAGATCCCCAAGAGCCGGATCCAATCCAAACAACACAGACACAAATAAGGGGGTTTAGATCGTTTACCTCTGCGAATAATACTCTAGACTGCGAGCAGGGGGTACACCGCTACTGAAACCACGTGAGAGGGTTGCTAGACCACCGTGACTGATCAGAAAAACCGATTGTTGTGTGAGAGAGAGGGAGATCGACGGCTTAGAGAGAGAGAGAGAGAGAGAGCGAGAGATTTTGTAGGATTAATCAACTGATTATCAAAGCCTTTAACCTTTTATTTATAGGTTTAGATAAGACAGTGATTTAATCTGATCATAATTCCTTTCATAATTATCCTTTTAATTAATTCCTTAATTAATCATCAATTAATTAATTTACCGATTAATTAAAACTAGTAAATAATTATTAACTTATAATTATTTAATTCTCTCTTCTCATTTATCTCTTACACACAAATTCTCAATTAGGTGTGCAGCGGTGTGACCTACTAGTGTCTTATAACATTGGACACGGTAACCCTGTTACTGTCTCGCACACAATCCTAACAGACTCCCACTTGTGCTAGACATGTAACTATGCTTGTTACCATGAGCCTAAGGAGGTCCCTAGCCAGACACTTAGGTTAACCAGGTTATAAGATCTCTTATATCCAGAGATACAATTCTCGGTTGAATTTGTACACAGGTTCATTCCTTTTGCACACGATATTTCTAAAGTGGTTTTAAGACATGGAGTGGAGGATTCATTTCTTAAAATCAAGTATTTCTTGACTCTGATTTCGATTGCCTGCAGTAACGGACATCACTAAATAACACCTGTTATTCTATCCGAGCGTGGCCACGCGTTTTCTACCAATCTTAATCGTCAAGGGGCCCGAAAATATCTCTCTTTTGTAAGAGGTGCAAATCCCTTCTTGACTACTTGCATTTGGATCCATGGCTTCCGCTGCGTCTAGTCACGTCCTGTATGGCCACCCTGTTACGGTGCAGCGTTAGGACGTGCTAAGAGTACAGCAGTCCTCATGTTCCCAAACCAAGTATCTCAGGTCTAAGGACAACCTATCAAGTCAATGCTTATGACTGAGGCTCCATGAAGCAGACTTGATTACTGGTCACTTCCAATACCCAAACACTCTGATGGGTATCTATAAATACTTGGTCACATCACTTGTGCTTTATTCTTTACTTCGAATAAATCATCAAGTATTCATAATAGCGTTAAACTCCCTATTGAAATTCCCATTTCAATAAGTGGCTACGGAAATTTTGATTTCACACAAAGCTTTGTAAAATCATGGATACGTTAAATATGCGAAAAATAGTTAATTTAGAACAGTCATGAATTAAAACCTCCATTTATTTTATCACACTGTAAAATTTACATGATTGTATTGTTCAAAATTAAACTATAGTAATAATTAATAAACTAAAAACTAGCTACTGGCTTCCAGGTACTGCATCCCAATGGAATTTGCATGTGCCTCATGCTTCACCCTTGCTAGTGGCTTTGTCAGCGGATCTGCGACATTTTCTTCTGTTGGAATCTTGCATATTCTCACATCCCCTCTTCCAATGATCTCTCGGATAAGGTGATATTTTCTGAGCACGTGTCTTGACTTGTGATGCTCTCTAGGTTCGTTTGCTTGCGTCACGGCTCCCGAGTTATCACAGAATATATCAATCGGTCTAGAGATACTGGCAACCACTCTGAGATCCGAGAGAAAATTCCTTAGCCAGACAGCTTCCTTTGCCGCATCAGATGCTGCAATGTACTCTGCTTCTGTAGTTGAATCTGCAATTGTGTCCTGCTTCGAGCTCTTCCACGAGATCGCGCCTCCGTTTAGGGTAAAGACGTAACCCGACTGTGATATAAAATCATCTCTGTCGGTCTGGAAACTAGCATCAGAATATCCTGTGACGCTGATTTCATCCTCAGATCCTCCAAAGACCAAGAACATGTCTTTCGTTCTTCTCAGATACTTGAGAATGTTCTTGACAGCCACCCAGTGAGGTTCTCCTGGATTCTGTTGATATCTGCTCGTAACACTTACTGAGTAAGCAACATCAGGCCTGGTACATAACATGGCATACATAATCGATCCAATTGCTGAAGCATATGGAACCGATTTCATTTTGTCCTGATCTTGACTAGAAACAGGACATTGTGTTTTACTTAACACTATGCCATGTTGCATCGGGATAAATCCTTTCTTGGATTCATCCATCCTGAATTTCTTCAAGATTTTATCAATGTACGTACTTTGGCTAAGTCCGATAAGCCGCTTAGATCTATTTATGTAGATCTTTATGCCAAGTATATAAGCGGCTTCTCCAAGGTCTTTCATCTGGAAACATTTGCTCAACCAACTCTGTACACTCTGTAAAGTTGGAACATCGTTTCCTATGAGTAGAATATCATCTACGTACAAGACCAAGAAGGTTACTATGCTCCCACTGAACTTAGTGTAGACACACGGCTCGAACTCACTTTTGGCGAAACCAAATTCTTTGATTCGCTCATCAAAGTGTAAGTTCCAGCTTCGAGATGCTTGCTTTAATCTGTAAATGGATTTCAGCAGTTTACACACCTTGTTAGGATTCTTGGGATCTTCAAACCCCTCTGGTTGTTCCATATAGACATCTTCTGTTAACTTTCCATTCAGAAAGGCTGTTTTGACGTCCATTTGCCAAATCTCGTAGTTAAAGTACGCTGAAATGGCCATAAGAATCCTAATTGACTTTAGCATAGCCACTGGTGAAAAGGTTTCATCATAGTCGATACCATGAGTTTGCGTGAATCCTTTTGCGACCAGTCTGGCCTTGAAAGTGTGTACATTCCCATCCATGTCGGTTTTCTTCTTGAAAACCCATTTGCGTCCAACAGCTCTACAGTGTTGTGGCAAATCAGTCAACTCCCAAACTTGGTTGTCGTACATGGATTGCATCTCGGCCTTCATGGCTTCCTGCCATTGTTCAGACTCATTGCCTGACACAACTTCTCCATAGGATGTTGGTTCATTCAAGTCTCCACTATCCTGAGAGACTAGAAACCCAAGATACCTATCTGGTTCTTGTCTTACCCTACTGGATCTGCGAAGGTCCTGTGTTTGCACTTTCTCAATCGGTTCTGATTGAGGTTCAACATTCTCATGTTGAATTTCTGGCTCAACAATTGGTGTAGTGTTTTCTTCGTCTACTACCTTTAGATCTACATCCTTTCTGGTGTTCCCAGAGCTGAGAAACTTTTCTTCCAGAAATTTTCCATTTCGAGCAACAAAGACTTTGTTCTCTTCAGGGTTGTAGAAATAATATCCCACGGTGGTTCTGGGATATCCTACGAAGAAACACTTGTCGGATTTGGGCTTGAGTTTTTCTGAGGTGGGTCGTTTGACGTAAACCTCACAACTCCAAATTCTTAGAAAAGATATATTGGGTTTCTTACCCTTCCATAACTCATATCGAGTTTTTTCTACCGACTTTGTTGGCGCTCTGTTCAGTATATGTGCTGCTGTTTCGAGCGCATGTCCCCAGAATGACATTGGCAGCGTAGAGTGACACATCATTGTTCGTACCATATCAAGTAAAGTACGATTTCTCCTTTCTGACACACCATTCATCTGAGGTGTATACGGAAGTGTGAGTTGGGATACAATCCCACACTCCATTAGATGATTGTTAAACTCGTCACTAAGATATTCGCCTCCGCGATCCGACCGTAAAAACTTGATCTTTCTGCCAAGTTGATTCTGTACTTCATTCTGAAATTCTCTGAATTTTTCAAAGCTTTCAGATTTATGTCTCATAAGATAGACATAACCATACCTACTGAAATCGTCAGTAAAGGTAATGAAGTATCGGTATCCTCCTCTTGCCACATGACTAAATGGTCCATACACATCTGTGTGAATTATTTCTAACAAGTCAGTAGCCCTTTCATTTTCCTTGTTGAAAGGTTGCTTTGTCATTTTGCCAGATAAACAAGACTCGCAATTATCAAAAGGTTTATAATCGAAAGTTCCAAGAAAACCTCCTTTTAGGAGTAGTTCAACGCGTTTCTTGTTTATGTGGCCTAAACGACAATGCCAGAGGTAAGTTTGATCCTCAATGTCTTTGGATCGTTTACTTATATGATAGATTTCTCTACTGTTGTCTTGTAGATTTACTGTATATAGACCATTCACAGGTGTTGCTTTAAAATAGAAGATATTATTTT
This sequence comes from Centaurea solstitialis, assembly GCA_030169165.1. Classification (NCBI taxonomy): domain Eukaryota; kingdom Viridiplantae; phylum Streptophyta; class Magnoliopsida; order Asterales; family Asteraceae; genus Centaurea; species Centaurea solstitialis. The sequence goes on along the minus strand of JARYMX010000074.1, from coordinate 68,399 downwards.
TAAAGACAGAAATCATTTTATAATCGTATTTGTAATAAAATCCTTGGTCTACTAACAAATCAAAAGACAAAACATTCTTAATCATATTTGGAATATAATAACAATTATCCAGTTCCAAAACTAGACCAGAGGGTAAACTAAGACTATAAGATCCTACTGCTTCAGCAATCAGCGGAGTGCCTTCGCCAACTCGTAGGTTCGAACGGTCTTTCCTCAAAGTCTTTCTTCTAGTGAATCCCTGTAAATGATTACAAATGTGGTTACCACTGCCTGTATCAATTACTCATGATTCATAAGAAGTGATTAAGCAATCTATCATAAAGATACCTGGAGCATCGGGTAAACCGATCTCTATCTGGTCGATATTCATCGAGTGCTCGCAAATATCCTCACTGCCGCATTCTGGGCAACTTAGATCTCCCAGCTCAATCAATCACATCAGTATCCATGAGATCAGCAGGTTCTGGTACTGGCTCTAGACTGGCCAGAATATTTCATGAACTTTATCCACGTCTTTCTTTGGTTCCTTCATATAGGCACTAGCTGTGTCTTGAATCTCTTTCGTGAGGGAAAACCACATGAGGTACACTAACTCTTCCCGAGTCATCTTGTACCCCAAACGCGATAAACATTTAAAGAGCCTTCTCATTTCAATAAGATGGTCTTTAACTGACTGACCCTTTTTCAGCTTCAGTGAAAAAATCTCTTGCATGATCAGAAGTTTACCTGTGTGCTTATAGAGACCTAACTGGTTCTCCATATCTTTCACAACCTGGTGACATGATTTAACTCTTAAATCTCCCGTGAACTCGGGTGATGTCGAGAAAATCAGAATGGACATTACATCCGATTCATCTGCCAAATATTTAAAGTACTAAGTAAAATCCCTCTCGGGAGAATTACTCTATGGTCGTGAAACAGGTTTTTCCAGAACATACAGCTTACCCTGTGCACGCAAGACATTGTCAAGGTGCATTTTCGAAACTGGAAAATTTTGGCCTGTAAGCTTCCATTTACAGTTGATGAGTCTTAGGGATTCCCCAGGGGTATAAAACGGAATTACAGATTTCGACATCTACAAATTAAGAACAAATTCCAATTTTAGTTATAATTACAAAATTCTAATAGATTATTACCCTTAAAATAAATTTATTAGACTAGAATCCATATTTCACATGTGTCGGGAAGCATGTGATCATGTCAAACCGACTCATGCGATTTATGGTAGGTAAAACTATACCAATCGCATTTTAATACGACTTCTAGATCGTCGGGACATCGGATATATAATCCGTGCATATTTAGTCCCTCTAGTGCATTTTGGCCTCGTACCACCCAGTGAATAAATAATTACCAAAATAGACTGCACCACCCGGGACCTGGACAAACCCTGGCCGGTACCACCCGGAGATAATTCGCAGAGTTTTATCACCCTCCAGTTTCGGTTTGAACACGGGCGTTCATAGTGTGTGCATTTACAACGCCCTATGTACCTTACACCGGAGGTGCCCCTAAAGTGGGTTGCACTTACTAATCTATGATTTTAACAAGGGTCATAAATGCCAGTTTTCAAAAACTTTGGATCCAAACACAAACTGTATTTGTATCCAATCTTACTTTTAAAACATTTGATTTAAAAAGCGTTTATATTTAGAGGGTGTTTGGGATTGCGTTTCAAAAGTGCTTATTGACTTATTGGCTTTTCAAAAAGCCAATAAGTTAAAAATAATGTTTGGGTATTTAAGAAGCACTTTTCAAAAGTGCTTTTTGATATAAAGGGAAAAGCTATTTTTGAAAAGCATGAAGAGTGGTGCTTTTTGATTTGGCTTTTGACTTTTGGCTTCTCCTTCTCACATAAATTTACTTTTTAACCCAAACATTTTTTAACTTATTGACTTATTGACTTTTATCATAAAAAAACTAATCCAAACATTTTTTTAAAAACTCCTTTTACCATCACCAAAAGCCAATAAGCACTTTTAACCAAAAGCACTTTTGGAGTTCAAAAAGCAATCCCAAACACCCTCTTAAAAATTACGTAACTAAAACAACCACGCAATTTATATAACTGATAAATATAAACAACCACGCATTAAAACATGTCATAGTCAAAAACCCTTTACTATTGCCATTTCGTTAGCCAACACAAAATGACGGTCTTTATTCCTAAGGGACAAATCTTCTCGGCGCTCCCACTGGCTCCAAGCTCCATGGTTGTCTCCTTGGCTCCATCTTCGGGTTTCTTCGGTTATTTTATTTATAAAGAAAAATTGTATTACAAAAGCGGGTTGTAAATGGCACGCAGGCCTCCCGTAACCAACAATTAAATTAAATAAAACATACGAAAAGCAACCATGGGTCTAAAGGGTTTGACTATGACGCAAACAGATAAAATTAATTTAATCTTAATTATCAAGCAAATAAAAATAAAATTATTTCTAGGGTTCCAAACCTATCTGTTTTTCGGATAACTCTTATCCGTATTACGAACCGCAAACAACAGCTACTTCGGGGTGCGAGCCTGACTGTTCACGACGCAAACTGGTCATGACCAGGCTTCGCTCGCGGCGCGAGCCAGTCTGTTCGCGGCGCGAGCCTGTGACTCGTGATGACCTTCCAGACAGCAAACCCTCGCGGCGCAAGCCAATCTGCTCGCGGCGCGAGCGTGTTGCGTGGGCTGCAATTCTGTGGTGATGGTTGCACTGCTGTGCCGCCATTGCCACCATTCACCACCACCATCGACGAACGACGACAGTAGCAGCGCAAGCCACCACCGTCGCCGTCGCCATCGAAGACAACAACCGTCATCGCCGTTGCGACTGCAGCGGTTAATCGACCACCATCGCCGCCGTGGACGACAGCGGTTACAACCACCATCGCCGATCGGCGAAGAACAACCAAATCGCCACCACCGTCGCGACGACAGCGGCCATCGGACCACCATCACCGCTTCGGCGATCATCGAAAACGTCATCATCATCGTTGTCGCCGACGATGGCAGCAGGGGCCACCACCGCCGGCTGCGGTTGGACAGACGGCGTCCGCCACCACCACGCTACTGTGGTGTGGCTTCCCGCCTTCGATCGATTCAATCAACGCCACCACCACCACGAATGGTGGTGTGGTGGTTTGTTTTAACCGCCGCCGCCGCTAGGCCAATCGGCGACAACGGCAGCCGTGGCCACCATCGCCGCCATGGCCGGCGGTATTATCAACAGCAAACGCCGTCACCACCATACTGTGGTGCGGCTTTCATCCGCGAAGGACAAACAGCCACCGCCACCGCCTTGGCTTCGGCCTTAGGGCAGCCGGCGGTTGGCCTGGTGGTTTGTGGTTCAATCTGATGACAACGGCCAAAGCCGCTGCCACCATCATTACCCTCCAGCCGCAGTTGCTAAGCAACAGCAGCTACCTCCACCACTCACGGTGGTTTTGGTCGAAAAACAGCCGCCAGTCACCACCATCTGTGGTGCCGCCGGCGGTGGTATTACGGTGGTTGCGGTGGTTCGGCTGGCTAGCTGCCACCGTTCAACTTTGCGATAAAAATCCAATTTAATAAAACCCTAATGCGTAAAAATCGAATTTTTCAATCAAAACAATATGCAGATAAACCTGATCTGCGGGTTTTGGAAAGTGGCTCTGATACCACTGTTGGGGATCCTAGCGTACAGACGCGCAGCGGATAACAAAAACAGATCCCCAAGAGCCGGATCCAATCGAAACAACACAGACACAAATAAGGGAGTTTAGATCGTTTACCTCTGCGAATAATACTCTGGACTGCGAGCAGGGGGTACACCGCTACTGACACCACGTGAGAGGGTTACTAGACCACCGCGACTGATCGGAAAAACCGATCGTTGTGTGAGAGAGAGGGAGATCGACGGCTTAGAGAGAGAGAGAACGAGAGATTTTGTAGGATTAATCAACTGATTATCAAAGCCTTTAACCTTTTATTTATAGGTTTAGATAAGGCAGTGATTTAATCTGATCATAATTCCTTTCATAATTATCCTTTTAATTAATTCCTTAATTAATTAATCAATTTATTAATTTACTGGTTAATTAAAACTAGTAAATAATTATTAACTTATAATTATTTATTTCTCTCTTCTCATTTATCTCTTACACACAAATTCTCAATTAGGTGTGCAGCGTTGTGACCTACTAGTGTCTTATAACGTTGGACACGGTAATCCTGTTACTGTCTCGCACACAATCCTAACAACGCTTGCCTGTGAATGTGGTAATAGTGGTTAGGCAATTCTGAGGTTAAAACTTGGTTACGATTTTATATATATAATTTACCGCATCACTTGGACTCAAGGTTAAGCCCATACCAAAAAGGGTATAAGCCCAAAATCTTAAATCTTTCAAAACCTGACACAAATAGTGTTAGTAATTATGTGCAGAGTTGACAAACCAAGTGATCACACATCCAATGTTACAAGACACTTGAGGGTCACACCTGTGAGGACCTATAAATCGAATAAGTTATATGAAACCTAGAAATGGAAAGTTAGGATTTATAATAGTCAATTATAAATCAGTTGGGTAATTTCAGTCAGAAATCCCAAAGTTGGAGGGTTATTAATTAATTAAGTAGATTGTATATTTATTTGATAAAATAAATATATAATAATTAATTAATAGAATTATATATATATATATATATATTAGATAAGGGGCGGGTTCAATTGCAAACCACTTTTTCGTTGTGAACGTGAGGACAGCCGAGAGCGCGACACGTGGCAATTGAAATCGGCGGGTCAAGATTTATTCAGTCTGAATAAAGCGTTATTCAGACTGAATAAGCCTTGACCCGCGGATGACCCGCGGCTGACCCGCCCGCGTCCAATTGCATCAGAGTGCATGTTAGTGTTATTCAGTCTGAATAACTAGTCGAAATTTTTTCAAAGTGCCACGTGTCGCGCTCTCGTTTGTCCTCACGTTCACAATGAAAAGGTGGTTTGCAATTGAACTTTCACCTATTAGATAAATATATATATATATATATAGATAATTATCATAAGTAAATTCTTTTCTAGAAAGAAAAGAATGAGATAATTACAATAAGGAAACTGAATCTTGTTCAAACTGTATTTTTCCTCCATATAAATAAGGCTTATGGGTTTAAGGGAAAATCAATTTCAACCAACTCATAAATCAGTTTCCAGTTTTCTCTCACTCTCCCTCAGCGCCGCCCCCTCCCTCGGATACCAGTTCGGTTTTCTCAGTTTTCGGGTTTCAGTTCTGCTAGAGGAACAATTCGTAGGTCGTTTACGGGTGGATCAATTCTCAAGCAATCCAGGTAAACCATCATAATTGTTAGAATTAATTAAATTAATTGATTAAGATTCATAAGCTAGTTTAGGGTTTTTAGCTTAAACGTTTCCGCATAAGATCAAATCAGTGTGTTTTGATCATATAGGTCTTTTACCAGCCTGGTTATCAGATCTATAGGATTTATTGAACCAGTAAGGTTTCGTGATCCACGATAGTCCTCGTGTCAGTTTGACCCGAGGTAACCCACAAAAACCCAACAGTGGTATCAGAGCTTCTGGTCCAATCGTTTTTAGTTTTATTTATTCTCGTTAGATCCGTATAAAATTAATTCTTGCGTATCAAGTTACAAAAATCTGAATTTTATCATATTGAATGGTTTATAAAAATTTGGTTTTGTTATCGTACGAAAAATCACCGAACCACCAAACCTAGCGGATGCCATAGCCAAACCACCAGCGTGGTGGTGGCGGCGTTGGCTTGAACACCGGCCGAACCACCAGCATGGTGGTGGCCGTACGATTAAGCCACGGCTATGGCCGTGAGCACCGATGGAAACCGCGAACAACAGCAAGGCCGAGGCCGAACCACCGACCACGGTGGTGGCCAAGCGGCGATCGAACCACCAACCGCACCCCAAGCGGTGATGATGGTGGCAGCGGCTTTGGCCGTTGTCATCAGATTGAACCACAAACCACTAGGCCAACCGCCGGCTGCCCTAAGGCCGAGCCAAGGCGGTGGCAGTGGCTGTTTTGTCCTTCGCGAATAAAAGCCACACCATAGTACGGTGGTGGCGGCGTTTGCTGTTGATAATGCCGCCGGCCATGGCGGCGATGGTGGCCATGGCTGCCGTTGTCGCCGATTGGCTTAGCGGCGGCGGCGGTAAAAAACAAACCACCACACCACCGCACGTGGTGGTGGTGATTGCGATCGAAATCGAAAGCCACTGTTGTGGCGATCGATTGGACAAACCACCGAAGCCGGAAACGGCGACGGTGGTGGTGATGTTTTGGAAACAGCCGCAGGAGGCGGCGGTAGTGGTGGCGTTGCGCTGCTGCTGCCGTCGTACTCTGAATCGACCGCCACACCACCGTTTGTGGTGGTGGCGGCGATGGGTTTTTTGGTTTAAATAAAGACCGCCGAGAAGCGGCGGTGGTGGTGGGGTTGCGCTACTGCTGCCATCGTTCTCTCAGTCGACCGCCACACCACCGTTTGTGGTGGTGGCGGCGATGGCATGGTTGTTATCGTTGTTGCGCCGACAGGCGGTGGCAATGGCGGCATTAGCGGCTGATTGTCATCGCCGATGGTGGCAATGATGATTGAGGTGGTGGCGGTGGTCGACAACCGCCGCAATGGGGTGTCGGCCACTGCAGTTTTGAGGTTTCTCGCCGCGAATCGAATACCGAACCACCTATCGGTGATACGCGTTGGTGGTGATTGCTTGCAAAACACGGAACGATGCATGACGATTAGGGTTTCTCGATCCACGATCGTTTTTCGGACAAATCGTAAAACCCTAACAGGCCCGAAATTTACAGTTTGATAAATAGGCCCGTAAGCCCAGTTTTTAACTAAGTCTATGGTCCAAAAAATTTTTTAGTTATTTGACCCGATTAGTGAAATAGGCTTAGTGTCTTGTTTTTCGAACCATGACACAGTTTACAAACAATTATTTATTTAACCGACCAATTTGATCGGTAAACCTGGTTTGATATTAATTTGGATAAAAGGCAAATATTTTAGCTAATCGGTTTTAAGGGTATTTTATAAAATAGATAAAACTAATTTCGATTTTTAAAACTGTTTGTTTTTATAAATCAGTTAAAACCAAGTTTTGCGATAATTGAGACGAGATAATTTTAAACGGATCTAGGTTTATTTCTTGCTTTTATTATATTGCTTATTTATGCTTTATATATAATTGTGTGATTGCTTGAATTCTATATATGCATCTCAGTTTGAGTATATATATATATATATATATATATGTCTATTATAGTGTTTGCCAACTTAGACCCTTGACATATTTACGGGGAGGTCTGCGTGCCATTTACAACCCCTTATGCAATAATGACCTTAGGATAGATAATTCTATTTTTCCCTTATTCTTACAAGATGGTGAGGCCAGTGGGAGCTGTTGGAGTTCTTCCTCCTTCCAGGAGTCCAGACGAAGATGACAAGGCCAGTGGGAGCTACACAAGTTTTTAAGAATAGGTCATTATTGGTCCCTAGGAAACAAACGTTGGCAAAAACTATAATTGGCTATTATGTGATTAATTGTTATTTAATTGCATGATTGAATGTTTATTTGTGATATCTTGCATGAAGTTTTAAATAGATAGGTTAATTTTAAAACTAGGTTATATCACAAAACCATATAGGTTTCTATATTTAAAATTACCAGTTTTTCGATGTTTTTCAAAACGGTAGATTTTATTTTAAAGATATAAATGATTGTTTCATATAAAAGGCAAGTTGACAAAAACAGTTAGTTTTAATCAACTAAGTATGCTATTAAAACAGTTAGTTTTAATTAGCAAGTGATTTTAAAACAGTTAGTTTAAATAGCGTGTATGTTTAAAATAGTTAGTTTAAAACATCAGTAGCCTTTATGACAATCAGTTTTTCAAAATTATATTTTTCAAAAATCCTGGAAATAAAGTTTTACAAAAACCCCGAAAATCATAGATCAGTAGTGCAACCCATCCAGGGGCACCTACGGCGTAAGGTACACAGGCGTTGTAAGTGATCACACATTCAACGTCAGTGTTCAAACTGAAGCTGAAGGGGTTACATAACTCTGCGAATTATCTCCGGGTGGTACCGGCCAGAGTAAAGTGATCAGGTCCCCAAAATGGTAAGATCTATTTTGGTACTGTAAAATTCACCGGGAGGTACCGGGCCAAAACGCACTAAGAGGAACCGAAACATGCACGGATAATTACCGTGGTTCCGGAAAGATCTAGGAGTCATATCAGTTAGATATGATTGGTAAAAGTCCTTACCTACCGAAATGAATACGGGCTTGGTGGAGCAAGAACATACCGCACATCGGGACGTATGAAATAAGGATCCTAGTCCAATAAATTGATCATTTAAGGGTTTATTGATATTTATTGGAATTTAATCTATTTACAGTTGCTAAAAACCAAAAGTTTTAATGTGTGTAGATGGCAAGCACTGGTACCAGCACTAACAATTTTTCCCTCCGCTCTATCCTAGAAAAGGACAAGTTAACCGGCTCCAATTTCCTTGACTGGGAGCGCAATCTGATGATTGTGCTCAGACACGAAAGGAAATGGTATGTCCTTGAAGAGCCTTTTGGGGAGGCTCCTCCGGCAACTGCTCTGACTGCTGCTAGGCATGCCCACAAGAAGCATTCGGATGATCTACTTGATGTTGCCTGTCTCATGCTTGCAACTATGAGCCCAGATCTGCAAGCAGGGCTCATAAACACAAATGCTTATGACATGATCCGCCAGCTGAGGGACATGTTCCAGACACAGGCTCGTACAGAACGTTACGACGCCACAAAAGCATTTAATGAATGCAAGATGATTAAAGGGACATCAGTAAGTGACCATGTTATGAAAAGGAAACGGCACTTGGATCATCTGGAAAGGCTTGGTCACCCAGTTCCGTTACAGCTAGCAACGGATACTATCCTCAATTCACTGTCAGAAGACTACAGGCCCTTTGTAGTCAATTACAATATGAATAACATGGAGAAGTCAATAGCAGAATTACACTCCATGCTTAAGACAGCTGAATTGAATATGGGGAACAAGAACAAGACCAAGGATGTCTTGATGGTAAGAGACGGAGGGGTGAAAAAGAAGAATGGGAATGCTAGCACCAACAAAGGAAAGGGACCAGTCCAGGCCGTCCAGAGTGCACCCAAGAAAGGCAAAGGCAAGGGCAAGGGCAAGAAGGTTAAGCCAAATAAAGCTAGGACCGAGAACCGCTGCTTCACATGCAATGAGGTCGGTCACTGGAGGCAAAACTGCCCAAAGCGTCATGAAGCAGGTATGTAAACCTCAGATATTTATGATTGCTTTAGTTTGTCACTTCTTACTTGTTAGTTTACAAGTATACTGATACCTAGAGCAAATGACTATTGCAGGAGGTCAGAAGTGAAGTGCCCAGGAGTTGCTGAGGATCTTAAGTACCAGTTCATTTCAATTCTAGTCAAGACATTTTGGATTTATGATTTTAAAACAGTTATTTTTGGGATGATTATATTTTTAGATTTATAATTCTATGGTTTTAATTTTAAAAGTTATTGTCTTGACATCGAAATATCTGATTGCACTTAGTATTCTTGAATCCGTATGATCCTAGATATTGCCTGTTATAGTTACTTCAATAGTCTTTATTAAATTGAAGTAATTTATATGAAAACTATCAAAACACACGAAATTCTATAGGAATGTGTTTTGGGAATAAAACATTTATGAATCAAGTTTAATTATTCAAATGTCTAGACGAGAATCTGGGATATTAACTTAGACAAGGTTAATAACAGTATTTATAAAACTAGGAAAAATTCCAAGTTTTGGAATTAGGATTTAACAAAATCCAGTTAAGTTTTATAAATAATAAAATTCTCAAGTGTATTACTTAAAATAGAATTGACTAATCAAAGCTTTGACTAAGTCAATAGTGAATTTTAAGTAATAATCAGTTTTCATATAGGTTAGTGGGAGCCCAAATTTATTCTCTATCTAGTCTGAGATAAAGAATAAAAGATATAATTATTGATTCAATATATCTCGGAATTCATGATCCAGGTAGGATAAGAACTCATAAGATATAATTTACCTTGTAGTCAAAAGGATAAAAGTTTCAAGATCCTTGAAACAAAGGAAAGACATGATTGACTTTTAAATCAATAATTAAAGTGTTGGATTAAAGACAGAATTCCAATGAATTTACCAGTAAAGTAAAATGGAATCTGATTTCAGGTAGAAATCATTCATCTACACAGCAACTAAGGAAAGTTGAAGTTTTACATATTCAGGAACTGGTAGTTATTCCAGGTCTTCAAGTTCATGGAATATGATAGAAGTCTAATTATTGTGTTTGCAAAACAATGATTAGCAGATACAAGTAGACAATATCAATAAATACAGACTTGTATTATTTGGTCATCACTTTGATTAAAATGGTAAACTTTGATCAAAGGATTTAAACTGAAGATAGGTGATACTTCATTTTAGATCAGTATTTACAAACGATAAATAGATATTATAAAAGTTGTTAAGAAAAGTCATTAATTTTGTTATTATTACAGCGTGTAATATGGACTATACAAAATCAATTTATTTATCACTTTTATATTTTGCATGTTTTATAATCCAGGAATGAAACTAGTTTCCAGTTTTCATTCGAAACTTGTCCGTGACAACTTATCATTGTGGGAACATGATAAGGTGTTAAAGTCATTGTGAACTTTTAGGTAGTTATGATCAGTTACTAAATAACAGCTACAAGCGTTGTAGACTAAAAGTTGCACAAATATTTGATAGAGTAGCAAATATTGGACGTGATCCGCAGTTGAGATTACTTCTTGGAATTAGTCATAAGTAAATCTCACAGTGGTTGTTCCTATCACCTGAGGTATCTGATTTGATATCATGAGGACTACTGAATACTTAGTGCGCTCAACCGCTACGCCGTAACAGGGTGGCTATAAAGGGCGTAACTAGATTCAGCGGAAGCCATGGTGTTAAAGGCAGATATGCAAGATGGGATTTGCACCTCTTCTTTGAAGAGAGATATTTCTGGGCCCATCTTGACTGACTGAATATACTGATGAAGTGCATGGCCATGCCCAAACGAACTGATTAGTTCTTTGTTGTTTACCTATCAGTAAAAGTCGGATAGTCAAGAAAACAGAATCTTGAGTATTCAGAGTTGACACCTTCCAAGCTCATACTCACAGATGAAATATCGTGATGCAAAGGGAAAAGCCAAGATATACCCAATCAATGAACAGTAGTTTCATAGATGCTATTTCCTTACGGAATGTTTATATCACCAGTCTGGGTATAAGAGTTCTTGTAACCTGGTCAGCCTAAGTTCCTGTCTAGGGGCCTCCTTAGGACCGTGTAATCAAGGCGGTATTGCCAACTTGCACAAGTGGGAGTCTGTTAGTAATTATGTGTAGAGTTGACAAACCAAGTGATCACACATCCAATGTTACAAGACACTTGAGGGTCACACCTGTGAGGACCTATAAATCGAATAAGTTATATGAAACCTAGAAATGGAAAGTTAGGATTTATAATAGTCAATTATAAATCAGTTGGGTAATTTCAGTCAGAAATCCCAAAGTTGGAGGGTTATTAATTAATTAAGTAGATTGTATATTTATTTGATAAAATAAATATATAATAATTAATTAATAGAATTATATATATATATTAGATAAATATATATATATATAGAGATAATTATCATAAGTAAATTCTTTTCCAGAAAGAAAAGAATGAGATAATTACAATAAGGAAACTGAATCTTGTTCAAACTGTATTTTTCCTCCATATAAATAAGGCTTATGGGTTTAAGGGAAAATCAATTTCAACCAACTCATAAATCAGTTTCCAGTTTTCTCTCACTCTCCCTCGGCGCCGCCCCCTCCTCGGATACCAGTTCGGTTTTCTCAGTTTTTGGGTTTCAGTTCTGCTAGAGGAACAATTCGTAGGTCGTTTACGGGTGGATCAATTCTCAAGCAATCCAGGTAAACCATCATAACTGTTAGAATTAATTAAATTAATTGATTAAGATCCATAAGCTAGTTTAGGGTGTTTAGCTCAAACGCTTCCGCATAAGATCAAATCAGTGTGTTTTGATCATATAGGTCTTTTACCAGCCTGGTTATCAGATCTATAGGATTTATTGAACCAGTAAGGTTTCGTGATCCACGATAGTCCTCGTGTCAGTTTGACCCGAGGTAACCCACAAAAACCCAACAAATAGTCCCTCCTCCTATTCATTCTTACAAAAAGAGGTAAAATTGACATTAAATTTCACTTGTTGATCTTACATTTCTTGGTTATTACACAAAGTTTTCTTGTTATTTACAAGATTGCAACTGTATTATTTAGGTGTTGATTTGATCTATGAAATTTTAACGAATGTCTGAGATTTGTTCTCATGTTCACAATCAAAATTGAGTTTCCATTTGAACCCAACCCTATGTGTGTATGTATGTGTATATAAAGGTTTAAACTAAAACACTAACTATTTACGAGAACGCGAGAGTTTCTTTCATATACAAAATCACATGTGATTTTACACAAATAAAAAATGAGACGCCAACGACTTTAGACGCAACTTAAAGTCGGAGGCAAAGTTATGTGAATCATATGTTATTATATATATAAAGCCACGGGAAAAGTCACATGAATCATATGTGATTTTGTTCGTCAATCATATATGATTTTCTACATAATTTTGTATGTGAAATATATATGATTTTTGTATGCGAATCATATGTGATTTTTCACATCGAAAAAGATTCTTGCATTCTCGTAAATAGTTAACATTCTTGTATGAACCCGCTTCTTTCTCCCTGTCTATATATAAAGTATAATATATCATACAATTATAAAATGATTAACAAAAAACAAGATATTTAGAAAATTAATATATATAATACCTTAGTGGTGGGTTCAAATGTGAACCACTTTTTGGTTGTGAACATGAGGACAGCCGAGAGCGCACCACGTGTGTTAAAATCAAATTGTCCTAATTAGTGAAAGTTTTATAAAGCAAGCTTTGGCATATAGCTTATTGAACAAGCTTTATCATTTACTTATAGAACAAGCTTTATCATTTAGCTTATAGAACAAGCTACACCTATATATAAAGGTGTCTTGGGGTTAGTTGTAAAGATATAGAAAGGTATGGAAGTGTAAGAAGTCATTCACATGAGAGTCGTTTAGTGTGTGTTTGTGTGTGTTTTCTTGTAACCGTGAGAGCTCTCGAATAAATCAAGAACGCCTTTCTTTTGCCATCGATTCTTGTTGTTTTATTCTTCTCTACCCCTGAATCTTGTTGAAACGGACCAACAAGTGGTATCAGAGCCAAACAAATCATTCGATTTGAACGATTTTTTAGCAAATTCAGCTATTTTTGTTGTGCGATAATGTCCTGGGTAAGTTGGCTGTTTGGGTTTCCTGAATCGGACCTCGAACTCCCGAATCGGAACCTTGTTTCCCGAATTGGATATTAGTATCCCGATTCGGAAAACTTGACTCCCGAATCGGATCTCTCAATTTCTCCCGTTTCGGATTATTTGTTTCCCGAATTGGAAACTTTGTTTCCCGATTCGGAAAACTTATTCCCCGAATCGGACCTTTGATCTTGCCCACATCAGCCTTTTTCCCCGAATCGGGACTTACACCATATTCCGAATCGGAACATGTTCCCCGAATCGGAACTTGTTTCCCGAATCGGAACTCAGAACCCCCGAATCGGAACTTCTTTCCCGAATCGGAACTCAGAACCCCCGAATCGGAACTTGTTTCCCCGAGTCGGACGTCGGTTTCCTGAGTCGGATGTCATGAACCTTACCTACTTTTCAGAAACCTTTTAACCTACTTCAATGACATATCTCTGGAAAGCATGTGTGGTATAATTCCGCCATTTGTTACTACACATGGAATACACAACAATTTTACACTTCTAACCCAAGATTTCCTCACGCTCCCGTGCTAAGTATGCCTAGGGGGAGCACTGTTCATGAATTCTTCCTCAAGCCGGATTTGTAACGATTTCAGAACACGGTGATCGGATTCTGTATTTGGTTAGATTACTCAGAAGCCTGACGCTCTACAACCATTATTCTAGAGTTTTTTAGATGGAATTATTCCTCTTAGGAGTGAGAGTTGAGTTTTTCCTTTGGATGCCACCTTCGGTGAATGGTACTATTGTCATGTGCTTAATTCCTAACCATTTTACCGTTGTGGAGGCTCGGTTGCGATCTAGAGTTTTGAGTGACGGCCGTCATCCATCTGACTAAGAAGACTAGATATGGATCTGGTTACTTGTTATTTTGAGAGAATTCAGGAAATCGGCTAATCCTCTGAACAGTTGAGGGTCAAAGAAATAAAGCTTATCGAAGCAACGTCTCCCAGGTTTTCATTCCATATGATGTTTCGGTGATCCAAGCTCAGCTCTTATGTTGAATTCCTACTCAACACGCGTTGAAACTGAAGATAAAGAGCTTCAATCGAGGGGGAGCTTGGAGATCAAAGTGTTGCTGAACATCGCCAAAGACCGGAGATGCTTCCTTTATAAAACTTTAGGGGGAGATTGTTAGGACCAAATTGTCCTAATTAGTGAAAGTTTTATAAAGCAAGCTTTGTGCTTAATTGTATTATTTAGCTTATAGAGCAAGCTTTGACATATAGCTTATTGAACAAGCTTTATCATTTAGCTTATAGAACAAGCTTTATCATTTAGCTTATAGAACAAGCTACACCTATATATAAAGGTGTCTTGGGGTTAGTTGTAAAGATATAGAAAGGTATGGAAGTGTAAGAAGTCATTCACATGAGAGTCGTTTAGTGTATGTTTGTGTGTGTTTTCTTGTAACCGTGAGAGCTCTCGAATAAATCAAGAACGCCTTTCTTTTGCCATCGATTCTTGTTGTTTTATTCTTCTCTACCCCTGAATCTTGTTGAAACGGACCAACAACGTGCCAATCTGGAAAAAAAAACGCCTAAGCTTTATGCATATTGCATAACGCTATCATTCACACTGAATAAAGCTTTATGCAGTATGTATCAAGCTTAGGCACACTTAAAGCTTTATGCAGTATGAATAAAGCTTAGGCGACTAAGCCCGCGCCTAAGCTTGATGCATACTGCATAAAGCTTTATTCAGTCTGAATGATAGCGTTATGTAGTATGCATAAGCTTAGGCGCTTTTTTCAAATTGTCACGTGACACGATTTTAGTGGTTCTCAAGTTCACAACCAAAGAGTGGTTTACATTTGAACTTTCCTCTAATATCTTATATATAAAGTATTTATTTAATATATATATATATATAATACTTTATATTATACTTTTTAAACAAGATATTTATAAATATCTTTTTTTTGTTAAACATGTAATAACTGTATGACGATGTATAAAATTAATATATAGATTATACTTTATAAACAAGATATTTATAAATATCTTTTTTAGTTGTTAAATATGTAATAACTGTATGTTACTTTATACTTTATATTAATTTTATAAATATCTTTTTCCGTTAAACGTCTTAACGTCTAATAAATGTATGATATATTATTTATTGTACAAGTGGCATATTACCTTTTTTTTTTACTGTAGATTAATAAAGAAAATGTATTAAATACGTAAAAATGCATTCGAGTTGTCAACTTTTGTTATTGTGTGTAGTGGATTTTTAAACCTACCATTTAAACTATCAAAGTTTTAAAACCTACTAAATAATGTACTCTTTTACATTCTTATCCGGTTGGTAAAAGAGTACATACAATAGCAAAATGTGATAACTTGGATACATTTTGGGGAAAAAATATATTAACTTAAGGGTGAATTATGGATTTTGTATGAAGATGACGATTATGATTATGAACATGAAGATGATGATTATGAACACGAAGATAATGAACAATCTTCATCTTTAAAAAACCCTAAATTGGAGAAGTAGATATGGAAAAAACAACCCAGATCAAGAAATCAAACCCAAAAACTGTCCCCCTCCCCGACGATGAAATCAAACCCAAAAACCTTCATCGTAGAAACCTTAAATCTAACCCAGAAACCTTCAAAATCTAACTTAAAAACATTCGTTACAAACACCCTAAATAGAACATAGAACCCCTTCAAAATCGAACCCACAAACCCAAAATTGAACCCAGAAAACTTTGTCGCCATGATTGAAGTCGGAAGTAGAGAGGAAAAGCAGAAAAGGGTTTCTTCTTCATCATTTGTCGTGAAACTCTTATTCTTTGATATCAATGCTTTTGAAGATTCCTAGTATTTTTTGGGAAGATGAGTGTTCATTGAGATTACGATTCACAATTTATGATTTTGTGATAATTTATGTTTCTTGAGTTATGGTTTTTTTATCTTTGTAAGTTTAGAATTACAGTTCGCACAATACCAAAATGTGACAACTTGGATACATTTTGGGGTACTTAACCTGTTGTAAGTTACAATCACAGGTTACATTACATTATTTGGTAGGTTATAGAACTTTGATACATTAAATGGTAGGTTTTTAATTTCAGTACATACAATAGCAAAGTGTGACAACTTAAATACAAATTGGTGTAGATACACTTTGCTAATCATGCTTTGAATTGTCACTCATTTCATATTGTACAACATATTCCTTTATTAAAAACTCCTTTGAACAGATCTTCATATCATTCAAATTGATGCGTATTCACACAACTTATTCGTAAGTCCGTGGCGCTTCAACGTTTTTCAAGCGATCAATTTGTCAAAGAGCATAGTATAAAATTATAAAACTATTAATGAAATGATTGAACGCTATTATTGAGGAACATCTACTTTATTTTGTATTTAAAAACTAATATTTTTCATCTCAAACCTAATCTTGAGAAAATTAGATACTCATTGTGATAATTAAAATGCAAGTAGTGGATTGGATAAGGCTTGAGGGGTTCATAGCATCTGATCCGGATTCGGATCCCTTCATGCACAACCTATAAAGTTGCTTTCCTATTTATACTAAATGGAAGAAACATAAGACAAAAACCAAATAAGCAAGCAACTAGAAAATACAAATACTCTAGCCAGTGTTTACATAAATGTAAAAGTAAAACTTTGACCCAAAAGTTATTTTCTTCTGTAGAAAAACTTCCATCAACAGCACAAAAGGGCTTAATCTGCTAAGCTTCACGCCTGTCTAGTTTCAGCTATCCAAAAATTCTGTTTGCTGCTCATCAGATTAATGTTTCAGGAATGCTGTCAAAATCCTGCCAAAGCTTCCACTAAATAAAATACATACAAATCAACCTAATATTGAGATATTTCAGTTCATTCATCCTCAAATAGCTTTGAAACAATAAAATATAGAATTGGTAGAAATAAGACTCAATTTTGGATATAAAATAAAAAAAAGTTCCTAAGAAGTATAAAAAGAATAGCAAAACACAATGAAAATTTATTGTTTATCATCTCACAGGTTCAAACGAAAATGCAAACTATTTACGTGAATACAAGGAGCTTCGTCCATGTGCAAAATCACAGAAAAAAATGAGATATAAACGACTTAAACTCACGGGCAACTTCCCATGAATCATACTTTATTTTGTATATAAAATCGCGGGCAAAGTCAATGAATCATATGTGATTTAGTACGTGAATTAGATAAGATTTTCTACATGACTTTGTATGTGAATTATATATGATTTTTGTACATCAAAAAAATTTCTCACGTTCTCGTAAATAGTTAACGTTCTTGTATGAAACCACTTCTTTATATATATATATATATATATAGGGGTGGGTACAAATACAAACCATCTTTTTGTTGTGAACGTGAGGACAAACGAGAGCGCGCCACGTGTCACTCTGAAATTTCAACGACTTAGTGTTATTCATACTGAATAACACTATTATTCAGACGGAATAAAGCGTTATTCAGTATGAATAACACTAAGTCGCCGGAATTCAGAGTGACACGCGCGACTTGTAACCAAAAAGCCCGCGACTTAGTGTTATTCAGTCTGAATAACACTATTATTCAGACTGAATAACACTAAGTCGCGGGACAGGTCGCGCGTGTCAGAATTTTTATTTGCCACGTGTCGCGTTCTCGTTTGTTCTCACGTTCACAATGAAAAAGTGGTTTGCAATTGAACTTTCACCTATATATATATATATAAAGGTCCAAATGAGAAACATAATTTTTTTTAAAAACGTGAGAAGCAATATCAGCTACTCATCCGGTCAATAAATGCGACTTTGACCGGTCCCCCTTTCAATATCTCTACCCTCCTATGAATCGCGTCAATCCTCCGTGATCACGTCCACCGTAACCGAAGATGAGTGGCTAAGATTGCTCCTTACGTTTTTTTAAATTTATATGCTTCTCACATGAACCTTCCTATATATATATATATATATATATAGAGGAAAGTTCAAATGTGAGCCACTTTTTGGTTGTGAACGTGAGGACAACCGAGAGCGCGACACGTGGCGAAGACTAGTCAACAAAGGCGGCTTTGAGTGTGGTCCCCCCTTTAATTCAATGCCCTCCCATGAACCGTGCCTTGTCATCCGCCGTGGACCTGACGTGGCGCCTAGTCATCCGCCACATGTCGCGCTCTCGGTTGTCCTCATGTTCACAACCAAAAAGTGGTTCACATTTGAACCCACCCCTATATATATATATATATATATATAGAGAAAGGTTCAAACAAGAACAATTGCAATTTGTAGGAATAAAGGAACAAATACTAGCCACATATCTTTATTTAGTAAACCCAAAAGTAAATCAATATTAATTTAATTACTTGAAGGGTATTTTAGTAAAGTATCAGTTTTGACAATACACTATTCATACACTATTCATGGAATGATTATATATCCTATCAAATTTGATTTTCCCTCTCTTTTTTTTCAAACATTTATAGAAAACTACATCATTTCACCTAATTCATATTATGTAAAATCATATGTGATTTTGTAAAATGTAATTGTAAAATCATATATAACTTTATACAATGGATATTCACACATTTTAAATATTAAAAATATTTAATAAATATGAGATTAAGATCTTACAAATATTTTTACAAAATTCAAACTTCCATTAAATAAAGTTCAATTGTTTAAACTATTTAAATAAATATAAGATCAATATAAATTACAATGTATGTCAACAAAATCACATATGATTTCAGTATCATATATGATATTGTACAAATGTTAATGTAAAATCATATGTGATTTTGTACAAATGTAAACGTAAAATCATGTATGATTTTATATAGATGATAATCATACATGATTAAGATGTTAAATATGTAAACAAAATCACATATGATTTCAGTGTTTTATTTAAATGTTAATGTAAATCATATGTTATTTTATACAAAGATAAATGTATAATCATATATGATATAATTATAACATAATATAACATTATAATATATTATCAATTGATTTTACAAAGTTTATATACTAATAATATATTATAAAGTAATAATATATTATAATAGTAGATTATTACTATTGAGCTATTCCAATTTTACCCCTAAAAGTATTTACCCTTGGTGGAAAGTATATATCAGCATTTATTAATTACTATTATGCCATCCAATATAATATAATTCTTTTTTATCAAACATGTGGCTAGAAATTGGTTCCTTTGTTCCTACATATTGGGTTGTTCTTGTATGAACCTCCCTCTATATATATATATATTAACAGATATATATATATATATATATATATAATGTATAAGAGAAAGGTTCAAATGAGAAGTGCTAAAAAAATACGAAGTAGAGAAGTGATCTTCACCACTCATCCGGTCAATAAAGATGGCTTTGACCGGTTACGGTGGACGCGATCATGGGGGATTGACGCGATTCATGGGAGGGTAGAGATTATTAAAGGAGGGGACCTGATCAAAGCTGTCTTTATTGACCGAATGAGTGGTGAAGATCACTTCTCTACTTCTCATTTTTTAGCACTTCTTATTTGAATCTAATAACTAATGTATAATATATCATACAACTATTACATGTTTAACAAAAAAACAAGATATTTAGAAAACTAATATATATATATAGATATATAAAGTATAAGCTTAATATATATATACACACACTATACACTATACGTTATATTTTACTTTATAAACAAGATATTTATAAATATCTTGTTTCTTGTTAACATGTAAAAATTGTATGCCATTATACTTATATAAAGTACAAAATTAATATATATGTTATACTTTATGAACAAGATATTTATAAATATCTTGTTTTTTCATTAAATATGTAAACATTATAATTTATATTAACTTTATAAATATCCTTTTTTGTTAAACTGTGTAATAAGTGTATGATAATTTTTTATTGTAGAAGCAGTTTATACATATTGTACTACAGATTAATAAAGAAAAGAGTGAATCGCAATTTTATACTCTATGGTTTGTGTAGTTTATTTTTCATAAAAAAGATCAATATATGCCTTTATGTGCAAGACACATAGGAGAGATTTAATAGATACATCTAACGCAGTTAGTTTTGAAGGAAAAAAACTGAGTAAAAGTATATACCACAGTGTTTTTTCTGCAATAAAAATTTTGTAAGAACCAAATGTGATGAAAAAAATAAACAACATGAACCAAAATTGCAATTCACTCTAAAGAATATCTATATAGTATCATCACTTCCAACACTATTTTTTTAAGCAGGTAAATTACATATTTGGTTCTTATGGTTTACATTATATTCAGTGTTGGTTCTTATTTTAAAATAACTATGGAAAAGGTCCATGTAGTTAATATTATATTGCACTATTTGTCCCTTAACTCTAACTCCATGTGAAATCAGTCTATTAAGCATAGGGACCAACCAGTGGCGAATCTAGGACACAAAATCACTTGGTTGCCTAATCAAATTTAGCTGAAAAAAAAGTGTCAACTATAATTTTGTCGGGTCGGGCCGAGTCATGAAAATTAAAAAATCCAACATTAAAGTTGTGTTTTTTTTTTTTTTTGGGGGTGGGGGGGGGGGGGGGGGGGGGGGGGGGGGAATTATCATTTTTTCCAACATACTATTCAACTTTTTTCAATTTTACCAACATTCTTTAACTTTTACCAATTACATTATTAAACTATCAAAAAAAATTTCAATAAATCCAAGGTTTATTTAACTTTTACCATTTACCCATTTAACTCTCAGTTTGACAAATTTTCACTTTTCTTCATAGTTTCTACCCCAAATTTAGAGTAAATTACATTTTTGGTCCATGTGGTTAACACTCATTATCAACTTTGGTCTCTCACTATTTTTTAGTTCTGGTACTTTTGAATAAAATTTAATTATAAAAGTTAGTTAGTTTAAGAGTATTTCTATACTTTCAACATTTTTTTTGTCATTTCTTATTGTTGCCTTATTGTTGGGTCTATTGATTTTTTTTTTATATTTTAATGATGTAATTGGTAAAAATTTAAGAATGTTGATAAAATTAGAAAAAAGTGAATTAACAACATAGTATGTTGGCAAAAAATAGTAATTTTCTCTGTTGTTTTGGGTGGCTTCTTTTATTTAGCATTTGGGTCAAATTTAAAAGTTGTTGGGCCTTAAACAAAAATTTGAGTCAGAAGTAAAAGTTATTGGGTCTTAAACAGAAAAATAAAAAAGAGTAAGAGTCAAAAGTAAAAGTTTTTTTTTTTTTTTTTTTTTTTTTTTTTTTTTTAAGATAAGGTTCACCTGGGTTTGCCTAGACTACATTCTTGGTAATTTTTACCGAGAGCTAAAGCATGCTCCCCTGGGATTAATACTCAGTGGCCCCTAGTAGCTCACCCCCAGATTCGAACTTGGGTGGGTTTTTCCCCAACACCAAGCCTTAACCGGTAGGTTGCCCCATTGGGGTTGTCAGAAGTAAAAGTTATTGGGTCTTAAACAGAAAAATAAAAAAGAGTAAGTAAAAGTTATTGGGTCTTAAACAGAAAAATAAAAAATAATAATAAGCACATCAACATGCAGCTTCGAACATGCGACCTACAATTTGAATTGGAAATTAAAATTTTAAGGTAGTTCCCCTAAATATTATAAGGTAGGTCCCAAAAAAATTTCTACATAACTTGTAGTAGAAATGAAAAAATTAGGTAGGTTCCGGGACCTACTTAAACTAAAGCTAAATTCACCCTTGGGCCAACAATGTGTTAGTAATTATGTGCAGAAGTTGGCAAACCAGTGATTACACATCCAACGTTACTAGACACTCGAGGGTCACACCTGTGAGGACCTGTAAACCGAATAAATAAGATAGTCCCAGTTTGGAGAAATTAAGGTTTATAATAGTTAATTATAAATCAGTTGGGCATTTTCCGTACTAAATCCCAAAGTTAAAGGTTTGTTAGTAATTATATATTTATTAGATAAATAAATATATAAGTTTATTAATTATTGAATTATATATTTATTAGGTAAATAAATATATAATAGGATAATAATTAATAATACAAATAATTATCTAGTTATTTTTCTTTAAGGAAAAGAAAAGAATATTTGCCAAAGATAATTATGAAACTAATTATGGAAACTGAGTTGTATGGAAATTCCTCCATATAAAATAAGCCTATGGCTTATCAGTTTTCATAATTCATTCCACCAAGAAAAACAAACCAGAAAATTCTCTCCTCCCTCCTCCTTTGAAACCGGCGCCGATCCAAGAGCAAAACCAGTTCGGTTTTTGGTTCTTTGATTAATCCTTAGCTGTTTTTCATCGTATCGGGGACTCATTCCTGCTAGAGGGATCTTCGTTTGGTCGATCACGGGTGGATCTAACTCGAGCATTCCAGGTAACACTCTAACAAATCTATTACTATTATAATTGAAACGAAAAGATCTGTGGATATTTGGGTTTTATATCCAAATCGCTTCCGCACGTATCAAACCAGTTAGGTTTGATTCGATAAACTTATTGATCAGTTTGATCACAAAGTTTTGTCGTGTATCTCATCCAGTTAGGATTGAAATCCACAGTTTTCTTCGTGTCAGTTTGATACGAGGAACGCATAAAAACCCAACACAATGCAATATAATGTAAACCACAAGACCAACAGTGCAATATAGTGTAAACCACATGTACAAACAGTACAACGTAAAGTAAATCACAACAACCAACAATGCAATATAACGTAAACCATATGGACTTTTTTCGTAATTATTTTTAATAAGGAACCAACAATGTAACAATGTAAAATATAAACCATAGGGACCAAATATGTAATTAACTCTTTTAAAGCTTATGATGTATCTAATCATGTTTTGAGTTGTCAATCATTTGATATAGTATAACATATTTTGTTGTGTGCCATTTTAATGTGAATATTTTATGGAAGTAGATTGGTTTCATCACTATAATTCTCAGGAACAAACTTCATACATTTTACGTATACGTGAGTTTAGCGAAAAATGAGGTTTTTAGTAAACTTGTCGGCTAAAAATCACACAAATTTCCAACAAATTGACAATTTCGGCAAATTTTTGGCCGCGGAAAATACACCAGTTTTATTCCTAACTTTGGCCAAGCCTAAGCTTTAATATAAATATAGAGTAAGTTACTGATTTGTTCCTTGTGGTTTGGTGGTTTTTAGGGATTTCGTTCCTAGGCTTCATTAATTACGGATTTGGTCCCAGTGGTATGGATTATTTGTTTGTTAAAGACCCAGCAGCCTTGAAGTCTTCCATATTTTCCTCCAAACTAATCTTTTCAACGACTTCCTTTTTGATAAACAAAAGCAACGACTCATTTAGAAACCCACCGTCCTTTTTATTCTGTATTTTTGTTTTCATAATATTCATTGCTAAAAATAGTCTCTCGGTTCTCGCGATAAAAGCTGGGAGAGCAAGTAATAGACTGATCAATCGATAGATAAGATCAAAAGTGGTTTCTCTTGTAGTCCTTACCAACCATTGGCGCAATTCTTCAATACATGTCAATTGCTTATAATCTGCATGTTGAACGACATCCATAGTTTACATCATGTTGAAGTTGCATATTTAAAATTGTTTTCTCATGATCACTGAAATCTCTAGGAAAAAACTTCTCTTCAAGTTGACGTACATCAAGACTTCTAAAAGTCTCCATGGTACTATCACTAAAATGATGATCTAATCCCATCAATTAACAATTGATTATTTCATAAAAAAAATATTCACTCGATAATGATACTCAAGTATATGATCACTATGCTCATTATTAGGCCGAACCCCTTTGCTAAAGTAGGAAGATGACAAGTCAGGAATATCTATCTTTCGTAAAGAAAACATGTCAAGAATAAGATAAGTTAGAAAGATTTACTTGATTGAGTTCATCGATTGTAGGATCACTATGTTACATACCTCACAAAATGACTTACCAAGGCAAAGCAAATCATCCCAGCTAAATTTCCATCTTTCATTTTTTGCAATAACTCTTTGGTAGACGCAACTAACTTTAATGCGTTAAATATATCTTGATTTTGTTTCTATAAAGCTTGACAAAGTAAATCAGTGATCTCCATTATTTATTTTTCGAGATGCAAAACAAAGATTAACTCAAATGTCATTATAGCCTCATACGTCAAATTTGTATCTACTTTGAGTGGACCAATTCGTTACTCAACTATTTTTAGTAAAACCTCACTAGTTGGACTGAATATCTTAGCTAGGGTAGAAACATATTTAAGATAAGAAGTCCATCTAGTATCTTCGGCTATTAATATAAATACAAAAAAATGTTTTTGATGATAAAGTATAAAGATTAGATCGTTTATGTTTATACAATAAAAAATTGTTTTGATCATAAAAATGTAAATATTAGGACTCTTATGTACATACAATAAAAAATGTAATTAAACATAGGAGTTTTTTGGAAGTACATAGAAATATAAAGATCAGAACTTTAAGGTTATTAATTAAATAGGAAGGAAAAAAAAACAAATAATAGAAAAATCTAAACTTTTTGAATAAGAATATTATCAATTAAATAAGAAAAGAAAAAGACAAAAATAAAAACAAATACTAAGGCTTGTTGCACTAACCCCCTAGAGGTGGGTAAAAGTCTCGTCGGCTCAGGTTTTGTTCGAGACTTATAAAGACTGAGCTTTCCTTAGACGGACTCGGCCCCGGCCGGGCCGGGCCTTGACTTTTATACCTGGGACGGCCTGTGTGTAAAAGGCTCAGATAATAAGGGCTGGGCCTTGAGGCTGCGTTTGGTACGTGGGACAGGACAGGACAAGACGGGACAAAACTGTCTGTCCCACGTTTGGTGCAGCATGGGACAGAACAGGAATTCACTGTCCCACGTTTGGTGCGACATGGGACAGGACAGAAACTGGGACAAGGTGGGACAACGTGGGACAAAAATGACTGTTTTTTTGTTCCACCAAAATAGGTGGAACAACATGGGACAGAAATGAGACAGGAAGTAATATATTACTAACTAACATTCGTTTGATATATAACTTCAATATGGTATTTGTTTTTGTGTTTACCACCATTAGTCGTGGCCGTCACTGCCACCGGTAGCCTCTATCAGCCACCTTCACCTCGTCTTCTACTACAACAACCTTCTCCACCTCCTCTTCCACTACAACAACCTCCTCCACCACCTCTACAACTGCCAACGATTACCTACCACCACCGTCTACCACCTTTACAATTGTCCATCTCCACCGCAACCACCACCACCACCCACCATCTTCACGTTCTCCACAACCACCGACCACCACCACCACCACCACCACCACCACCACCACCACCACCATCATCATCATCATCACTAGTTACCTCCGGCCACCACCTCCACCTCTACTATAACTATCAACATTAGTGACATAAAAATTATATATGTATGTATATGTGTGTGTGTGTGTTTATGTTTATGAAAATTGTGTAATTTTTTTGGGGTTAATTACATGGGTGTGTATCGAGCTTGTCACGTTTTTTCATTGTATGTACTCAACTTTTAAAATTACCATTGTATGTATCGAACTTGCTAAACTTTGCCATTGTATGTATCGGTTTACCTTCTAAGCAGGTAACCGGTCAATGGCAACATACATACAATGACAAAGTTTAGCTTTCGTAACCATTGTATGTATCGAACTTGCTAAACTTTGCCATTGTATGTATCGGTTTACCTTCTAAGCAGGTAACATACATACAATGACAAAGTTTAGCAAGTTCGATACATACAATGACAATTTTAAAAGTTGGATACATACAATGAAAAAACGTGACAAGTTCGATACACACCCATGTAATTAACCCATTTTTTTATTATAAAATAGGGTTTACTTCATGAAAGTGTATTCAACTTGTCACGAAAAGTTATTGTATGTACTGTACTTCCATTTTTACCATTTGACATATCGGACTTTAAGAAATGGTTATTGTATGTATCCAACTTTATCAAAACCTATATTTTTAATGTATCCAACTTGTCATAAAAGTGTATCCAATTTGTCACGAAATACATTAAATGGTAGGTTTTGATAGTTTGATACACCAAATGGTAAAAATGAAAGTACAATACATACAATAACTTTTCGTGACAAGTTGGATACACTTTCATGAAGTAAACCCTATAAAATACTAGTTTAGTTTATTTGTGTTAATTATAACTATTAATTGATATATATATAATCATCAAATAATTTTTTAAGGGAACTTGTCTATTCTGTCCAGTCCAGTCCTAAGCGTACCAAACACAAAACAGACATTTGTTCTGTCCAGTCCTGTCCCGTCCAGTCCTGTCCTACTCTCTTGTCCTGTCCAGTACTGTCCTGTCCAGTCCAGTCCTGTCCTGTCCAATCCTGTCTGCGTACCAAACGCTACCTGAAGGACCAATTTTTTTCTTTTTTTCTACAAAAATACGAGATTTGCTAGAACGGTGAACTTTTTTTTAAGAATAAATAAATGAGAATCACTTCCAAATTGTAAGAGAGAAACGAGATTGCGAGAGTGTGAGATACAAGAATTATGAGCGTTTTTTTACATTTAGGAAGTTGGTTTCTCACAACTAACTCAAACTAACTATATATAGCCATGGTATAGCCATGGTATATTTTTTTATAATAGTTTATATTAAAAAAACAAAATAGTTTATTTAAACTATTACATGTGTATCAACCTAAAAAAGTTTCTTTTGTATGTATCAAACTTTATTTTTAAGTCTATTGTGTGTCAAAATGACCGGTAACCGGTTTAGCCGGTAACTCCGACGATCTTCTCCGACGACTGTTCTTCTTCTCCGGCCACCCTTCTTCTTCTCCGGCGAACTTCTCCGGCCACCTCCACCGCCAGCCTCCACTATCACCACCAGCCTCCACCGCCAACATCCACCTCCAGCCTCCACCATCACCGCCAACCTCCACCGCCGACATCCACCGCTGCCCTCCACCATCACCGTCGACCTCCACCGTCGCTGGCCTCCACCGCAAACACCTCCAACCGTCGTCCAACTGCTGGTAACCGGTTGATGACCGGTTGAGCAAGTCACCGTACACACAATAGACTCAAAAATAAAGTTTGATACATACAAAAGAAACTTTTTTAGGTGGATACACACAATAGTATATTGGGGATAGTTTGATACATTTTGAGGAAGTATTCCCAATTAATAATCAAGTAAATGAGTATTTGTAAGAGGAGTAGAATCTTAGGAGGGACTATGGAGGATGCACTATATGTTTAGCAACCTAGGGGTGTAAGCGAGTCGAGCTTTTAACGAGCTACTCGAGCTCTAGCTCTAGATCGTTTATCTCGAGCTTGAGCTTAATAATACTCGAGCTCGAGTCGATCTCAAACACATAATCGAGCTCGTTTAAATTAACGAGCCGGGCTTTACAAACCAGTGATTTCACATCCAATGTTATGAGACACTTGAGGGTCACACCTGTGAGGATCTGTAAATCAAATAAGATAATCCCGTGATGGAGAGTTTGAATTTATAATAGTTAATTATAAACCAGTTGGGTATTTTATGTAAGAAAACCCAAAGATAAAGGTTTGAAATGGATTATATATATTTATTAGGTAAATAAATATATATAGATTTATTAATTGGTAAATTATGTATTTATTAAAAAAAATAAATACATAATAAATTATTAATTAATAAAATATAATTATCTAGTTTAATGGAGATTCTTTTCTTTGGGAGAAAGAAAAGATAATTACCAAAAGATAATTATAGAGTTATATGGTAAATAGGAAACTTTGTCTTATAAATATAAGCTTAAGGTTTACCAGTTATCATTCATTCATTGATTAATCAAGCCACAAAAGAAAAACTCTCTCTCTCTCTCTCCTCTATCCCTAAACCGGCGCAAAAAACCCCAAACCCCACAAAGTTCGGTTTTTCGGTTATCATCTCGCAAAACAGCTTGTTTCGTGATCTCGGGATTTCAGCCAACTAGAAGGCAATTTGTGTGATCGTTTACGGGTGGATCAAACTTAAGCAATCCAGGTAAACTAACCAAAACCCTTTTATTAGGATTAAATAACAAAACGATTAAAGATCAATCGAATGTTTTTCGGGTTTTTAATTCTAAGCTTCCGCATTAATCAAACCAGTTAGGTTTGATAAAGTTTAAACCTTTTGGTCAGTTTGATCATCAGGTTTTACCGTGGATCTTTTCCAGTTAAGGATTGAGAGCCACAGTGATCCTCGTATCAGTTCGATATGGGGGATCCTTAAAAACCCAACAGTGGTATCAGAGCATCGGTTTAATCGTTTGTTTTTTATTTATTAGTTTATAGATCCGTATAAAATTAAATTGTTTCTTGTGCATCAAGTATTAAATTGTTTTTATATAACAAAAAAAATTCGATTTTTATCAAAGTTCGAAACTTTTTTATCGTACGAAAACCCGAACCAATCGCTTGGTGGCCGTTTGCCACCGAGCGTAAACCACCGAGGCCACACCACCGGACCGGAGGTGACCGTGACCGGCGGCCGGACCAAACCTCGGCTGCACCACCGTTTTGTGGTGGCAGCTGATCGATAGCCGCAGCCGGACCACCTGATCGGTGGGGCCGTGCGGTGGTCGAACCACGCCAAAGCCACATCACCAGTTCGGTGGTGGCGATGGTTGACGGTGGTTGCTCGGTGGCCGAGCGCTACGCCCGGTAAGCCGCACCATAGTGAGTGGTAGCGGCGAATGATGGTGGCCGATGTTTTCAGACCGCAGCGGCGGCGGTGGTGGCGTTCTCTTCACTACCGTCGTCGCCTATGAATGGCGATAGGGACAGCCGCACCACCAGCGTGGTGGAGGCGGTGTTTTGCGATGGTCGCATCCGGATCGCCACCCAACCATGGGCAAACCATCAGATGGTGGTGGCCGGCGGTTTCCAGGGCGAGCGACGGCGGCATTGGCTGTCATCGACCGCACCACAGTGAGTGGTAGCGGCGATTTGGCCAATTAAACAATCGAATCAACACCTTCACCGCACCCGGCTATGGCCGGGTTGCGGATTGCCCACGGCTGCGCCACCAGCATGGTGGTGGCAGCACTTTGTGGTGACGGTGGCGGTGGGGTGGAATTGATCGCTGCCGATAAGGCCACACCGTCAAAATCAGCGGTGGCTAGCGTTATTCGAACCAACGATCGCGATGGAGATGGCCGCGGATGGTGGCCGCGATCGCCGAGAAACAGATACGGCGGCGGCTGTTTTGCCGTCGTCGTGGATCGCTGATCATAACAGCGATGGTGGCGTTCGACATGGCCTTCGCGGCGTGAGTAAGGCCCTGACGAGGCTTTCGTAGCGCGAGTCGCCCTCACCCTTCGCGGCGCGAGCCGTGCCTTCGCGGCGCGAGCCGTGCCTTCGCGGCGCGAGCAAGGCTGTCGAACCCTCTAGGGTTTTTCGTCCGATCGGGCTAACTTAATGTCGGGACCCAAAACCCAGTTTTGGACCAAGTCCATGTCCCAAAAGGGTTTATCATTATTTTTAGTAATTTATCCAAAATCCTTATAAGAATAATTTTTATTATTAAAATTATGTTTATCAAACCCAATACTTGACTCGGTTTTAAGTCAAATAGGTCTAATGTCAATTTTGACTAGTTGATCAAACCTTGATACAGTTCATGGCCCAGTATTGGGTATTTTGACCAGTTAGTCCGAAATACCCGGTTTGATATAGTCTTGGACAAAAGGCGAATATCTTATAAAATTGATTTCTACTTTATAAAATGATTTTATTCGTTTATAAATATTTTTATAAAATTCTAAGAAAATCTTTTAAAACATTAGTTTTGGTTTTAAAAAAAAAAAGAGTTTTTGTTTTAAAAATCAGTAAAAACTAAGTTGTGCGATAAACGAAACAAAATATTTTTTACGGATCTAGCTTTCTTTTTGTGTTATATATTTCCTATCTTATATATATAAATGTGTGGTTGTTAAATATACCTGTCTGTATATATTATAGTATTTGCCAACTTAGACCCTTGACTCGTTTCCGGGGAGGCCTGTGTGCCATTTACTACCCCTTTGTAAAATGACCTTAAGATAGTTATTTTAGTATTTCTTTCGGGATTTCCATCAAGGGTGCAGAGGCCAGTGGGAGCACGCGAGAAAGATAGAGTATTTCTTTCGGAGTTCCATCGGAGATGCTGAAGCCAGTGGGAGATTCGTGAGGAAATAGAAATACTATAGTGATAGGTCATTAATGGTCCTTAGGAATACAGTTGGCAAAAAACTATAATCCGTTTTAACTGCGTGGTTGTGATATTAATATGTTTGTTGTTTTAAATAGAGAGGGCTTTTAAAACTGAATAATATCACAAGGGAAAATGGGTTTTTAATTTAAAATTGCCAATTTTTCAAACCTTTTAAAACGGTAGATTTTATTTAAAACCTTATATGATTGTTTTTCTTAAGTTGACAAAACAGTTAGTTTTAATCAACTAGTATGCTATCAAAACAGTTAGTTTTGAATTAGCAAGTGGCCTTAAAACAGTTAGTTTTAGAAGGCGTGTGTGTTTGAAACAGTTAGTTTAAAAACACAAGTTACCTTCCAAACAATCAGTTTTTCAAAATTATAGTTTTTCAAAACACTGGATATTAAAAGGTTTTTCAAAATTAAATCAAAAACCCGAAAAATCATAGATCAGTATTGCAACCCATTTGGGGGCACCTCCAGCGTAAGGTACGCGAGCGTTGTAAGAGAGTACACCTTGAACGTCCGCGTTCAAACCGAAGCTGGGAGGGGATTACATGACTCTGCGCATTATTTCCGGGTGGTACCGGCCAGAGTAAAGTGTCCAAGTCCCAAAATGATGAGATCTATTTTGAATCTGTTAAGTTCACCGGGTGGTACCGGGCCAAAATGCACTTAGAGGGACTGAAACATGTACGGATAATTACAGTTGTCCCGAAAAGATCTAGGAGTCATGTCAGTTAGACGTGATTGGTAAAAGTTGACAAACCAAGTAATTACACATCCAATGTTACAAGACACTTGAGGGTCACACCTGTGAGGACCTATAAATCGAATAAGTTAAATAAAACCCAGAAATGAAGAGATTGGATTTATAATAGTCAATTATAAATTAGTTGGGTAATTAGTCGGAAAACCCAAAGTTGGAGGATTATTAATTAATTAAGAGAATTATATATTTATTAGATAAATAAATATATAATAGAATAATCTAATTAATTATAAGTAATTATCTAGAAAAATTCTTTCTTGAAAGATGTAATAACCTAAATTCTAGGTTAGACTATCGGTTAACTTTAACTGTGACTTCGAGTGTAAGGCTTTTTGAGTGGAGGGGCTAATTGTGTAAGTTCTTGGAAAGTTGTGTGTTTGTTGGGTTTTAAGCTTGTTAATGGGCTTGGCCTTGCAAGCCCAGGGTATTTAAAGGAGGAAAAACTAGGGTTTTGTCATTTTTGGGGAATGAAGCAAGTGTGTGAAGTGTGTGTTTTTGGGAGAGAGGCTCCATCATCATCTTCATCAATTTCTCTCATCATCACCATCATCAAGGGTGTTCTTCACAAATCAAGGTAAGGTCTATGGTTTTAAGCTCTAAATTAATTGAGTTATGATTGTGATATAAGATAAAACCATTTCGGGGCTTGTTGGATCGAATTGAGGGCTGTAAGGATCGATTTTGGTCACTTTTTGGCAAAGTTTTCGGGTATTCATGTTTCCCGAATCGGGTATTCATGTTTCCCGAATCGGGTATTCATGTTACCCGAGTCGGGTATTCCGGATTCCCGAACCGGGAGATCTTGTGATGTTCAAATGCCTTTCCGAATTGGAAATCATGATTTCCGAATTCGGAATTTGGCCTTCCTTAGATGAGATGCTTTTCGTTTTGGAAGTGGAGTTTCCCTCATTGAGTTTCCCTCATTGAGTTTCCCTCATTGGGATTATTTATTGAGTTTCCCTCATTGAGTTTCCCTCATTGGGATTATTTATTGAGTTTCCCTCATTGAGTTTCCCTCATTGGGATTATTTATTGAGTTTCCCTCATTGAGTTTCCCTCATTGGGTTTATTTATTGAGTTTCCCTCATTGGGATTATTTATTGAGTTTCCCTCATTGCGTTTCCCTCATTGGGTTTATTTGTCGAGTTTCCCTCATTGGAATTATTTATTGAGTTTCCCTCATTGAGTTTCCCTTATTGAGTTTCCCTCATTGGGTTTATTTGTTGAGTTTCCCTCATTGGGATTATTTATTGAGTTTCCCTCATTGAGTTTCCCTCATTGGGTTTATTTATTGAGTTTCCCTCATTGGGATTATTTATTGAGTTTCCCTCATTGAGTTTCCCTCATTGGGTTGATTTGTTGAGTTTCCCTCATTGGGTTTACTTGTTGAGTTTCCCTCATTGGGTTTCCCTCATTGTTGCTATCATTCCATGCAACCCTTGCTACCTTGTTATCATTTCATGTGGGAGCAATGGGCATCTCGGGTGTCATTTCATGTAACCCTAGCCTTATCATTTTATGTGAGGTCGGCTATCGTCTTGAGTAGGCTTGGTTATTGTTTCAGGCTGTCATTTCTTGTGAATCTATTCCTCATCACGAGTGAGTTTGTGTATCATTTTAGATGATGTTGATCTATCATGCCGTGTATCATCTCTTGAGGCCGTGGTACCTTGTCGTCATTTCTTGAGATATCAGTTCATGGGAAAAGCCTAATCGTATTCATTTCTTGAAAACCCTAGTTGGTTATCCGAGAAATCCTAGTCTGTTATTCCATGTTGATTCGGGTCGGATGATGATGAGAGCTAAGATTTGGTAACTAGGAAAGAATCTTCCTAGTGGGTTAGTATGATCTGATTGAGAATTGTGTTGTAGGTGCGGATAAGGCAGAGCGTAGCTCAGTTGGGGCAGGATCAGGTGAGTTCCCTTGCCTGAAATGAATGGATTGGTTTTACTGTTTTTAAATATACCCATTCGGTTTGTGAAATGCTTTGACGATGATTATACATTGATTTACGTGATGAATGAGATGAACTGATAATTACATTTATGCATGCTTAAAATGGTAATGACTTGATGACTTGACTGATGTGTTGCACTATGGACACTGGGTACCTTGGAACCTCGCGTTCCTTGGGAGTTTACCATTTGGTCTGATACGCCACTTGGGGGTACCTTGGGACTACGTCCCTTGGGAGTTATTGTCAGGTGACCTGGACTGGGCCTGGACGGTGTTTTTCTTTGTCCGCACACATTCAGTGGTTTTTGAACTGATTTTACGGCCAGCGGGCCGGAACTGTTGTTTAAACTGTTTTGAGGGAATTCACTAGACCTTTCGGTCTAACCCTCGTTTTCAAAATCTAAAACCTTTTCAGGGAAAGATCGAGTTGCTAGAGGCAAAGAGATGTTGAGCGCTTAGAGTAGCGTGGTCAGTCAGGAGTTATGATTCTTATCCTTTTAGAAATCTCAGCTGTGGAGGGTTCGTTCCGCATGCACTCTTAACTATTGTACCTTTTGAGAAAAAGATTTTTATGTTATTGCGAATTAGATCACTGGGATTTATTATTGTTATGTTGATTTTATTGCCTGGGTTTTGGGGCGTTACAAATTGGTATCAGAGCATTAGTTTAAGTGAATTAGGTGACCAGGATTGGGAACACAGCTGAGATTGTAGGACTCTAGGATTTTGCCTAGAGAGTCGTGTTTGGTATGAAAGTGCGAGGACTAGTGTGTATCGCGAGTTAGTGACTTTATGTGAATTTGGGCACTGTCTGTGATTGGGTCGTTTAGAGTAGTCTAATCTTCAGGTTGCTATTTTAGAACTTGATGCATTAGGAAAGAGTTTGTTTGTGTTTATGACTTATGTCATGGTCTCGGGTAAGGAAAGGTTAGAAGTGCGAGATGTCGAGTTGTACGGAATACCCTGAGGTGTTCCCGGTCGATCTAGGTAGTCTACCGCCTGATCGAGAGACCGAGCTTCAGATTTGCTTGAATGGTCGGAGCGACGCCTATCGCCAGAGCATCGTATCGGCTGGCACCGGCGGAGATGAAATTGATGACGACGCGGCTGCGAGGACCGGTTAGCCAGGGATTTATTAGCCCTAGCTCTTCACCTTGGGAGCGCCAGATCTGTTCGTGAGAAGGAGAGTCGACACCATGTGGATGTGCATCGACTAACGAGAGAGTTCAACAGACTTACCGTCAGAGACGAGTAGCCACTGCTAAGGATTTACAACTTATTTGACCAATTACGAGGTGCCAGATGCTTCTCAAAGATTGGTATGCGATCGAGTTACCGTCAGCTCAAGATTAGAGGGGAAGACGTTTTGAAAACGGCCTTTCGGACTTGTCATGGATAATGTGAATCTCTCGTAATGACGTTCGGACTTACGAGCGTGCCGCCAACATTTATGGATTTGATGATTGAAGTGCGTAACACTATTTCTGGACGAGCTCATTCTAGTCTCCATCGACGACATCTTGAACTACTCGAGGACTGCGGAGGAACTATCCAACGCATGGCATGAGGTTAGCGGCTGTGGTTTTCGCACTAAGGATTTGGAGACACTATCGTTACGAGACGAAGTATCAGTCTACACCAACCATGAAGAGCCTTCCGTACCTGTTCAACAGGAAAGAGTTATATTGAGGATTGGACGTTGTTGTGTAATGGACTAACGTGGTACCAGACATTGGATCAAAGATCAAGGGACGTCAAGAAGAGACTTTAGATGAGCAACATTTAGAGTCGGAGCGGATGGTGGGAGTCTTGGGGACCCTCGGAGCGAGCATCAAAGGAGCTGTAATATTTTGGAAAGCTGTTATGACTTCCAAAGCTTGTGGGTATACATCAGAAGATTCTGAAGAATGTGCGCGCAAACCGAAGTACTCGGTTCGTCCCGGAGCAAATGAGGTATACCGTGGCTTGAGTCAGCATATCGGCGACCGGGGATGAAGCAAGACATCGCTCATTTCGTTGAAAGATGCGTGGCGTGCTTTCAAGTGAAGATCGAACGCCAGCGACCGTGTGGCAACTGCAATAGTTACCGTTAGCAGTATGGACTTGGAAGCATGTCGATGGTTTTCGTGACGAGATTTTCCCGTAGGCCTAAGGGCTTTGTTTTGCTGTGGGTTGTGGTCATTAGACTTTTGAAGTTAGCTTACTTCCTATAGTTGTAAGAGGCACCTTTTATCGCGAGGCTGCGTGGCGGAGATGGTACGACGACGTGACATTCCATTATCTACCGTGTCGGATCGAGATGCCAGATTGTACCTGGACGCTTGGCGGAGCTTTCAGCTGGACTTGGGGACGTGGGTCACCTCGAGTACCGCGAACCATCTGCATAGCGACGAACAAAGTGAGCGGGTCATCCAACTTTGGAAGATCCGTTGAGGACATGTGTTCTGGATTTCAGAGGTTTTTGGGGTAATCATCTACCCGTTGAGGCGAGTAGAATGCGCAGTACGTGTCACGTGACGAACCTGATGGCTTGTTTTGCAGAATCCGAGTTGCGAGCGAAGTACCTGTGCCTGTTCAGCAAGTGAATTCCGGGACGGAATTCTTTTGAGGGGGAAGTGATGTAATAACCTGAATTCTAGGTTAGACTATCAGTTAACTTTAACTGTGACTTCGAGTGTAAGGCTTTTTGAGTGGAGGGGCTAATTGTGTAAGTTCTTGGAAAGTTTGTGTGTTTGTTGGGTTTTAAGCTTGTTAATGGGCTTGGCCTTGCAAGCCCAGGGTATTTAAAGGAGGAAAAACTAGGGTTTTGTCATTTTTGGGGAATGAAGCAAGTGTGTGAAGTGTGTGTTTTTGGGAGAGAGGCTCCATCATCATCTTCATCAATTTCTCTCATCATCACCATCATCAAGGGTGTTCTTCACAAATCAAGGTAAGGTCTATGGTTTTAAGCTCTAAATTAATTGAGTTATGATTGTGATATAAATAAAACCATTTCGGGGCTTGTTGGATCGAATTGAGGGCTGTAAGGATCGATTTTGGTCACTTTTTGGCAAAGTTTTCGGGTATTCATGTTTCCCGAATCGGG
Source organism: Centaurea solstitialis (assembly GCA_030169165.1). Classification (NCBI taxonomy): domain Eukaryota; kingdom Viridiplantae; phylum Streptophyta; class Magnoliopsida; order Asterales; family Asteraceae; genus Centaurea; species Centaurea solstitialis. Next base: position 31,897 of record JARYMX010000074.1, on the reverse strand, counting down.
TATTCATGTTTCCCGAATCGGGTATTCATGTTACCCGAGTCGGGTATTCCGGATTCCCGAACCAGGAGATCTTGTGATGTTCAAATGCCTTTCCGAATTGGAAATCATGATTTCCGAATTCGGAATTTGGCCTTCCTTAGAGGAGATGCTTTTCGTTTTGGAAGTGGAGTTTTCCCTCATTGAGTTTCCCTCATTGGGATTATTTATTGAGTTTCCCTCATTGAGTTTCCTTCATTGGGATTATTTATTGAGTTTCCCTCATTGAGTTTCCCTCATTGGGTTTATTTATTGAGTTTCCCTCATTGGGATTATTTATTGAGTTTCCCTCATTGAGTTTCCCTCATTGAGTTTCCCTCATTGGGATTATTTATTGAGTTTCCCTCATTGAGTTTCCCTCATTGGGTTTATTTGTTGAGTTTCCCTCATTGGGATTATTTATTGAGTTTCCCTCATTGAGTTTCCCTCATTGAGTTTCCCTCATTGGGTTTATTTGTTGAGTTTCCCTCATTGGGATTATTTATTGAGTTTCCCTCATTGAGTTTCCCTCATTGAGTTTCCCTCATTGGGATTATTTATTGAGTTTCCCTCATTGGGTTTATTTATTGAGTTTCCCTCATTGGGATTATTTATTGAGTTTCCCTCATTGAGTTTCCCTCATTGGGTTTATTTGTTGAGTTTCCCTCATTGGGTTTACTTGTTGAGTTTCCCTCATTGGGTTTCCCTCATTGTTGCTATCATTCCATGCAACCCTTGCTACCTTGTTATCATTTCATGTGGGAGCAATGGGCATTTCGGGTGTCATTTCATGTAACCCTAGCCTTATCATTTTATGTGAGGTCGGCTATCGTCTTGAGTAGGCTTGGTTATCGTTTCAGGCTGTCATTTCTTTTGAATCTATTCCTCATCACGAGTGAGTTTGTGTATCATTTTAGATGATGTTGATCTATCATGCCGTGTATCATCTCTTGAGGCCGTGGTACCTTGTCGTCATTTCTTGAGATATCAGTTCATGGGAAAAGCCTAATCGTATTCATTTCTTGAAAACCCTAGTTGGTTATCCGAGAAATCCTAGTCTGTTATTCCATGTTGATTCGGGTCGGATGATGATGAGAGCTAAGATTTGGTAACTAGGAAAGAATCTTCCTAGTGGGTTAGTATGATCTGATTGAGATTTGTGTTGTAGGTGCGGATAAGGCAGAGCGTAGCTCAGTTGGGGCAGGATTAGGTGAGTTCCCTTGCCTGAAATGAATGGATTGGTTTTACTGTTTTTAAATATATCCATTCGGTTTGTGAAATGCTTTGACGATGATTATACATTGATTTACGTGATGAATGAGATGAACTGATAATTACATTTATGCATGCTTAAAATGGTAATGACTTGATGATTTGACTGATGTGTTGCACTATGGACACTGGGTACCTTGGAACCTCGCGTTCCTTGGGAGTTTACCATTTGGTCTGATACGCCACTTGGGGGTACCTTGGGACTACGTCCCTTGGGAGTTATTGTCAGGTGACCTGGACTGGGCCTGGACGGTGTTTTTCTTTGTCCGCACACATTTAGTGGTTTTTGAACTGATTTTACGGCCAGCGGGCCGGAACTGTTGTTTAAACTGTTTTGAGGGAATTCACTAGACCTTTCGGTCTAACCCTCGTTTTCAAAATCTAAAACCTTTTCAGGGAAAGATCGAGTTGCTAGAGGCAAAGAGATGTTGAGCGCTTAGAGTAGCGTGGTCAGTCAGGAGTTATGATTCTTATCCTTTTAGAAATCTCAGCTGTGGAGGGTTCGTTCCGCATGCACTCTTAACTATTGTACCTTTTGAGAAAAAGATTTTTATGTTATTGCGAATTAGATCACTGGGATTTATTATTGTTATGTTGGTTTTATTGCCTGGGTTTTGGGGCGTTACAAAAGAAAAGAAAAGAATAAGATAATTAAAGGAAACTGAATCAGATAGAAACTGTGTTTCTTTCATATATACATAAGCCTTATGGGTTTAAGGTTAATTCATTCTATTATCTCATAATCAGTTTTCTGGAAAAATCCTCTCTTCTCTCCCTCTCTTCTACTCGGCGCCGCCCTCCCATTCCCGCTACCAAACCAGTTCGGTTTTCAGCTTTTTCCGGGTTTTCGTTCTGCTAGAGGAACATTCGTTGGTCGTTCATTGGTGGACTCATTCAATTCTCAAGCAATCCAGGTAAACCATTCTGACTTTTAATTGTAGGATTAAATAAAATAACGATTATGGTCTGTGGATTTTTAGAGTTTTGTATCCAAATCTCTTCCGCATGAAATCGAACCAGTATGGTTTCGGTTGCATAAACCTTTGACAGACTTGTCATTAGGTTTATGGGATTTCTTGAACCAGTTAGGTTTCGAGATCCACAATTATCCTCGTGTCAGTTTGACCCGAGGGATTCCACAAAACCCAACAGTGGTATCAGAGCCACAGGTTCAATCGTTTTCGTTTTATTTATCGTTATATGATCCGTTAAAATTGTTTCTTGTGCATCAAGTTTTAATTGGTTTTATGAAATTTGATTTGTTTTAATAGAGCTACGTAGTTTTTCTATTTATCGTTTGATTGATCGTACGAAAAATCACCGAACCAAAAACCACCGAGCCTAGCGGTGGCCATAGCCGAACCACCAGCGTGGTGGTGGCGGCGTTGGCTGTTGGCCCAAGCACCGGCCGAACCACCAGCCTGGTGGTAGCGGCGATAAGCGGCGGCGTGGTGGCTCTTGGTGGCAACCGGCTGCCATAGCTTGGTGGCGATGGCGCGGTGGCCGTGAACGATGGCGGTAAAAACCTCAAACCACGGCTAAGCCGTGGCCGTATGATCCAAACCACGGCTGCATCACCAGATCGGTGATAGCAGCCGACCACCAATCACAACAGCGACGGTGGTTGTGGCGGTGGTGGTGACCATAGGGTACCACTCGGCTGTGGCCGAGCTCCACCACGAACCGAGAGCGGTTCGAAAACCGCAACCACCAGAAACCGCAATCGCGGTGGTGGATGGCGGTGTTCACGGCAGTAGGGTAACGATTGGTCACCGGCCGCACCGCGTATAGCGGTGGCGGTGGCTGTTGTTGCTCGGTGGCCGAGCGCCACGTCCCATAGATTGAACCCGCACTCGGCGGTGGCCACGGTCGCACCACAGCACATGGTGGCGGCGTTGGTTGTTTTCGATCGCCATCACATCCCGTGATTGGATCGCGCCGATGGCATTGGTGGACGATATTCGAACACCGCAACCACCAGAAACCGCACACGCGGTGGTGGATGGCGGTGTTTCGGTTGTTGATTGAATCGGTCAAAAGCCACCACCCAATGGTGGTGGCGCTAGTTGCGATTGCCGCCAATGGTGGCGATGATTGTTCGATTCACCGGAAGCCACAAGCGGTGGCGGTGTTTCGACCGACTGATTCAATCCAACGATCGCACCACAGTTTGGTGGTGACGATCGACATTGTTACCATCATTGGATCGCGACAACGACAATTGGTGCACGACCGCCGGCAATAGTGGCGACGGTTGCGATCGCTGGCGGCAGCGGTGTTGTTTGTTCGCCGGCGAGTAACCACAGCCACACCACCTCGAGTGGTGGTGGCATTGGTCGTCGATTCCAAACACCGGCCGCACCACACATGGTGGATGCAGCATCGGTTGTGATAGTGGGTTACGGCGGCGGCGATGGCAGCCTTGTGCTGCTATGGTCGATCGGTCCGATTGATGGTGGTGGTCGATGGCCACCTGTGGGTGGTATCGATCGCCACCACTTTTTTTCAACAATAAACGACTACTCGCGCCGCAAGTAATGGCGGCAGTTACAACCATCGCGCCGCGAGCGGGGATAACAAAACAAAATCACACCACGATCTTTATTGGTAGCGATGTAGGCGGCCGTTTGGCGCTAACATTACTGAACGATAACGATGATAACCACGGTTCGGATCCGCAATTGTTTTTCCAATCTAATCTCTACTATCCTGTCAGACCCGAAATTACCAATTTGGTAATGGGCCCAAACGGTCCAGTCTTGGACCAAGTTATGGCCCAAAGAAGGTTTATTTATTTTTAAACAATTCAGTTGTCCAAATAAATTTTCTTTTAGATAATTTTATTGGTTTTATAAAATTAAAGGTTTTTCATTGTAAATTTTGACCTGTTTTAGCCTAGTGTCGTGTTTTTACCAGATGGTTAAAACACAATACAGTTTAAAGGCCAGTTTTTTGATATTCAAATCAGTTGGTTCGGAATGTCCGGGTTGATATATATAAAAGGCAAATATTTTATAAAATTTGTTTGAGAAAATAATTGTTTTACCCAAAAATAAATACCCAATTTACCTCCTACCCACACTCTCCCACCGATAACCAAAATACCCACCGGTGCGCTCCAGGCCGGCCGCTCTCCGGCGCCGGCAGCCGCTCCACGGCGGTTTCCGGCAAAAATTCATTTGGGCCGCTCCAGGCCCGGCCGCTCAGAGCGGCCCAGTTACCCTTTATATAATAATTGTTGCAAAGGAAATAATGAAACTACTTTCAGCCCAATGGTAGGGCGTATACCTCTATTTATAAGTGGTTTGGGTTCGAACCTTGGCCAAGGCATTCTTTTTTTAATTAAAGTAGTAGTAAATTACAAGTTTGGTCCCTCTGCTGCCGGCGCCGGAATTTTTGCCGGAAACCGCCGTGGAGCGGCTGCCGGCGCCGGAGAGCGGCTGGCCTGAACCACACCGGTGGGTATTTTTGCAATGAATCAAACCACAGGGACCAAACTTGTAATTTACTACATTAATTAAAAAAAGAAAGTCTTTGCCAGGATTCGAACTCAGACCACTTATGGAGTGGGGTACACGCTCTACCATTAGGCTAGAGGAGATTTCATTAGTTCATTTGCAACAAGTAATATATAAAGGGTAACTAGGCCGCTCCGAGCGGCCGGGCCTGGAGCGGCCCAAATGAATTTTTGCCGGAAACCGCCGTGGAGCGGCTGCCGGCGCCGGAGAGCGGCCGGCCTGGAGCGAACCGGTGGGTATTTTGGTTACCGGTGAGAGAGAGTGGGTAGGAGGTAAATTGAGTATTTATTTTTGGGTAAAACAATTATTTTCTCAAATTGTTTTTCGTTTTATGAAATAAATTTATAAACCTTATTTTACAATTCCAAGAAAATCTTTTTCAAAGGAAAACATTAATATTGGTTTATAAAACAGCTTGTTTTATAAATCAGTTAAAACCAAGCTTTGCAGTATACGAAACGAGATAATTTTAACGGATCTAGATTTAATTTACGCCTAAATATATATATATATATATATTGCTTGATTTTGTGTCTTATATTAGATACATGGTTATTTAAATTATATACATGCATGCGTATATATATACATACCTACTATAGATTTTGCCAACTTAGACCCTTGACGAATTCCCGGGGAGGCTTGCGTGCCATTTACAACCCTTTATGTAATAATGACCTTAGGATAGATCTTTAATTCTTGCGGGATGGCGTAGCCAGTGGGAGCTGCTGGAGTTCTTCCTTTTTCCGGACTCCAAGCAAAGGTGACAAGGCCAGTGGGAGCTACGCAAGTTTTTGTTTTACAGCTTTTAGTAAAATAGGTCATTATTGGTCCCTAGGAAACAAATGATGGCAAAAACTATAATTGGTTATTATGTAGTCGATTGTCATTATTTAACTGCATGGTTGAATGTCTTTTTGGGATATCTTATATAGTTTTAGAATAGAAAGTTTTTTAAGACTATCTTATATCACAAGATGAAGTAGTTTTTTTTAATTAAAATCACCAGTTTTTCCGAACTTTTTCCAAACGGTAGATTTTATTCTTAAACCTATAAATGATTGTCTCATCTAAAAGGCAAGTTGACAAAACAATTAGTTTTAATCAACTAGTATGCTATTAAACAGTTAGTTTTAATTAGCGAGTGACTTTAAAACAGTTAGTTAAATAGCATGTATGTTTGAAACAGTTAGTTTAAAACATCAGTTGCCTTTATAACAATCAGTTTTTCAGAATTATGTTTTTCAAAAAATCCTGGAAATAAAAGTTCTACAAAAACCCGAAAATCATAGATCAGTAGTGCAACCCATCTAGGGGCACCTCCGGCGTAAGGTACGTGGGTGTTCTGAGAGAACACACCTTGAACGTCCACGTTCAAACCGAAGCTGGGGGGTTACATAACTCTGCGAATAATCTCCGGGTGGTACCGACCAGAGTAAAGTGATCAGGTTCCCAAAATGGTGAGATCTATTTTGGTATTGTTAAGTTCACCGGTGGTACCGGGCCAAAATGCACTAAGAGGGACCAAAACATGTACGGATAGTTACCGTGGTTCCGAAAAGATCTAGGAATCATATCAGTTAGATATGATTGGTAAAAGTCCTTACCTACCGAAATAAATACGGGCCTGGTGGAGCAAGAACACACTGCACATCAGGGCGTATGAAATAAGGATCCTAGTCCAATAAATAGATCATTTAAGGGTTTATTGATATTTGTTGGAAATTAATCTATTTACAGCTGCTAAAAACCAAAAGTTTTAAATGTGTAGATGGCAAGCACTGTTACCAGCACAAACAATATTTCCCTCCGCTCTATCCTTGAAAAGGACAAGCTAACCGGTCCCAATTTCCTCGACTAGGAGCGCAATCTGATGATTGTGCTCAGACACGAAAGGAAATGGTATGTCCTTGAAGAGCCTCTTGGGGAGGCTCCTCCAGCAAATGCTCCGGCTGCTGCTAGAAATGCTCACAAGAAGCACTCAGATGATCTGCTAGATGTCGCCTGTCTCATGCTTGCAACTATGAGCCCAGATCTACAAGCAGGGCTCATAAACACAAATGCTTATGACATGATCCGCCAGCTGAGGGACATGTTCCAGACACAGGCTCGTATAGAACGTTACGATGCCACAAAAGCATTTAATGAATGCAAGATGATCAAAGGGACATCAGTAAGTGACCACGTCATGAAAATGAAACGGCACTTGGATCATCTGGAGAGGCTGGGTCACCCAGTTCCGTTGCAACTAGCAACGGACACTATACTCAACTCACTGTCAGAAGACTACAAGCCCTTTGTAGTCAACTACAACATGAACAACATGGTCAATAGCAGAATTGCACTCCATGCTTAAGACAGCTGAATTGAATATGGGGACCAAGAATAAAACCAAGGACGTCCTGATGGTAAGAGATGGAGGGGTGAAAAAGAAGCATGGGCATACAAGCACCAGCAAAGGGAAAAGACCAGTTCAGGCCATCCAGAGTGCACCGAAGGTTCATAACAAAGGCAAAGGCAAGGGCAAGGGCAAGAAGGTCAAGCCAAATAAAGCTAGGACCGAGAATCTGTAACACCCCATTTATTTCCTTTAAGTGAATAAAATATTATTAGTGTTATTTTATTTATTTATTTATTTATTTTTATTTTTTTTAGATAATAGTTATCGGATAATGTTTTCTTTTTATTTTATTTTACTAATAGGAAATATAGTTGGAATAGGATAAGGATGGGTTGCCATATATCTAGACTTATAGGCTAGGTTATTTTAATCATCCAATTAGCTAACTTGAGAATAAAGAAAAAGAGAGAAAGAGAGTGAGGTATCGATAGAGAGAGAGAGACAACCGAGAGGGAGGAAGGCCGCCGGAGTCAATCGCTGGAGAAGGAGAACTCGTTGGAAGAGGGTACGATACAAGGTAAGCATTGATCCCTTGTTTTCTTCCCGGTTTAGAGTCGATATTATGTTGGTTGCGTTAATGTCGAGTTCGTGAGTCGTGTGATCTGCACGGCGGTGGCGGTAAGCCACCGCGTCTGATAAGGCGTCGATTGGTGTAGTGAGAGGCTGCCATAGCCGCCGGCGTGGCTGAGGTCACGTCTAGTGCGGAGTTGGTGGGTGGTTGTGACGGCGAACGACCGTCGAGGTTGCAGACGTGGCGGCGAGCCGTCAGAGTTTGCATGGTAGTAGTAGTAGTAGCTGCGGTCGGCGTCTGAGGTCGCCATCCGGTGACCCTTGTTTATTCAGGCCACGATGGTGACGGATAGGGCTCTCGACGGCACCGGCCAGCGGCGGTCGTGTCCGTCGGAGTGGGGATGCGGAGACGGTGGTCTAGTGGTGGCAATCGGCGTACCGGCTTTGGTTGGTGACGCGATTCTGCTGCTGTCGATATTGTTGGTTCGCGGTGACGGCTGCGGGTCAGCAACGGTCGACGGTGTGAGCCATCGTCGCGGCGGCAGCTGCTGCCAGGTTAGGTGATGCGCGGCAGCCCGCCGGCGGCTGTTCGGAGGGTTCTCGCAGCGGCTGTTCGGTGGGAGAGTCGTAGGAGGAGCTTGTTTGTTGTTGTTGTGGTTTTTTTTAAGTTTTTTTATAATATATATATATATATATATATACGGAAGTCAGTCGTACGATGTGATGATGATGTTTGTTTTTTTTATCTACATTTATATATATAGATATTTATGGATGACAGTGCATGATGATGACCTCTCTTGTTGTTGTTGTTGTTGTTATTTTTTTGGCATTTATATATATATATATGTAAATAATTATTAATATCTTAAATAAAACTATATATAAATATATATTTATTTAGATTAAGTCGGATTAGTCTAGGGTTGTTAGACTAACTAAGTGTCGTCGGGGTTAACCATTGTCCGTAGTTGTGAGCGGCGCGAGTTGGGTCGCGTTTAACCCGTTTAGACCCGATTGACGTCCGCGGTTTTCGTATAGGTTTGGATTAACTAGATAATTATAGGGATTTTTGTGAATAATTGTAATAATTATAATTGCTAAAAATTATTCCAGGTTGCGGTAATTCGTTCGTGTTTGGCGTTTCTGCATAAAGGTGAGTTACACTATGTGTATCTGTGATGTTGTATGTTTCATGTATACGTTATAGTGTGGATAGGGAACCACATGCCCTTGATGAGTTGTGGGGGCCGACCCGTGTCCTAACTGACGGACGAAAGGGATTCCACATGCCCTTGGTGAGTTGTGGGGGCCGACCCGTGTCCAAACTGACGGGAGTTTATGACCTCATGAGAGTCGAGAATTACGTGGATTGATTATTGTATTATGTGTTGTTTGTGATTGATTGGGAACCTATTTCGGTATGTGAGCATGCAATGTTGTGGAATATATGTAGTGCTAATTCACTAAGCGTTTTCGCTTACCCCGTTAGTTGTTCCCTTTTTTTTCCAGGTGCTAGTTCAGGCAAGGATAAGGGTAAGGCTCCAGCGTGACTCGAGAACGATGCTCCGACGGAACTTGACCTTGACGTTATTTATTTAATTATTCGTTAAAAATCGTGGTTTTTGTTAACATTTGACTAAGTATTGGTTTGAATTTTTAGTTTTAAAATTTTATTTTTAGTTAAACCGTAAATTAGATATTCTTTTATAAAATGTTGTTCTTTTGAAATTGGGTTTTACAACTTGGTATCAGAGCGTGGTTTAAGAGAATCAGCACGCACGTTTGCGAGCGGTGTGGTTGGACTTAAACCCGAAATTTTTTTTGGGACAAATAACGGGTCAAGGGTCGGAATCGTCGGCGGAGCTTCAGGTTGGGGGTAAGCTATTTGTATATGGTTATTGAATGTTATTGCATGCTAATCGTACGGTTGAATATGCTATGAGCTTAGGAAATTTTTGTGGTTAATTGTTGTTTGAATTACTTACTTAGTCGATAGGAATGGTAGGATGGTACCAAATTCAAACGTATACACCATGATATGTCGGTGAGAGGTTGTTGGGCATGTTCTTGTTTGATTGTTGCCCAGTGATCTCAACCCGGCTATCATTTATGGATGGTTATAGTAGTACGGGCCCAAATAATAGTACTACTATAAACGCCGGTGTGGTTTTGAGATTGGTTAAGTCTTGATAATCACATTTTGATCGACGAAGTTAGGAAATTGCCTGTGTATGATTATGTGAATTTAAATGGTAACATATGTACTATGAGAGTGTGATTGGGATCTAGTCGATAGGTGGCATACGCACAAATGACTAGAAGTAGGTACTTGCATGAGCTTGGGTAACAAGCAGGGGAAATAGTTAGACATTAAGCGTGGGAATTGAACTGTCTTTTTTTTTTTTATAAAATTGCTTCTAACCTAGATAAAATATTTAGTATGGTAAGCACTAGAAGAAATCCGAGTAGTGAGGAGCCTCTCCGGATTTGAGGGACATCATAGGCTCGCAGGTCACTGAGGCTCTACATCAGATCTTGCCGGGATTATTTGCCAAATGAAGGACGAGATTCTTGAGGCTGTGGACCAGAGGATAGACACGGCCTTTACTACCGTGGATCGACATCGGGAGAGCAGCAGTCAGGCACCGGGACGCACCGTTACTTTCAAGGACTTCATGGCGTGCCAGCCTCCGCTTTTCGAGGGACGGAAGGACCCTATAGCCTGTCTCCGATGGGTCGCCGCCGTTGAGGGTGCTTTTCGCACCAGTGGCTGCCCGGAGGGAATGAAGGTGTTTTATGCTGTGAACCTGCTACGCAACGCGGGTAAGGACTGGTGGGGGCTGATTCTGAAGAGCGTACGAAGAACAGATCAATGCTATGACATGGGACGAGTTCAAGGTACTGCTGGACGAGCAGTTCGCTCCTCGCATCGAGAAGCAGCGGATCACCTCGGAGTTTTTGAACTTGGTTCAGATGACGGAGACGGTGAACGAGATCACCGACCAGTTCCTTGAGAAATCTTTTTCTGTCCGGACTATGTGAGCACCGAGAGAATGAAGATGTTTCGGTATCGGGGAGTGCTGAAGACGGAGATTCAAGAGTTCGTTGCCACCTCGATGTGCAAGACTTTCGATGCGATGGTTGAGGTAGCTCGAGCTCGGGAGCTATACCTGGAGGAACACCGCCAAGGGAAGAGGAAGGCGGAGCATGAGCCAGTGCCCGTGAAGAAATCCAAGGGACAGAGGAGTGACGGTCGTAAGGAGTTTTCTGGATGCCCTAAGTGCGGGAAGAACCACTCAGGGGAGTGTCGCCTACCGGAGCTCGTGTGCTTCAAAGTGCGGAAGCCTGGTCATCGAAGTCGGGAGTGCAGGATCGAACCGAGGACTTGTTTTCATTATTTCCAGCCGGGGCACATCAAACCCAACTGCCCCAGTTGGTTGGAGCAGCAAGAGCGACACCAGCTCCCACTCCATTGATGATCACCGACGGTTCGACGGGCAAGAAGAGCGGGTCCACTACTGGCGGCCGTGGTCGAGTGTTTCAGCTGACGGCCGGGGAGGTGGAGGCGGATCCCGATATGGTTGCAGGTACGCTTAGATAAGTTGTTTGCCTTAATATTTTACAGGTTCCGAACTAGTAGCGTAGTTGCGTGTATGTGTTTATCTGGTGGTTGGAACTTGAACTGATAACTTAGGCGTTTACCCTGTAAATAAGAAACCCGCGTTGGTTCTTTTCGATACGGGAGCCACTTGGTCTTTTGTATCGAGTGCGTTCTGTTAGGACTTTCGGTTAGAACGGGATAGGTTAGTCAGACCTTTAGCCATAGATATAGCTGCCGGAGAGGTGCGAGTTTGCGAGGATGTTTACCGAGGTTGCAGCTTGGTGATTCACGAAGTACCTTTTACCTTTGGCTTGATCCCCACCCCTGTGAGCGGATAGGCGTGATAGAAGGTGTAGACTGGATGTTCCGTAACCGAAGTACTGGAGACTGTACAGAACAACTGGTCCGCATCCAGGATCCGGGTGGGGGAGAGCTCATCGTGTACGGCGAAGGGCGACGGATACAGCTACGTGAGATAGTGCACGTGCCTTAGATGATATTCAGGTGGACGAGCGCCTGAATTTCATCGTGAGGCCGGTTGTGGTGCTAGAGCGGAATGTGAAAATATGAGAATCAAGGAAATAGTGATAGGATGGTTCAGTGGCAGTATCTAAAGGGTTCCGAGTGGACGTGGGAGCCGGAAGCGGAACGTGCGAGAGAGAGGGATCCGGAACTCTTCTCAAGTTGATTTCGGGGATGAAATCTTGGTATGTGGGGGAGAGTTGTAACACCCTTTTTCTTTTAGTTTTCAGGTTTTATTAGTAGATAATAATAAGGAGAGTGGAATTATAATAGGATAGGTCTAGTAGGTTTCTTTTCTTTTATTTTATTTTATTTTATTTTATTTTATTTTATTTTTAGATATTAATTATCGGATAATGTTTTCTTTTTATTTTATTTTACTAATAGGAAATATAGTTGGAATAGGATAAGGATGGGTTGCCATATATCTAGACTTTTAGGCTAGGTTATTTTAATCATCCAATTAGCTAACTTGAGAATAAAGAAAAAGAAGAGAAAGAGAGTGAGGTATCGATAGAGAGAGAGACAACTGAGAGGGAGGAAGGCCGCCGGAGTCAATCGCCGGAGAAGGAGAACTCGTTGGAAGAGGGTACAATACAAGGTAAGCACTGATCCCTCGTTTTCTTCCCGGTTTAGAGTCGGTATTATGTTGGTTGCGTTAATGTCGAGTTCGTGAGTCGTGTGATGTGCACGGCGGTGGCGGTAAGCCACCGCGTCTGATGCGGCGTCGATTGGTGTAGTGAGAGGCTGCCATAGCCGCCGGCGTGGCTGAGGTCACGTCTAGTGCGGAGGCGGTGGGTGGTTGTGACGGCGAACGACCGTCGAGGTTGCAGACGTGGCGGCGAGCCGTCGGAGTTTGCATGGTAGTAGTAGTAGTAGCTGCGGTCGGCGTCTGAGGTCGCCATCCGCCGACCCTTGTTTATTCAGGCCACGATAGTGACGGATAGGGCTCTCGACGGCACCGGCCAGCGGCGGTCGTGTGCGTCGGAGTGGGGATGCGGAGACGGTGGTGTAGTGGTGGCAATCGGCGTACCGGCTTTGGTTGGTGATGCGATTCTGCTGCTGTCGATATTGTTGGTTTGCGGTGACAGTTGCGGGTCAGCAACGGTCGACGGTGTGAGCCATCGTCGCGGCGGCAGCTGCTGCCAGGTCAGGTGATGCGCGGCGGCAGACCGCCGGCGGCTGTTCGGAGGGTTCTCGCAGCGGCTGTTCGGTGGGAGAGTCGTAGGAGGAGCTTGTTTGTTGTTGTTGTGGTTTTTTTTAAGTTTTTTTATAATATATATATATATATATACGGAAGTCAGTCATACGATGTGATGATGATGTTTGTTTTTTTTATCTACATTTATATATATAGATATTTATGGATGACAGTGCATGATGATGACGTCTCTTATTGTTGTTGTTATTTTTTTGGCATTTATATATTTATATATATATGTAAATAATTATTAATATCTTAAATGAAACTATATATAAATATATATATTTATTTAGATTAAGTCGGGTTAGTCTAGGGTTGTTAGACTAACTAAGTGTCGTCGGGGTTAACCATTGTCCGTAGTTGTGAGCGGCGCGAGTTGGGTCGCGTTTAACCCGTTTAGACCCGCTTGACGTCTGCGGTTTTCGTATAGGTTTGGATTAACTAGATAATTATAGGGATTTTTGTGAATAATTGTAATAATTATAATTGCTAAAAATTATTCCAGGATTACTGTGATTTGTTCGTGGTTTGACGTTCTGCAGTTAAGGTGAGTTACGTTATGCATGAATTATGATATTGTATGTATGTGTGCACGTTATAGTGTGGATAGGGAACCACATGCCCTTGGTGAGTTGTGGGGGCCAACCCGTGTCCTAACTGACGGGCGAAAGGGAATCCACATGCCCTTGGTGAGTTGTGAGGGCCGACCCGTGTCCAAACTGACGGGAGTGTTATGACCTCATGAGAGTCGAGTTTTGCTTGGTTTAAATGCATGCGGTATGTGATATTTGTGATTGCTTGGGAACCTATATCGGTATGTGTGCATGTGATATTGTAGTTTGTGTGTGACGCTAGCTCACTATGCGTTATCGCTTACCCTTTAGTTGTTTCCCCTTTTCCAGGTGCTAGTGTGAGCAAGGGTAAGGGCAAAGCTCCAGCTTGACTTCGTGGCGATGTTTCCAATGGCACTTGACTCTGACGTTACTATTTATCGTTAAACTGGAATTTTAGTTGGTTTTTTTAATTATTGGGTTTTTAAATTATTGGTGTTCTTTTACCTTAGAAATAAATTTTCAAAACATTCTTTTTCTAAAATTATTTATAAATTTGTTTTTGGGAGAGGCTTTACAGAATCGCTGCTTCACATGCAATGAGGTCGGTCACTAGAGGCAAAACTGCCCAAAGCGTCATGAAGCAGGTATGTAAACCTCAGATATTTATGATTGCTTTAGTTTGTCACTTTTTACTTGTTAGTTTACAAGTATACTGATACCTAGAGCAAATGACTATTGCAGGTGGTCAGAAGTGAGATGCCCAGGAGTTGCAAGGATCAAGATAAAAGTTCATTTTAGATATTTTCTTTCAAGACATTCTTTATTATTTTAAACAGTTATTTTTGGTTTGTGGCTACATTTTAAATACTTATAATTTATTGAATGATTTTTAAATTTTATAAGTTATTGTCTAGAATAAATATCTGTTATGCATGAAGTTTTAAATCTGACAAAGTCAAGTTTTGACTTGATTAGATCCTAGATATTGCCTATTATAGTTACTTCAATAGTTTTAATTAAATTGAAGTAATTTATATGAAAACTGTCAAAAACACACGAAATACTTTTTGGGAATAAGACATTTATGAGTATAAGATTACGAAATATTTTTGTGATCAAGTTTAATTATTCAGATGTTTAAAAGAGAATCTAGGATATTAACTCAGACAGCGTTAATAACAGTATTTATAAAACTAGGAAAAATTCCAAGTTTTGAAATTAGGATTTAACAAAAATCCAGTTAAGTTTTATAAATAGAATTCTCAAGTTCATTACTTAAAATAGAATTGACTAATCAAAGCTTTGACTAAGTCAATAGTAAATTTTGAGTAATAGTTGGTTTTCATATAGGCTAGTGGGAGTCCAGTTTATTCTCTATCTAGTTTAAGATAAAGAATGAAAGATATCTTTATTGATTCATTATATCTCGGAATTCATGATCCAGG
This sequence comes from Centaurea solstitialis, assembly GCA_030169165.1. Classification (NCBI taxonomy): domain Eukaryota; kingdom Viridiplantae; phylum Streptophyta; class Magnoliopsida; order Asterales; family Asteraceae; genus Centaurea; species Centaurea solstitialis. The sequence goes on along the minus strand of JARYMX010000074.1, from coordinate 16,852 downwards.
TAGGATAAGAGTTCATGAGATACCTTACAGAAGGATAAAAGTTTCAAAGTATTTGAAACAAGTGTCTTAAATGACTGTAATTCAATAATTAAAATGTTGGAATAATTAAGATAGAATTCCAGTAAATTTGCCAGCATAGTAAATGGAATCTGATTTCAGGTAGAAATCATTCATCTACACAACAACTAAGGAAAGTTGCAGTTTAATTTTACATATTCAGGGAAAAACCAGGAGTTATTCCAGGTCTCCAGATTCAGGGAATATGATAAAATAAAAGACTAATTTTTGTTTAAGTACTTGTAAAACAATAATTAGCATAATCAAGTGGTTTGTATCGGTAAATACAAACTTGTATTATTTGGTTATCACTTTGGTTAAAATGGTAAACTTTAATCAAAGGGATTAAACTGAAGATAGGTGATACTTCATTTTAGATCAGTATTTAACAAACGTTAAATAGATACCATAAAAGTTATTAAGAAATGCCATTAATTTTGTTATTATTACAGAGTGTAATATGGACTATACAAAATTAAATTCTTTATCACTTTTATAAATTTTGCATGTTTTTATAATCCAGGAATGAAACTAGTTTTCAGTTTTTCATTCAAAAATTTGTCCGTGACAACTTATCGTGGTGGGAACCCGATAAGGTGTTAAAGTCATTGTGAACTTTTGGGTAGTTATGATCAGTTGTTGAATAACAGCTACAAGTGTTGTAGACCAAAAGTTGCACAGATATTTGATAGAGTAGCAAATATCGGACGTGATCTGCGGTTGAGATTACTTCTTGGAAATTGTCATAAGTAAATCTCACAGTGGTTGTCCCTATCACCTGAGGTATCTGGTTTAATGTCATGAGGACTACTGAATACTTAGTGCACTCAACCGCTACGCCGTAACAGGGTGGCTATAAAGGGCGTAACTAGATTCAGCGGAAGCCGTGGTGTTAAAAGCATATATGCAAGATGGGATTTGCACCTCTTCTCTGAAGAGAGATATTTCTGGGTCCTTCTTGACTGACTGAATATACAGATGAAGTGCATGGCCATGCCCAAACGAACTGATTAGTTCTTTGTCGTTTACCTATCAGTAAAAGTCGGATAGTCGAGAAAACAGAATCTTGAGTATTTAAGAGTTGACACTTTCCAAGCTCATACTCACAGATGAAATATCGAGATGCAAAGGGAAAAGCCAAGTTATACCCAATTTATGAACAGTAGTTTCATAGATGTTATCTCCTTACGAAAAGTTTATATCACCTGTCTGGGTATAAGAGTTCTTGTAACCTGGTTAGCCTAAGTACCTGTCTAGGGGACTCCTTAGGTCCGTGTAATCAAGACGATATTGCCAACTTGCACAAGTGGGAGTCTGTTAGTAATTATGTGCATAAGTTGACAAACCAAGTAATTACACATCCAATGTTACAAGACACTTGAGGGTCACACCTGTGAGGACCTATAAATCGAATAAGTTAAATAAAACCCAGAAATGAAGAGATTGGATTTATAATAGTCAATTATAAATTAGTTGGGTAATTTCAGTCGGAAAACCCAAAGTTGGAGGATTATTAATTAATTAAGAGAATTATATATTTATTAGATAAATAAATATATAATAGAATAATCTAATTAATTATAACTAATTATCTAGAAAAATTCTTTCTTGAAAGAAAAGAAAATAATAAGATAATTAAAGGAAACTGAATCAGATAGAAACTGTGTTTCTTTCATATATAAATAAGCCTTATGGGTTTAAAGTTAATTCATTCTATTATCTCATAATCAGTTTTCTGGAAAAATCCTCTCTTCTCTCTCTCTCTTCTACTCAGCGCCGCCCTCCCATTCCCGCTACCAAACCAGTTCGGTTTTCAGCTTTTTCCGGGTTTTCGTTCTGCTAGAGGAACATTCGTTGGTCGTTCATTGGTGGACTCATTCTCAAGCAATCCAGGTAAACCATTCTGACTTTTAATTGTAGGATTAAATAAAATAACGATTATGGTCTGTGGATTTTTAGAGTTTTGTATCCAAATCGCTTCCACATGAAATCGAACCAGTATGGTTTCGGTTGCATAAACCTTTGACAGACTGGTCATTAGGTTTATGGGATTTCTTGAACCAGTTAGGTTTCGAGATCCACAATTATCCTCGTGTCAGTTTGACCCGAGGGATTCCACAAAACCCAACACAGAGCCCAGGAGTTGCTAAGGATCTTAAATAGCAGTTTATTTCAATTTTTGTCGAGACATTTTTATTTTAAGCTTATGTTTTAAAACAGTTATTTTTGGATGGTAGTAATTTTAAATTTACATTCTATGGTTTTAAATTTAAAAGTTATTGTCTTGACATTGAAATATCTGTTGTGCGTAATATTTTGAATCTGATTGATTTAATAAAAGATCCTAGATATTGCCTATTACACTGACAAAGTTACTTTAATAGTTTTAATTAAAATTGAAGTAACTTATATGAAAGATGTCAAAAACACACGAAGTACTATTTTATAGGAATGCGTTTTTGAGATAAAATATTTATGAGTAAAGAATTGTGAAGGTATTTTATGATCAAATTAATTACTCAAATGTTTTGAAGAGAATTTAGGATATCAATATCAGTATTTATAAAACTAAGAATAATTCCAGGTTCTGGAGTTAGGATTTAATAAAATCCAGTTAGGTTTTATAAATGACAAAATTCTCAAGTATGTTGCTTAAAATAGAATTGATTAATCAAAGTTCTTGACTAAATCAATAGTTAAAATTTTGAGTAACAGATGGTTTTCATATGAGTCAGTGGGAGCCCAGTTAATTCTCTATCTAGTCTAAGATAAAGAATAGATGATATTATTATTGATTAAATACATCTAGGAATTCATAATCCAGGTAGGATGTGAATTTATAAGATGTATTATATACATTTCAATCAAAAGGTAAAAGAAAAGTTTCAAAGTCTTTGAAACGAAGTCACAAATGACTTTAAGAAAAAATCAATAATTAAGTTATGTTGGAAAAACTAATGACACTTCAGTTTGGTAAATGAAAATCTTATCAGATTTCAGTAAGAAATCACTTATCTACACAGCAACTAAGGAAAGTTGCAGTCTAGCTTTACATGTTCAGAGAAACTAGGAGTTTTTCCAGGTCTCCGAGTTCAAGGAATATGATAAAGAAATATTCTAATTTTTGTTTAAAGTGTTTGCAAAACAAAGATTAGCATAATCAAGTAGATTGTATCAATAGACACAAACTTGAATTGTTTTGGTTGTTACTTTGATTAATTTGGTAAACATTAATCAAAGGGTCTAAACTGAAGAAAGGTGATACTTCACTTTAGACCAGTATTTAACAAACGTTAAAAAGACACCATAAAAGTTATTAAGAAATGTTATTAATTTTGTTATTATTATAGAGTGTAATATGGACTATACAAAATTAGTTTCTTTATCACTTTTATAATTTGCATGTTTTATAATCCAGGAATGAAACTAGTTTTCAATTTTTCATTCGAAACTTGTCCGTGATAACTTATCATTGTGGGAACTTGATAGGGTGTTAAAGTCATTGTGAGCTCTTAGGTAGTTATGATCAGTAGTTGAATAACAGCTACAAGTGTTGTAGACTAAAAGTTGCACAGATATTCGATGGAGTAGCAAATATCGGACGTGATCCGCGGTTGAGATTACTTCTTGGATTTTGTCATAAGTTAAATCTCACAGTGGTTGTCCTTATCACCTGAGATATCTGGTTTGATATCATGAGGACTGCTGGATACTTGATGCGTTCAACCGCTACACCGTAACAGGGTGGCTATAAAGGACGTGACTAGATTCAGCGGAAGCCGTGGTGTTGAATGAAGATATGCAAGATGGGATTTGCACCTCTTCTTAGAAGAGAGATATTCTAGGCCCCTTGACTGACTGAATATACTGATGACGTGCATGGCCATGCCCAAACGAACTGATTAGTTCTTTGTCATTTACCTATCAGTAGAGGTCGGATAGTCAAGAAACATAATCTTGAGTATCTAGAGTTGACTAATTCCAAGCTCATACTCAAAGATGAAATATCGTGATGCAAAGGGAAAAACGAAGATATACCCGTTTTATGAACAACAGTTTCATAAATGATATTCCTTCTGGGAAATGTATTATCACCTATCTGGGTATAAGAATTCTTGTAACCTGTTTAGCCTAAGTGACTGTCTAGGGGCCTCCTTAGGTCCGTGAGATCAAAGACGGTATTGCCAACTTGCACAAGTGAGAGTCTGTTAGTAATTATGTGCAGAAGTTGACAAACCAGTGATTTCACATCCAATGTTATAAGACACATGAGGGTCACACCTGTGAGGATCTGTAAATCAAATAAGATAATCCCGGGATGGAGAGATTGGGTTTATAATAGTTAATTATAAACCAGTTGGGTATTTTATGTAAGAAAACCCAAAGATAAAGGTTTGAAATGGATTATATATATTTATTAGGTAAATAAATATATATAGATTTATTAATTGGTAAATTATGTATTTATTAAGAAAAATAAATACATAATAAATTATTAATTAATAAAGGGTTTACTTCACGAAAGTGTATCCAACTTGTCATGAAAAGTTATTGTATGTATTGTAGTTACATTTTTACCATTTGACATATCAAAGTTTAAGAAATGGTCATTGTATGTATCCAACTTTATAAAAACCTACCATTTAATGTATCTAACTTGTCACGAAAGTGTATTCAACTTGTCACTAAATACATTAAATGGTAGGTTTTGATAGTTTTGATACGCCAAATGGTAAAAATGAAAGTTCAGTACATACAATAACTTTTCGTGACAAGTTGGATACACTTTGGTGAAGTAAACCCATTAATAAAATATAATTATCTAGTTTAATGGATATTCTTTTCTTTGAGAGAAAGAAAAGATAATTACCAAAAGATAATTATAGAGTTATATGGTAACTAGGAAACTCTGTCTTATAAATATAAGCTTAAGGTTTACCAATTATCATTCATTCATTGATTAATCAAGCCACAAAAGAAAAACTCTCTCTCTCTCTCTCTCTCTCTCCTCTCTCCCTAAACGGCGCAAAAAACCCCAAACCCCACGAAGTTCGGTTTTTCGGTTATCATCTCGCAAAACAGCTTGTTTTGTGATCTCGGGATTTCAGCCAACTAGAAGGCAATTTGTGTGATCGTTTACGGATGGATCAAACTTAAGCAATCCAGGTAAACTAACCAAAACCCTTTTATTAGGATTAAATAACAAAACGATTAAAGATCAATCGAATGTTTTTCGGGTTTTTAATTCTAAGCTTCCGCATCAATCAAACCGGTTAGGTTTGATAAAGTTTAAACCTTTTGGTCAGTTTGATCATCAGGTTTTACCGTGGATCTTTTCCAGTGAGAGCCACAGTGATCCTCGTATCAGTTCGATGTGAGGGATCCTTAAAAACCCAACAGGCTTGACTCGTTCGAAAACTCCGTTAAATTTTTCGAGCCGAGTCCAGTCGAGCCGAGCCATTCGAGCATACCTTTTTCGAGCCAAACATGTTCATATATATATATATATATATATAGGTGTGGGTTCAAATACAAACCACTTTTTCGTTGTGAACGTGAGGACAAACGAGAGCGCGCCACGTGTCACTCTGAAATTTCAGTGACTTAGTGTTATTCATACTGAATAACACTATTATTCAGACTGAATAAAGCGTTATTCAGTATGAATAACACTAAGTCGCCGGAATTCAGAGTGACACGCGCGACTTGTAACCAAAAAGCCCGCGACTTAGTGTTATTCAGTCTAAATAACACTATTATTCAGACTAAATAACACTAACTCGCGGGACAGGTCGCGCGTGTCAGAATTTTTTTGCCACGTGTCGCGCTCTCGTTTGTCCTCACGTTCACAATGAAAAAGTGGTTTGCAATTGAACTTTCACCTATATATATATATATATTTATTAATAATAGTATAAATATATAAAAAATATCGAGCTCAATTAGATAAACGAGTTAATCGATCGTGAGTTCGAACCCATAAACGAGCTTCGAGCTCGAGCCCGATAACTCAAAAAATATTCGAGCTCGAGCTCGATTCCTACATTGAAAAAGTTAATCGAGCTCGAGCTCGAGCCCAACATTATTTTTTGAGCTCGACTCGATTAACCCATTACTCAACTCGACTCTGCTCGACTTGTTTACACCCCTAAGCAACCTCATAGAATAAATATGACACATTAAGCCCAACTAAGACCGGCTATATCTTGCTTAGACCAAATATGAGCTAATAAGGCTCATTAAGTCGATCATGATTTGTTAAAGCCCATTAGAAGTAAGACAAATTATAACCATATAGAACAAATATGACCTATTAAAATCCAACAACCCCCGTTAGAATCAATTAGACAATTACCATCTATTTAGAAATTAAAAAAGTAAAAATTAGCTTACCACCTATTTAGAAATTAAAAAAGTAAAAATTAGCTTAATAGTTGATATTCAGTTAATAAGGTATTCGTTTTATCGGTGGATGATATATATACAGAGAGATGCAGGTTTATACGATAACGTTAACTTTTTTAAAAAACGAGAAAAAAAAGTATGTACAAATCATATATGAGTTTTTTAACCTCTATATATATATATATATTAAAATCCAACAACCCCCATTAGAATCAATTAGACAATTACCACCTATTTAGAAATTAAAAAAAGTAAAACTTAGCTTAATAGTTGATATTCCGTTAATAATGTATTCACTTTATCGGTGGATTATATATATGCAGAGAGATGCAGGTTCATACGAGAACGTTAACTGTTTGAAAAAAAGAGAAAAAAAATTATGTACAAATCATATATGAGTTTTTTAACCTCTATATATATATATATATATGGTCACGTTCAAATGTAAACTCAATTTGATTGTAAACGTGAGGACGAATCTCAGCACACATCTTCGGTTACGGTGGACATGATCACGGAGGATTGACGCGATTCATGGGAGGGGGAGATTATTAAAGGAGGGGACCCGGTCAAAGCCGCCTTTATTGACCGGATGAGTGATTGAGATTCGTCCTCATGTTCACAACAAAAATTGAGTTCACATTTGAACTTTCCTATGTATATATAATATATATAGGGTCAGGTTCAAATGTGAACTCAATTTTGGTTGTGAACGATGTCAATTTAAAAAAAACGCGAGAATGATTCTTACGGTGGACGCGATCACGGAGGATTGACGCGATTCATGGAGGGTGGAGATGATTAAAGTAGGGTGACTCGGTCAAAGCCACCTTTATTAACCGAATGTGGTTGATAATCGTCCTCGCATTTTCTTAAAAAGTTATGTTTCTCGCATGACCATTTCTCTCTCTCTCTCTCTCTATATATATATATATATATGTATGTAGGGTCATATTCAAATGTGAACTCATCTTTCATTGTGAACGTGAGGACCACTAGTATCACACCACGTGACAATATTCAGACCCAATAAAGCTACACGCATGCATACTGAATAAAGCTTTATTTAGTATGAATAAAGTTGCACACATGCATACTGAATAAAGCTTGGCGCAAATTCAGATTGCAATGTGACTTGATTTTGTTGGTCATCACATTCAAAATGAAACATGAGTTCACATTTGAACTTTTCTCTCTCTCTCTCTCTCTATATATATATATATATATATATATATATATATATGAGAGAGAGAGAGAGAGAGAGAGAGAGCTGTGTTCTTTTGTTAACCAAACAACTTGTGTTAACCATGTTAACCTATTTTCCACCGTAGATTGATTTAAATCAACGGCACATGATTTTCACATCCATAATTTCAAGAATAAATCAACGCCTCTCTCTCTCTCTCTATATATATATATATATAGCGAGAGAGAGAGAGAGAGAGAGAGAGAGAGAGATAGATAGATAGATAAATCGATCATTTACAACTTTCTAAAAGGTTGAAATCGTGCAACCTCATTTTAAACGATTCATTATGATTGATTACTCAATTCATCAATGATTATCGATTTATTTAACGATCTTACATGTAATGCATAGTATTTTCATTAAATGCATACACTAATGAAATGCATATAGATGTGCATGGAATTTCATACACACACACACACACACACACACATATATATATGTATTGACAGTGATAATTCCATGCACATCTATATGCATTCTACTAGTATTTGCATTTAATATAAATATTATGCTTACATGTAAAATTATTGCATGAAATCAATAATCGAGTAATCAATGATAATGAAATAGGCTAAAATGAATGGTGTTATATGGGGTTGCATGGTTTCAACCTTTCAGATGAATGTAAATAAGGGTGCCTCTATATATATGAAAACTCATTTTTCATTGCGAATGCAAGGACAATCGAGAACGTGTCATATGACATATTTAGCCTAAAAAATACAAGATTATTCAGACTTAATATTACGCATAATTTAAAGTGAATAAAACAGTATTCAGATTTGGCCGCAATTACAATTTCCACTCATCCCACTTCGAGTGCTCCCAAATCCTCAACTCTTGTTCGACATTTTCTAGTTTGTCACGGAATCTACAATCTGGCCCTTGTTGATTTTACCTCCAAAGTCCATGCCTTTTTTTTACCATTTCTTTAATACTTTTGTCTAAAAGCCAAGCATCAAATAATTTAAACAGGATCAAACCAAGGTCTTTCAGGTAGTCGCTTAAGATAATCGGAGCATGATTATCCTAAGCGACCATTTGAAAAACCTCGTCCCAATACTCCGATATGTATATACCTATGACAAAGAAGTGGTTTTCATTAAAAAAATAAAACAATAAATTCAAATAATATAAAAGTTATTTGTTGGTACTTGGTAATTCATTGTAAAAGATTAGCGACCCATAAGCCAGTTGGTAATTTCAGCTCGTCAAATCCAAATTTCTAGCAGCAAGAACCTATTTCTATAAGATTGATCTTGGAGAGCTTACCATATATTTAATTCAATTTAACCGAACATAGAATGTTTCAACGCAAATGCGAACACAAATTAAAACATCTTTTTAGCAACAGAACAACGGTTATTTTAAACCCAAAACACAATTACAAACCCAGTTACACCAAAACAACAAAAATAAAACGAACCACACCAGCCGACTCGAACAAGAAACAATGATTAGAAATCCGATAGCAAAACAGCGTAGTAACTTTGTAAACAAAACGATTATTAAAAAATATATTCTTCTTTTAAATGTTCTTTAAAATAAAACACCAAATTTAGAGCTTTAAAAAGGTTGGTTGGGTTGTATTTGTATGTCCAAAATAATAGTTTATTTAAAATAAATAGCAAAAAGCACGTTTTATTTTAGTGATTGTTTTTGAAATTTATTAAATTAAAGGCTGATTAAGTTGAGACAACTTTAAATATGTAGGATATTGATTGGATTCTCCCCATAAATATGTATATGTATGGAGAATCCAATATCATACTTTGATGATTTTGCTTTATCTCCTCGACAAAAGCTTAACTACTATATATGCAAGTTGTGTAAGGACACCGGTGTTGCTTCATGGGTCGGGGGGCGGGTTTAGAGGCCACCTCAACACCTTCACGCAAGGAGGCGGTACGCCCTATGCAAGTACATGCATGTGGGTATGGGGGCGGGTTTTCAAAATTGAGTTCACATTTGAATCTGACCTTATATTTATTTCTTTTCACATCCCGCTTCTTCTAGATCGTATGCAATTGTGTATAACAGTAATTTGTAACATGTGCATATGCTTTTATGCACAGATGCATATATAATGCATTTGTGTATAAAAACCAAAAAAAATTTAGTTTATTGTTATGTATAAGTGCATACAGACCGTCCAAATAGAAAGCTACCAAGGGCGTTCTTTGATTTTTCGTTTTTTATGATTTTTGTTTGAACTTTTCTCTATAACTATAATGAGGTAAATAGTTGATATAATACTTGAAATTGTAACAAAACTAAAAAAAAAATAAAAAACGAAAACATACAAGGGGTGGTGTGATTGTTTATTTAAACTCTTTATTAATTAATTCATTTTGTCACCGTTAATAAGTAAGTTTTAGTATTTGGATGAGAAAAAAAATAAAATATGCTTTATAGATTTTTTTCACACCCTCGATAAAGAGAGCCTTTGATAAGTTATTTCATTTTAAGTTATTAACTTATTTGAAGCAATTTATCAATCTTTTGATCATTTTACATATATAAAGTTATAAAAAATACTATACAATCTTAAAAAACAATTTATCCAAACATTTTTTTATATTTATGTATAGAACTCTAGCTTAATAACATATCTATACTATTATATAAAGAGAATAACTCAATATGTTACTTATTTTGTTCAACAAAACTGATTTACACACTTACACTTTACCCCCCTGTAGTTAGTTATTAAATTTTGTTTTAGTCCTTTAGTTTTTCATTTTCTACCTTAAACCCTTATCATATAATCTAAATAATTATATATTATGAATTAAAATATATTAAAATTACGTTTTTTATTTTACAAAGTATAGCATCATAATTGTCTCGTCAATACCTTCGAAATGAGCCCAATATTGAATATTTTTATGCAATTATTTTATATAAAGATAATAATTTTATTTCAAATTTCAAGATTGACTATTCAATTTTTCAAGGTTATTAAATATTAATTCTATAATATTTAATTTATAACTTCCAAGATTTTGTTTTTCATTAGTACCTTTCCTCATAAAAGAATCGCATAAAAGAATCGAGTTGAAGATGGATGTGTAACTAGCCCCTTGTAGAATTGTTTTAATTAACAGTTATATGATTTTTAATTTTTGCATATGTTCCAAAAAGTATACTTGATGTCCTTCCTTGAAGAAAAATGAGTTCATTCATTCTAGAGAAACTTGATGGTTATGAATTGGTTGTAAGTTGGTTGCTTATTAGTTATTACCAAGAATAATATATAAAGCCTTTTTGACCCTACATAAAAAAATTTGTCTTCGGTTTTGAAGTTATTTATTGGATCAACATACATCAAAGCTTTCCGTGAAGAATGCGGCACGAGCTATTGGAATTGTATGGTTTGTGCCGGTGTCAAATTCAAAGAAAAATAAAATAAAATGACAAATAAAAAATAAAATTAGAAATGTTATTCATAGGATTTTTACTCCAACTATTTTTTTAATATTTTCAATAATTTACATCTTTCTGCATTGTAGTAATAGGTATATAAAGTATTAATGTGTAGGTTGGTCATTGAATGTTAAGCACCAATGTTTTGAATTTAAAAACCACATTATCCATCAACAACCTTTTTAAAAATACGACACAATCCACCATATTAACTTTCCATTTGCTACATAAGACCACATAGATTAATAAAATTAACATATCTAAATCGAGTTTTTGATTTTGATATTAAGATTTTTCGCTCTGCATCGCGCGCGGGTAAGTATCTAGTAATTTAATAAACATTATTACAAAAAGATTAGTTGTTCTAAAATGAACAGCCCCTAAGATTCGCTTGTCCCAACTTTTGATGTACGGTTAGTCGGTTATGCTAAATCTATGGAATCCAACTACTCATTAACTATTTCATGTCGGCAATGGGTTCTTTTTCCCTAAAACATATTTTAATGATCATTTAAATAATTAAAAAAGTGAAGAAGGCATTATAGCATCCAATAATTGTTGCTTTTTGAAGAAAAACTTGTGAGTGGTTTTTCCTTTTTCAAGAGATTGTTATAAGAAGGGTTAATGACTTATTAGGGTAACAAACTATTCGTTTTGTACAAAAAATACCATTGAATGTTTTTTTGTACTCGATATACCATTGAACTATTTTTTTTTGTACACATTATACCATCGCAACCGGGAATAGCCGGTTTTGACGTCGATTTGTACACATTATACCATTGAACTATTTATTTTGTACACATTATACCATTGAACTCTTTTTTTTTGTACAAATTATACCATTAACCTTTGATATGCTTACAAAAAAGGTGACAATTCCTTAAACATATGTTTTATGCATACATTGAAATTGAAATATGATTTCCATAAATCGTCTTGAAAGAGTGTTGTTACAGAGCTTTCGGGTCAACCCAGTGAGGTAATCCTCTTCGTCGCTTTCTATCTCGGTGGAACCCATGACGAACTCTACCGGAGAACTCAGATGCGACCCGAACCCGTAAAACCCAGTGGAAGAGCCCTTGTTGTTGTTGGTGGTGGGTTTTTCCTTTTCCGGCAAGAAGTCCGTGAGTATGTCTTCGTCGTTAAGGAACTCCGGTGGAGAAATGAATTTTAGTATGCAAAGGAGAATTGGGGAGTGGTGGAGGAGGAGGGAGGTGGTGGTAGTGGTTGTGGTAGTGGTGGTATCTTGAAGAAAGTCATTGCCACATTTTTTGTAAGCATATCAAAGGTTAATGGTATAATTTGTACAGAAAAAAAGAGTTCAATGGTATAATGTGTACAAAATAAATAGTTCAATGGTATAATGTGTACAAATCGACGTCAAAACCGGCTATTCCCGGTTGCGATGGTATAATGTGTACAAAAAAAAATAGTTTAATGGTATATCGAGTACAAAAAAACATTCAATGGTATTTTTTGTACAAAACAAATAGTTTGTTACCCTAATAAGTCATTAACCCTTATAAGAACTTAGTTTTCAAATTAAACAAACTCTCCTAATTGATTAATGAATAGTGAACTACAATTTTAGTCCCAGTGGTGTTTACACGAATCTTCAAAAATTATCCTTATACTTTAATTACTATAATTGTCTTCGTCTTGCTTACATTTTACTTTGAAAATAGTTTCAATCACTAACTCTTTTAAATATGATTCGTTAAGTCAGGTTACTTTTGTCATTGTGCTATTCTTTTGTCTTTTTCTTCTTTTGTTTTTTAGCTACCCCACCCCCACCCCAATGTACCCATTTTTCCTCCGCAGTGTCTCCTCATTATTCCCTTGCGAGTACCTCGTCCGGCGTAGTCACCAACATTTACACATTGTGTGTTTCTAAAGATTCCTGCCAGAAATGGTGGGTCGTCAGGGAATCTAAATGTCTAATAGTATCTTTCAAGAGCTACAAGATTTGTAGAGATAGAGTCGTATTCTTCCTAAAGATGTTTGTAAAGATTTAGACAAATGTGTCTGCAATTCTGCATCTTCTACCAATAGTATCTTTTAACATTTAGACAAACGTTTCTTCATCTTTTTCATAAAGATGGTTGTAAACATCATTTCCCTTCCATGTTCACCACTGTGTCCACCACGAAGCACCGCCACCCTCACCAGTCACCATTGTTCACAGCCATAAACACCACTGTGGGTTAAGAGGTAGTGGAGAGGGGTTCACAACACTCATGTGGATGGGTCACGATTTCGCTGAATAACAAACCGAACAAGTAGTGTTATGCTCGTCGGTAAGAGAAATGGGAGGGAACGGGAAGGGTTGGAGAGTACTGGACGCGGTGATGTCGTCGAAGGATTATGCCGAAGAAGACCACCAAAGGAGGATAAAGAAGACAACCAGAGATGTTCTCGTCCTTGTCTTCTTATTTGTATATATTATACTATATATAAAACTAAAGTTAATACAAGAAATATAAATAATTTAGTTTTACTTTAACTCTTTTAACCGGGAAATAGTATGAAAGGATGAAAACACAAATAAAGGAAGAATTTAATAGAGTTAACGACTAGGAAGAGTTTTCAAAGAAAAATATGAATAATATGGACACTCACTCTAGTTACAAAAGTGTAAGAACCATCTTCAAAGATTTGAGTAAACCACATGATGACATGAACCAAAATTGTGTAATTTACTCTTTAATTAATGTGAATTTGTATTTTATTTGTTAGCTTAATTATAAGGGTTTACTTCACGAAAGTGTATCCAACTTGTCATGAAAAGTTATTGTATGTATTGTAGTTACATTTTTACCATTTGACATATCAAAGTTTAAGAAATGGTCATTGTATGTATCCAACTTTATAAAAACCTACCATTTAATGTATCTAACTTGTCACGAAAGTGTATTCAACTTGTCACTAAATACATTAAATGGTAGGTTTTGATAGTTTTGATACGCCAAATGGTAAAAATGAAAGTTCAGTACATACAATAACTTTTCGTGACAAGTTGGATACACTTTGGTGAAGTAAACCCTAATTATAATATCTTGTTTCTACTGTGTTTCAATTCGTTCAAATTTACGTCTTTGGAATAAGCAACAATGGGATATTTTGTTTATTTATTACAAGACAAATGATGAAAAATATAATTTTTTTATTAAAAAGATCCAATGATAAAAAAGCTAATGTACCAATGGTATATTCTGTCTCTTTACCCCCAAAAGTACGATATTATCACAAATTTAGAGCACAATAATATACTATATAATGAGGATTTGAAAGGGATTGAATATAGTTGTTAATGTTTAATCGGAAAATTCTTATTAAACTTAGTCAATATAATTTCACCCACTAGCTCTAGATACTAATCTCTCAAAACAAATTATAGGTATACAACTTTTTTTTAACGATATGTTGATGCAACGGAGTATTATCGTACCACCATGTTGGTCCTTTTTTTTAACGTTTGCAAATCCTTTATGTCGAGGCGCCTGCAACTAGTTTGCAACCACCATCTAGTGATTGTCTTGTGCTAGGGATTTTTATTTTTCTTTTGCAGTTTTGTGGTTTTTGAATTTTTATTTGCTAATTATCAATGATAATTTATTTATTCTTTTTATTATTGTTTACCTTTTTATTTAATAGTTATTATAAGAGTTTGTTAATTAGAAAATTGTTAATTTAAGTTCCATTTTCTTGAATGATAGTTTGATCTTTTATATTGGTTAAAATGTTTTTGTTAAGATAGACAATAAAAACATCAATTTCACTAAAAAGTTTCATAAACTAAAAGTCATCAAGGCAACTATTGAAACCATATAGGTTAGAATTTAATCGTATAACAGCGTTACTATTGTTTTTTTTTTCCTTCAAAAAATTAGCTTTTATTAATTAATTTTTGTATAATTGATGTTTTTCTTAGACTGAGATCTTGGCTCTGCCACTAAATAAAGAAAAATAATTGATGATTAGCCATCTACAATAGATAAAAATAAGTTTGATAATGAGAGGTGACATACAAGTATTTTAGTTGGGTTATCTTAATTCGTCATTTTTAAAAACATTAATATCTAAATTTTATTTACTTAAGTTTGATGCTCCCCTAGTTCGAAATCCTGGCTCCGCCAATGCACTGAATAATCATGTATTATTTAAAGTGAATAACACATCATTCATTGTTATTCAGAGTGAATAATACAACATTAAGGGGCTGTTTGGCAGTTACTGAATGGTTTGATGCAGAATGGTTGAGAGGCTCTATATGATGTAGTGCAGAATGAAATATGATTGTTTGGTAACTGCTCTGAATGAATATTCTGAATGACAACAAATTACTGTTTTACCCCTCTGTATGATTTAAGTCCAAATAAAATATAGTTGTTTGGTCCAAATAAACAAATCCATGTCTTTGTTGGTTACAAACATTGAGGTAAAGATATAATAACATAAGTGTAAAACATATATAGATAATAACATATAGGTGAAATTCATTCATTGGTGTTCTATATAAATCTAGAGGTAAAATGCATAAATTGGACATTATAAACACAGGTTAAATGCATTCATTGGAGATTATAAACACAGGTGATAGTAACTAACATAGAGGTAACATCCTTGGTTTAGGGTGCAATTAAACAACAAATAACACAACAACAATAACACCAATTTGTAACAATATTTAGGCAACATCAAGTAGCAAGAAAGCAAGATTAGAAGCTCAATACAGAGGATAAATCGCTCAAAAAAAAACCATGGCGTTGATGTACCTTCCGTACAAACACAGCCCTAAGCCCTAAGGTTGTTGCTTTGCTTTGTTAATGCCATGCTGCTGCTTCCAATAACGCTTGAAGGAATAAAAGAATCGATAATCTTGATCCCTTCTTTTCTCATTGAAATGCAGCGACAAAAAAAGACTTAACGACATCGTCGGATGAGAACAACGACAATAGAAATTAGCATGAACTTGATGGCCAATGTGAAGCGCATCGCAATAATTAAGCAAGCTAGAAAAAAATAAAGCGATTAGGTTGCAAGAAGTCAAGAAGGAGAGGGCTGATTAGAGAGGTTGGATTGGTTGTAAGTGGTGAGAATAAATCCCCATGAAACTTGGTCTCATTGAGGCATTTGGTCGAACAGTTATAGGGCGTCTATGATAATACCACATTTGGCTTATAACCATCTGTAAATAAGCAACCATTTTCATCATCCCCAATACAAATAAGATCCAATAACCACACATATGAAGAAATCAGGGTATATGGAGTCCAAAAAAATTCCATAGAATCAATCAAATCAAGACTGCTGGGTTTTACAATTTTTATATCTACACATTGTTGGAATTAGGAAATCGAAGTCCATAACCATGGAAATCGAGAATTTAAAGACAATGGTTAGAAATCGAAAATTGAAAATGGATGTCGGGAAGAAATCGAAGACCATGGTTAGAAAGTGCAGATTATGAAATCGTACCTCGGAGAAATCAAGATCAATGATGTGAAGGCTGATGGCTTCTAAAAGGGTTATGAAGGAAAAACAATGCCTCTGAATGGTTGGGCTGGGTGTTAGAGGTTGAACGCTTCAGACTCGTGAGGAACACTTCAGAGGCTAATTTTTTTTTGGCCAAACATGAACCTTCTCTGAGCGATTCAGATTTAGCCTATGGATGGCATTATTCAGAGGGGAAACAAATAACCCCCAAGA
>JARYMX010000738.1:0-10347 GCA_030169165.1 Centaurea solstitialis | reverse complement strand
GAAACAGCTCGATCAAACCCCCTTAAAAACCCCCACTACCCTTTGCGGTCGCCCGGGGGGGAAACCCCTTTTTTTGGCCCAAAAACCCGCAAATTTGGCACGGGGGGCCCATTTCTCCGCCCCAGCCCCCCCAGACGCCCCTAGGGGGGAGGTATGGCTGGGGCGAGCGTGCGTGACCCCCAGGCGGGACGGGGGCCCTCGGCCGAAGGGTTTTGGGTGCAACTTGGTTAAAAAAAACTCGATGGTTCAGGGGATTCTGAAATTTTCACCCCAAAGTATCGCATTTTGCTAGGGTTCTTCATGGAAGCGTGTCCCGGAGATACCCTTTTGCCGGGGAGTCGTTTATGGTTAAGGGAGAGGTGGGCGACCCGCGGGGCCACACCAAAAAAGGGGGGCAACAGGGAGAAGCACCCTTCTTAAAGTTTTTTTTTTCCTTGGCCACATGCCGTGCCGGGGTTTTGTTTTTTTTCCCCAAAAAACATCCCACCATCCTATATACCCCCCCCCCGTTGAACGAATGCTAGAAGATCGCAGGGCAGGTCAAACCATATCCCCGCCCCGTTTGGGTTGATTACATGTTACGGGCCCGTTCTGTGTGCGGCTTGACAAGGAAATCCTTGGCAGGTTCACCTACGGAAACCTTTTTACGACTTCTCCTTCCTCTAAATGATAAGGTTCGTGGAATTCTCGCGACGTCCCCGGGGGCCCGAACCGCCCCCCGTCGCCGCGACCTAAAAACTTCCCCGGACCATTCAATGGGTTTTGGGAAGGGGCGGGCGGGGTGTAAAAAGGGCGGGATTTGTCAACGCGGGGTTTGATGACTGCGCTTATGGGGAATTCCCGTTTAGACCAACAATTGCAATGATCTATCCCTCACGATAAAAATTTCAAAGTTTCCCCGGGCCTGGGGGCCAAGGCTTAAAATGTTAAAAATAAATCGGGTTTTAGGCGCGTGCGGCCCAGAACATTTAAGGGCATCACGGGCCCTTTTAAATTGCCTCAAACTTCCTTTGGCCAAAAAGGGCCCATGGGTCCCTCTAAGAAGGTTGGCGTGGAGGGATCCCTTTTCCCCCCAATAGCTTTTTGCAGGCGGGGTGGTTCGTTTTTTAAGGGAATTAACCAGAAAAATCGCTCCCAATTTAAAAAAACGGCCCATGCACCCCCCACCTTTGGGTTTAAAGGGAAAAAAGGGAGCTCCAGTCTGTCTTCCTTACTATTTTTGGCCCTTGGTAATTTTTCCCCGTGTTGAGTAAAAATTAACCCGCAGGCCCCAACTCCTGGTGGTCCCCTTTTCCGTAAATTCCCTTTTAAGTTTCACCCTTGCGCCCAAATACTCCCCCCGGGAAAACCCAAAACTTTGGGTTTTTCTATAAGGGGCCAGGGGAAAGTCCAAAAAAGCAACACCCCGCTGTTTCCCTGGCCCGGCATGTTTATGGTTGAGATAGGCGGTATCTGTCTTCTTCGACCCCCCAAAACTTTCGTTTTTTGATTAATAAAAACATCCTTGGAAAATGCTTTCGCGGTTGTTCGTTTTTTATAAACCCAAAAGGGAATTTCACCTCGCTTTTAAAAATAGGGAATCCCCCCGGGGATGTCCCTTTTTAATTTTTTACTCCGATCCCGAAGGCCAACGTAAATAGGACAAAAATCCTTGATGTTTTTCCCATGCTAATGTATACAGAGCGAAAGGCTTCCCTTTTGAGCATTTAAATTTTCTTCAAAAGTAACAGGCCGGGGCAGGGGCCCCGGGCCCAATTAAGGCCAGGAGCGCATCCCCGACAAAAGGGGGAACGAGTTAAACCCGGTGCACACCTAAAGGGGGAAACCGGGCCGCCCAAACCCCAAAGCCCAACTACGACTTTTTAACTGAAACCAATTTAAAAATATACGTATTGGAGGGGGAAAATTACCGCGGTGCGGGGCACCAGACTTGCCCCCAATGGATCCTGGGTTTAAGGGATTTAGATTGTACTCTTTCCCAATTCCAGACTCTTTTGACCCCGGGGATTTTTTTTATTGTCACTACCCCCCCGGTTTCAGGTTTGGGGTTTAATTTGGGGCCCCTGCTCCCTTTTTGGGTTGTGGTAGCCGTTTTCAGGCCCCCTCTGGAATGAACCTAATTCTCCGTCCCCCGTCCCCAAACCATAGTGGGCCACTACCCTACCATCAAAAAGTTGTTTTGGGCAAAAAAATTTGAATGATTCCCGTCCCCCGGCCGGAGGGCCGTGGGGGGTTCCGTAAAGTTATCATAAATTTTTTTTCCGCAGCAACGGGCGGGACCCCCGCGTCGACCTTTTATCTAATAAAGAACCCCTTCCGGGAAGGGGGGGTTTTTTTGAACGTTTTGGCTCTGGGAATTACTACGGTTATCCGGTAGAGGTACCTTTAAACAAATATAACGATTTAATGACCCAAATTCGCAGTTTTCACGTCTGTTTTTGGGTTCATACTTACACATGCATGGTTTAAAATCTTTGAGAAAAGCATATGATACTGGAGGATAAAACCAGGTAGCATTCCTTTGGGACTTTTACCCCCACCATGAAAGGAAAAAGCCGTCAAATTGGCGGGCAATCTTTTTGGGGAAAAAAGCGGGGAACGCTTAAAAAGGGGGCATAGTAAAGGGATTTATGAAAAACCCAACCCCACATAAATTTCCCGTATGCAAGAGCCCAAAACGATGCTTATGGGCCCACTTTCTTTGTTGCAAACAAAAAATTTTGGGTGGGATCAAAAAGGGAACCGCTTCCTTGTTTACCCCCACCCCGAATTGAAGGGACGCATGATAAAATTTTAAAAATCGTAAGACCCACAGTTCCCATCAATTAGGTATGCAACACGGGAAAACCCACAAATATGTAAAGGGAAAAATTTAAAAGTTTTGACGAAAACTGAAGAGGTATGCAGGGGTGAACGTTGGTGCGAAAAAGCAAACACCCATCCCGCGAAACAAACCAATCACCACTCTGCCCCTTCCCCGGGGTCACTTTCCCGGGAAAGCCACCCAACTGTAGCAACCCCCCCAAACCCAAAAAGGTAAAAGAAGCCACCAAAACCCAAAAAACAGCCCCGAATGCACCGAAGGGTTGCGAATTTAAAAAAATTTCTCAAACCCCACCATAAACCCAACCAGGGACCGGGGTTCTCCCCCTACATCCCCCAAATCTTTCTAGCTATGGTTTTGGGCATCAGCGTGGGGCAACCAAGAAAGAAAGGTTGGATCAAAGGAACGATTTTGTTTCCCCGACCAACAGGAAAACCGCCCCGATTCCGCCCGCCCAAGCAACCGATTCCGCCAAAAAGAAAACCGTTTTCCAAACCGGGAAAAGCAACGAATTCGACCCGAAAGCAACAAATTTTCCGACCGATTCAAGGGACCCGACCAAAAAAGAAACCCGTTTCCCAAACCCGACTAGAAAATTTGATCACGCCCGGACTAGAAAACTGATCCCGGCCCAGTGTTGGGGGCCCCTTGGCAGACACACTACACCCCCTATTTTTATCCCTTTTATAAACAAAAAGCTAAGGGGACAGGTTTAAAACATTGAAATTTTCTCTATTTAATTTTTGGTTTGGGCACCCCCATCTAGCCAAAAGCAGGGGAAAAAAAACCCGACGACGTGCGAGGGAAAACTGGGCCCAAATGACGGTAAAAACCCAAAAGCCAAGGCACGAGGTACTCGGCCATGGACGGTAAAACCCAAAAGGGGGGGGGGGCCCCCCCCAAGGGGGGGGGGGGGCACGATTTTACTCGGCCATGGCACGAAAAGGAAAAAAAAAAAAAACCCAAAGGGCCAGGGGCAGGTGAAACCAAGCCAAGGCACGAGTTACTGGGCCCGGGGGCACGGTGAAACCAACCCAAGGCACGGGGGAAATGGGCCCCTGCTCGGAAAAACCCAAAAGCCAAGGCCCGAGGTACTCGGCCATGGCCGGTGAACCAAGCCGGGGGCCCTGGGGGGGGGAGTTACTGGGGCCATGGCACCCCAAAAAACCAAGCCTTTGGCACGGTAAAAACCAAGCCAAGGCACGAGGGAAATCGGCCATGGCACGGGGGTAAATGAAAAACCAAAGCCAAGGAACGAGTTACTGGGGCCAGGGCCCACGCAGAAACCAACCCAAGGCACGGTGAAACCAAGCCAAAAAAAGAGTTATGGGCCGGGGGCACGGTGAAAAACCAACCCAAAGGCAAAAAGGGGAAAACTCGGCCTTGCTCGGGAAACCACCCAAGGCACGAGGGTACCCCGGCCATGGCACGGTAAAAAACCCAACCCAAAGGCCGGGGGTTCCCGGGGCCATGGCACGCGGGAAAAAAGGGAAAAACCCAACCCAAATTGGCACGGTAAAAACCAAGCCAAGGCACGAGGTATTTGGCCAGGGCCCAGGGTAAAAACCAACCCAGGGCACAAAGGTACTGGCCAGGGGCACGGTGGGGAAACCAAGCCAGGGCCCGAGGTACTCGGCCTTTGGCACGGTGAAACCAAGCCTTTGGGCACGAGTTACTGGGCCAAAGGGCAGGGTTTAAAAACCAACCCAAAAGGGCCGGGGGGTACTGGCCCTTTGCTCGGTGAAACCAAGAAAAGGCCCCGGGGTTTACTCGGTTGGCACGGTTAAAACCCCAAGCAAGGCAACGAGTTACTGGGGCCAGGGGCCGCGGGAAAAAAACCCAAACCCAAAGGCACGGTAAAAACCAAGCCAAGGCACGAGGTACTGGCCTTTGGGCCGGTAAAAAACCAAAGGGCCAAGGGGCACGGGGGAAACCCCGGCCATGGCAGGGGGTAAAACCCCAAGCCATGGCACGAGGTACTCGGCCTTTGGCCCGGGTTTAAAACCAAGAAATGGCACGGGGTACTGGGCCCATGGCACGGTAAAACCCAAAGCCAAGGCACGAGGTATGGGCCCCTTGCTCGGGGGAAACCAACCCAAAGGGAAAACGAGGTATCGGCCATGGCCGGTGAAAAACCAAGCCGGGGCAGAGGTACTCGGCCATGGCACGGTGAAAACCAAAAAAGCCAAGGCCGGGGGTACTGGGCCCATGGCACGGTTTGAAACCAAGCCATGGCACGAGGTACTCGGCCAGGGGCACGGTGGGAAAAACCCAAAGGGGGGGGCAGAGGTATTCGGCCTGGCCGGGGGGAAAACCAACCCCGGGGCACGGGGTGGGTACCGAACCCTTTGGCACGGTAAAACCCAAAGCCAGGGAGGGGAGGTACTCAAACCCCAGGGCCCACGGTAAAACCCCAACCCAAGGAATAAGGGGAAAAAAAAAAAAAAAATGGGTACGTCACGGGACGGGGCCCGCTTGCGGGAACGAGGGCCGATCTAGGCATGCCTGGCACGGTTGAAAAACCAAGCCATGGCCGATTTTGGGCCCGCCATGGCACGGTTAAAAACCAGGCCATGGCACGGGGGAAACCAGGCCATGGCAGGTTTGAAACCAGGAAATGGACGAGAAAAACGAGGGGACGACCCACGGGACGGGGCCCCGTTTTGCGGGCAATGGGGGGCCATTTTAGGCACGAGTTACTGGGCCCAGGGGCACGGTAAAAAAAAAGGGCCCATGGCACGAGGTACGGGAAAAGCCATGGCCGGTAAAACCCAGGCCAGGGGCCGGGGAAAGGGTCAGGGGAAACGGGGCACGCTTACGGGAAAGCCCCCCAGGGACGATTGGGGAAACGGGGCACGCGTGCGGGGGTTGGTATGAAAAGGGGGAAAAGCCCTCCCTTTTTGTCCCGGGGCCTATGGCTTGGTGGGCCCACGGTGGGGGGGAGCAGCCCCAATTTGGCCCCCCTTATTCCCCTTATGAACAAAAAGTAAGTGACAGGAAGAAACTTTTGGTTTTTTCCCATCTATCAAAATTTTTTGAAAACCCAAGCAAAGGGAAACCCCGTTGGGACGAAACTTTGCATGGTGCTCCTTGGACTTTTTTAGGAGGATCCTGCCCGGGGAAAAAAATTTGGGGGTGCGGGGTTTGGGAGGGGCCCCCGGGGCCCGGGGTTGGACCTTTTTTGCGACGGTTCGGACCCCAAAATTTTTGGAAAACCCGGCCCCAAACGGACTCCGTTTTTAACGAAACTTTGCGGGTGGCTTCCCGTGAACCGGGTTTTGGAGGGTCCGGGCAGGAAAAAACCCGGGTTTTTGGGGTCGGGTTTTTTCCCGGGGCCCCGGGGGTTTGGGCGGGGTCGGGGGGGCTTTTTAGGCATGTAACTTGGGGGAAAAAGGCCCTCAAAGGACTCCCTTTTGGACGAAACTTTGCGTGGTTTCTCCGGGGAAAATGTATTAAAGGGGGATCCCCCCCGGGGGAAAAAAGTTGGTTTTCCCGGGGTTTTTGGGGTTTTACCGGGGCCGGGGGTGGAGTGTCGGGGGCGGCTTTTTTAGGATGTAAGTTCGTACCCGACCAAAGGGAAAATCCCTTTTTGGGTGAAAAATTTTTTCGGGGGGTCCCCAGTGAAAATGTAATTTGGTGATCCGGGGGGAAACCCTTTTGGGGTTTTTGAGGGGGGGCGTATCGGGATGGCCTTCGAGCCTTTTATGACCCGAGCAAACGTACTTGTTTTCCGGGGGAAACTTTGCATGATGAAACCAAGCCCTGCATGGGATTCTCGGCCAAAGGTGAGGGGGAACCAAAACCCGGTGGGGAGAAAAAGGGCGACGATCAAGGGACGGGGCAGCGTGCTGGGGGCGAGGGACGATCTAGGCAACGGGCCGCGTAGGGGCGCGAGGGGCGTTTTGGGGAAAGGGAAAAGCGGCGGGGCTTGGATGTAGGCGATTTCCCTTTAGCGAAATTAGGAACCCCAGCTTTCCTGGCCCAGGCTTTTCCCTTTGGGCCCCGGGGCGGGGGGGGAAAGGGAAAACCCCTGGTCCCCCCTATATAACCTTATGAACCAAAAAAACAAGTGACAGGGAAAAAACATTGTTTTTTTTCCTTTTATCATAATTTTTTGGGAAAAACCCCAACCCAAACGGACATCGTCGGGCGAAAAATTTGGTGGTGCTTCATGAGCATCTACTAGGAGGATCCGGGCAAAAAAAAAATCGGGTTTTCCCGGGGGCGGGATGGCGTTGGGGGCTTTTTCACGCCGGTTCCCCACCAAAGGATGGCAAAAATTTGGCTTGCTCCCACCAAGGCCCCCAAAGGGATGGCCTGGGTTTTGGGGGGCCTTTTTGGGGGAACGGACCCCAAAGGGTTTTGGGCCCGATTTTTTTGGCCCCCTTGGGATTTTTTGTTTTCCCATCAAGGGCCCCCCAAGGGGTATTTTGGGGGCCCGGATTTGATTTTTTTCCTTTCGATTCCCCCAATGGGCACCCAAAGGGTTTGGGGGGATTTGGTTTAAAAAGGGGTTTCGATCAAGGCACCAAAGGCCAATTTGGGGCCTGGAAATTTTTTGGGGTTTGGCCCCGGCATGGCCTATTTTGTTCTTACGATCAAGGCACCAAGGGGGGCCCTTTTTGGCCCGAAAATTTTGGCCCTTCTTTTTTTTGGGTCAAGGGGGGACCCAGGCCTTTTTTGGCCGGGAAAATTGGCCCGGCCACGATCAAGGGCACCCAAGGGTTTGGGCCCGATTTGGCTTTGTTCCGATTTCTTAAAGGGCCACAAGGCCCCCCTTTGGGCCCGATTTTTGGCCCTTGTTTCCGGAATCCCCCCAAGGGGCCTCCCCCAAAGGCCTTTGGGCCCGATTTTTTTGGAAAAATTTTTTTGGCGGAAACGGGAATTTCAAAGGCACCAAGGCATGGCCTGATTTTGCTTCTTTCGATCAAGGACCAAGGCTTGGCCTGATTTGGCTTGTTCCCACCAAGGCAAAAGGTTGGCTTGGCTGATTTTGCTTGTTCGATCAAAAGGGTTGGCCTGAAATTTGGGTTGGGACGACCAAGGCAAAGGCCGATTTGGCTTGGGGGCGCCAAGGGGATGGCCCGATTTCGCTTGTGCCCACTCAAGGCACCATGGCCTGGTTTGGCCCTTTTTTCCCATTTAAAGGGAACCCAAAGGGATGGCGTTTTATTTGGCTTGTCCCGACTAAAAGGGAAAACCCAAAGGGATGGCCTGTTTTTGGGTTGTTTTTGGCCCACTCAAGGCACCCTTTGGGCCGGGGGTTTTGGGTTGTTCGATTTAAGGCACCAAGGCATGGGGCCTTTATTTTGCTTCTTACGATCAAGGCACCAAGGCTTGGCCCGGGTTTGGCTTTTCCGACCAAAGGGCCCCAAAGGGTTGGGCCCGATTTTGCTTGTTTTTTGTCAAGGGTTGGCCCGATTTTCCTTGTTTGGGTCAAAAGGGTTGGCCCGATTTGGCTTGGGACGACCCCAAAGGGTGGCCTTTATTTGGTTTGTCCCGACTCAAAGGGAACCCAAAGGGATGGGCCTGATTTGGCTTGTGCAAGAAAAGGGTACAGGATTTTTTTTAAAAGTTGTTGCGGGTTTTTTTCTAAGTATGGGACTGAGCCTCGGGCAAAAAGGGGTAGAGGAAAAGAATGAAAAGGGGAAGTGTTTTGGGGGGGAAAGGGGGGGAATTGAGCGAGCAGGGCTGAATCTCAGTTTGGGTTTGGCAGCAAGGGGGCCAAATCTTTCCCTTACAAACCCTCGCGTATTTAAGGGCGTCTGCAAAGGATTTTCTACCCGGGCCCCTTGATGGGAATTTTTACTTCATGGCGGCCCGCACGACTCGTCCGTCGCCGGGCTTGGCCCAAAGACACGTGCCCCTTTTGGGGGCCCAGGGCCCCCCCCCACTGCTGGGGCGGGGAAAAAAGGCGGGGGGCACACGCGTCGCTTCTTGCCCGGATTCTGACTTTGAGGCGTTCAGTCATAAAACCAGCGGCCGGGGAGCTTGCGCCCCTGGCTTTTAAACCCCAAAGGCCCATGGGCCAATTGTTTCGAATTTAAAGGTTCCTCTTTGTTATCCCGCCGTTTACCCGCGTTGGGTTTGAATTTTTTACTTTGCATTCAGGAATGGGCAAAAAAATTCACATTGCTTTTAGCACCCGCGGGACCATCGCAATGCTTTGTTTTTAATTAAACAGTCGGATTCCCCTTGTCCCTACCAGTTCTGATTGGTTTCGACGCCGGGGAAGGCCCCGAAGAGGCCCCTTCCAGTCCTTTTCCCCCGGCCGGCACGCGGCGACCCCCTCTCGCCGCGGGGGGTGCAGCTCGAGCAGCCGCCGCAGCCGACGGGTTCGGGACTGGGACCCCCCTGCCCAGCCTCAGAGCCAATTTTTCCCGAGGGGGTTTCGGATCCCTTTTGCCGACTTCCCTTGCCTACATTTTTCCATCGCCAGAGGCGTTCACCTTGGAGACCGATGCGGTTATGAGTACGACCGGGCGTGGGAGGCACTCGGTCCTGGATTTTTTAAGGGCCGCGGGGGGATCGGACACCGCGCGACGTTTCGGTGCCTTTCCAGCCGCTGGACCCCCACCTCCGACGGTCGTTTCCAGGGTGGGCGGGTTAAACAGAAAAGATAACCCTTCCCCAGGCCCCCCCCGACGCTCCCGGGCTCCCTAACGTTGCCGTCAGCCGCCACGTCCCGGTTTAGGAATTTTAACCCGATTCCCTTTCGAAGCTCGCGCGAAAAACGCTATCTGACGGGCTTCCCCGTCTCTTAGGATCGACTAACCCTGTGCAAGTGCCCTTACATGGAACCCTTTCCCCTCTTCGGCCTTCAAGTTCTATTTGAATATTTGCTACTACCACCAAGTCCGACCCACGGCCGCTCCGCCCAGGCTCACCCCAAGGTTTTTTTCAGCGACCGCCGCGCCCTCCTTTTCATCGGGGCCTGGCACTTGCCCGACGGCGGGTGTGGTCGCGCGCTTAAGCCCATCCATTTTCGGGGCTAGTTGATTCGGCAGGGGAGTTGTTAACACTCCTTAGCGGTTTCACTTCCCTGACCACCGTCGCTGTCTTAATCGACCAAAAAACCCTTTGTGGGTTCTAGGTTAGCGCGCAGTTTGGAGTAAAACCCGGCTTCCCGGGTTTATCCCCATGCCGTTCTGTTTTAAAAATGGCCCACTTGGAGCTCTCGATTTTGGCACGGCTCAACGAAGAGCCGCGCCCTCCTACTTTTTAAAGTTTGAGATAGGGCAGGGCGTTGCGCCCCCCTTTCCTCTAACATTGCTTTACCGATGAACTCGCCCCCGGGGTCCGCTATCCCGAGGGAAATTGGAGGGAACCCGCTATAGGGTTGATTAGTTTTCGCCCCATACCCAAGTCAGAGAACGATTTGAGTCAGTATGTGGGGCCCCACCCGAGTTTTTGGCTTGCCCCCCCTCAGGCAAGTTTACCCTCTTTTGGGTCCCCAAGGCAGTAACTGAACCCCTTTTCAGAAGATCAAGGTCGGTGGGGTGACCCCCCTAGGGGGATCCCGC
>JARYMX010000737.1:0-10356 GCA_030169165.1 Centaurea solstitialis | reverse complement strand
GGTTTTGGGGTTGACCCCCGGCCCGGTTTAAAAGAAAAACCCTAGAAAAAAGTAAATAATACCTATTTTTTTATATTATTTATTATTTTGTTCCCGGGTTTCCCGGGTCCCCGAAAAAGGGAAAATGCCCCCGGGGGCCCCACCCCGCCCCCCCCAATTCTCAAACTGGGTACCCTGGCCCGGTCCCGGCCCCCAATTTTTGGGTTTTCCCCGGCCCCGTCGGGGTGGGGAACCCGGGGTTTCCCCCGGGGTAAGGGAAATTACCCCCCTACCCATCCCCCCAAAATGGAAAAACAATAAGGGAAATTTTACCCCTTATTATAGTCTTTAAAACCCATTTAGGAATGAAAGATTAAAACTTTAAGTTTTTCCAATTTCAGTTTAAAGGCCCAATACATTCATTACCCCCCAACCCAAATGACAAAATAAAGGGAAAAAATTAGGTTTATTTATGTCGAAAAAAGCCACATAGCCTAATCAAGTTTTTTTAAAATTTTTAAAAAGTGAAATTTTTAAAACCCCATAAAGGTTCAATAGCCCCTTAAAACAGTATTTAACCCAATAAAAATTTTGTTAAAAAATAAATTAAAAAAGAAACCTTTAAATTCCCCTTTAAAGCTAATCCATTTATAAGAGTTGTTTAAGCCCTTTAAAAAGGCTTAATGTAGTTTATTAAGGCCCCTAAGGTTTTATGGTATATAGTGCATTAAAACAATAAATCCATTATGATCCATCAAAGATAATGCAGTTCATTGTACCCCATTATTCCCAATCAAGGCTCAAAAAAATTTTTTAATAGCTTTTGAAGCCCAATTTAGAAATTCTTTAAACCAAATTTAAGTATAATTTGATTGATATCGAAAAATTTTTTAATATTTATAAATGTCAATCCCTACCCTTATGACAAATTAAAAACAAAGTGGTCTCTATCCGTTGAGTGGGTTATTGAGTTTATAAAACATTTGCGAATAAAAATTTTGTTTCGGGTTGATCGAGTCGAGAAAAGGGTTTAATTTAACCCGACTGTGTAAGGTTGGGGGCTTCGGAAAAAGAAAATCCCCTTAAATGGGTTTGATAATCTTGGGCATTAGCTTATTAAACAATTTTTTTTAATGGGTTTCAATTTTTGGGCTTTTTTTTGGTTTTTTAATTTTTCTTTTTTGCACTTTTGGCGTATTTTTTGAAGTTTTCAAAATTAAAAAGGTAGTTTTTTAAAATGATTTGATTGAAACTTTATTAAATTGGAATTATTTAGCCCACGTCAGAGGAAAAAATGTGATGCACTGGAATATAAAGACAAAAAAACCGGGTTTGGGTTTATAAGTTAAGGGAAATTTTCCTAGTCAAATTTAAATGAACAATTAAGGTTGGTGTTTTTTTTCTTATGTGATGATTTTATTGGGGAAATTATGATAAAACAAAGTAAAAAAACTTGTTATTTTTAAAAACAAGCTGGTTTTTTTTTGAAATGAAAATACTTTTTCGATTGTAAATTGTAAAGGGGTTTAATTTTTTACTTTTATATTTAAAAAAAATTATAACTGTTTTCAAGAGAATGATTTTAAGAAACTTCTCTCGGGTGCAAACCCGGGCTTCCCTTTTTCTTTCAAAGGGTTTGTAGGGCTTCCCTTTAAAAAACGGTCCCTTTCAAAAAAACCCTGTTTTTATCTCCAAAAATTTCTCCAAAAACCTTCGTTTCGGGGAAGGTATGTTCTTCGATTCCCTTTAATTTTAAAAGGTCGTTCTCCCCCTTTCTTTTTCAGTCGTCAATTTAACACCTTCGATCTTCAAAAGTAGTTTTTTTCCCCGCTCCCCCTTCTTTTTTTATTTAGTTGCTTTTTATCTTTAAATTTAGGGGTTTTCAAATTTTTATTTTCTGGGATGAGAATAACAACATTCGTGTTTATCTCCCAAAAAAAATGTGGCCCCATCATGCTCCCTTTTGCGTATGATTTTGTTTTTTTGGAGATTTATAGAATATGTTACAATTTGTTGATGATTGAATGAAATCGGTGATTGTTTGCAGATGGGATGAGCTGGAACTATTTATCGGCTGAAGAATTGGGGGTTTTATTAAAAGGGGTTTTGGAAATGAAAAGTTTTTAAATTTTTAATTTTTTCCAAAAAAAAAAACCTTTAAAAAAAAAAAAAAAAAAAAAAAAAAAAAAAAAAAAAAAAAAAAAAAAAAAAAAAAAAAAAAAAAAAAAAAAAAAAAAAAAAAAAAAAAAAAAAAAAAAAAAAAAAAAAAAAAAATTCCCCCCCCCCCCCCCCCCCCCATTTATTTTTCGGTAAAAAATTACTTTTTTTGTGTAAATTTTTGGTAGGACTTGCTTGTTTTTGTGAAAATTTGAGTTATATTGTTAGTTTAAAATTGTGATTTTGTTACTTGGAGGGGTTTATGTTGTTGAAATTTGTGTTTGATTTCTTAAAAGTTTTTTTGGATATTTCCCAAAGGAAAAGAGATATGATTGCTCTTTTAGTTTTTAAGACTTGTTAACCAAATGGTTTTTTTATCAATTTTCCAGGAGATTTCCCTTGTGTTTCATAATTTTTTCTTTTAAACAATGGTCCCGACTCTTGAGCCCAAAAATGAAAAAAAAGAAATTTTTTCGAAGAAGTTTATGTTTTTTTGATATTTTTTCATTTTTAAATATTTGCTTTCCATTGTGAATAGGGGCAATTTTTACTAAAATGCGCCTTTGGTTTTTATTTCGGATACGATAAAGGATTTATATGGAATTTAGTCTCTGAAGTTTCAAGGTGTGAAGTTATTTTAGTTGGTTTTTATTACTTGTGTTTTCCCGAGGAAACTTTGTGAATGTTAAAAAATATTGATTTATTATTAATATGCCCCCTTTCTTGGCCCCAGATAGGAAATGAAGAATTTTTGGGTTTATTTCAAATTTCATTCTTATTTTCTTTCCTAACTTAATTAAAATGGGTTTTTTGATACAAGGTTTTTATCTGTGTTTTATCTTTACACTTTTTTGACAACATGCTTCTTTTTTCAATTTTAAATTCTTTTTTAAAGAAAATCTTTGGGATAAAAAAAATTTTTTTTTTTGTTTTTTAAATTGGGGGTGGTTTTCTTGTTCTTGAGAGGAAATAAAGTCCAAACTCCAAAGGTTTACTTTGAATCAGGTGATTGAAAATTAGTTTGGGAAGATTCTATTTCTAATAAATTTAGGGGAAAATGTGTTTTGCGAAAGGGGAAAAATATCAAAACCAGCTGTTTCATAATTAATTTTTTCAGGTTTGCAAATTGCTTGAAAAATTGGCATATGAAATTATTAAATTTTTGCCAAAAAAAAGGGAAAAAATTAAAACTTTTTCCAAAAAGGGAGGTTTGTTTTTCCAGTTGGATGATTTCTGTGTCATACGTTTGCACCCTATTAAGTGCTTGCATGGTGTTAGGCAATTTGTTAGTGCTAACGGTTCTATGTCAAAAATGTTTTACCCTACGGGACAGAGTGCATGGCATTTGGGCCCTTTAGTAAATCTTTTGGGTGTTTCTTATCGAGCTACAATTTTTTCATCTATGGGCCACAATATTTTTCCTTATGATTTTCCCCAAAGAAATTTTTTTAAAACTTGAAAACTGGTAGCCAAAAACTAAATTTTTTTGATTCATTTTTAAGTTTAAATGAGTAAGGGGTTATTGGCAGCTTGATGTGTTGTTCCCGTCGGGTTACGGTAGTCCTCCCTTTGATTTGGTTCTGGTGGAAAGGTTCGCTTATTCAAAAGAATGGGGGGGGGGGAATTTTTTCCCGGGGGGGTTTTTTTTATATCTTTTCCTTTTTTAAGCAAACCCTGTTAGCAAGCCATAATTCTTCCAAATTTATTGGCTCTAGATACATAAAGGGGAAATTTTTTTGCACAATTTAAACTTCTTTTTTAAATATTTCTTTTTTTATTTAGGTTTCAGGGAAATTTCCCCGGAAGGCAGGCCCAAAAGTAAAAAAAGGTTTTCATCCTACTTTTATCACCCAATGTTTATTATGGGGAAAAATTGAGGTTCACAAGTAGAAAAAAAAAAAAAAAAAAATTTTGGGGCTTCATGGCACTGTTGAAGTTGTTTTTACATGGGTTTTCCTTTTTCGTCAAGGGATACCCCTGTTTGAAAATCAGTTTTATTTTGTTTTTGAAATTTTAAACTAATTGAAGGTTGGGACAATTTGAGGGGGTTTTTTTAGGAGGAAAATTTGAAAAGGATATTTTTAGCTCTTTCAGGGGCCCAAATTTGGTAAATACTTCAAAAGTTTATGTTTTATTAACATGCTTTTTAAATCATCGGGTGGCAATCTTTTTAATTTTAAAATGTTTTTTATTTTAATATTGTAAATGTCTGTTTTTTTATCATTTAAAATTTAAAAATTTGTTTTTAAGTTCATTCGGATATTGTATTATTTTAATCCCAAAAATAAAAATTTACGTCGCAATCTTTAATATGATTCGGAGATAAAAAGCATTTACTTTGGGGGGACTTGTAGTAAATTTTTGTGGGAGATATTTTACGGGGCTTTTTGGGTTTGGGTTTTATTAAAAATTTCTAATCGAATAAACTGTTTGTGTGAATTTTGTGTCTGTAGAAATTTAGAATTCTTTGTTTGGGGGGGAGTTTTTTTTAAAAAGAAGGGGAAATTTTTTAATTGGAGTGAGCTATGGAAAATCTTGATTTTCTGTGTTTAAAACTCTCCTCTAAAATTTTCCCAAAAGCCACTTTTATATTATTAAGCCACTACCAAAAAGTTTTTTTAGAACCCAAATTTGTTAGTGAGAAAAAAGTTGTGAGTCTCATTTATGAAGTTTTACCAAATGGGCTTGTTTGTTACCCGCTTAATGAATTTTTAAAGATAGCAAATTATTTGGTCAATATGCTTGACTGTTTGTAGTGGCTTAATTTTAAATAGAAAATGTTTTTTGAAAGGGCTTTATGATAAAGGGGAAGTTTTTACCAAAAATGCTCTTCCAAATAGGGAAAAAAACCATCTCTTTCAAAAGCTTTCCCCCTCTTTACAGACAAATTAATCCATAACAATCTTATCCTTTAAAGATTTTTGGGAAAAAAACCAAACATCTGGTTTTTGATGGGAAAAGGGGTTTTAAAAAGTGATGGGTGGAATTTTTCAGGTGTTTTTTTATTGCTTTGTTAAAGGGCTTTTAACCCTTGACGGCCTTTTGGTGCCCGGGAAAACGGGACATGTACAAAAAAAGACAAATGAAATTTCGAGGCCACTGCTCATGGGTGGGCGAGAGGTTAAATTTTCTTTGAGGTGTTGGGGGGGTTGGGGGGTTTTTTTCAAAATAAAACCTTTTAAAAATTTTTTTTAAGGTTTTAAAATTAAAAGATTTTATTTTTAAAAATTGCCCGTTTTTTTGTTGTTTTTTTTAAAAAAGGGTTTGTTTTGAACCCACCTAAAATTTTAAATTATTTTCAAATAAAATTTTTATTGGGTTTTAATAACAAACTTGATTAGATTTGCAAACCCCCTTGTTTTTGGGGGTTTTTTTTCCCATTTTTTTTTTTCCCCCAATTTTTTTTGTTTTTTTTTTGGTTTTTTTTTTTTTTAATTTAAAGTTTGGGGTTTTTACTTTAAAATTTAAAATTTTTCTTTTCAAGTTGGGTTTTAAAATTTTAATTGTTGGGTTAAAAAACCCTTCTTTTTATTTACGTTAAAAAAACCTTTTTTAAATATTATGAATTTTTCAATTAAAACCCTTTGTTTTTAAAAAAAAATTTTTATTTTTAAAAAAAAATTTTTAATGGAAAAAATAAAACAAAATTAAATTTTAAAAAATTTTTATAAAAACAAAAATTTTTTTAAAAAAAAAAAAAAAAATTTAAAAGTAAAAAAACCCCTTAAAAAAAACCCCAAAATTTTTTCCCCAATGATTTGGGAGCGTTTCCTAAAATTAGGAAAAAAACTGGGAGTTTAAGGGGGGTTTTGGGAAATAATCGCCCCAAAAAATAAAAAAAATGGTTGGCAAAAACCCTATAACTAAGTTAATTTTTAATTTTTTTTTTATAATTATTTTTAAAAAAATTTGATTTCTTAATTGTCCCAAATTAAAAATTTTATTGTTTTTTAAGAAAAAAACCCTTACTTTAAAGTTTTTTTGGGTTTTGGCTTTTTGTTTTGGGGGGAAAAAAGGGGGCGTTTACCCCAAAAGGGGGTAAAAAATTTTTAAAGAATATAAAAAAATTTTAAAATTTAAAATTTAACTTTTTTTAAAAATTAAATAAATTTGGGAAAATTTTTTTTAAGAAAACATTTAAAAAAAAAAACATCAATTTAAAATTTTAATTTGGATTTTAATATAATTTTTTAATAATTTTTTTTAAAAAAATTTTTGGTTAAAAAAAAAAAATTTTTTTAAAATTTTTTTCCCCCAGCTCAAGGGGAAAAATTTTTTTTTTTAAAAAATTTAAAATTTTTTTTATTTTAAAAAACCCAAAAAAAAAATATTTTTAAAAAATTTATTTTTTTTAAATTTTAAATATAAAAATTTTGAAAAATAAAAAAATTTTTTTTTAAAGTTTAAAAATTTTAAATTTACATTAATCCCCCAAGGGGGGTTTTTAAAAAACAAAAAAAATTTTTTTAAAAATTTAAAAACCCCAATTCCGGGGAAAAATTAAAAATTTTTCCTTTTTCAAAAGACAATTTTTTTTAAAATTAAAAATTTTTTTTTTTTTATAAATTAAAAAAAAACCTTTAATTCAAAAAAAAAAATTCAAAAAAAAAATTTTAAAATTTTTCAATTTTTTATTATGATTTTTTTTCCCTAAAAAATTTTCGTAAAGAAAATTTTCCCAAAAATTTTTTTAAAAAAACCCCTTTCCAAAAAAACTAATCCTTTTAACCCCCTTGTTTTTTTTCCCACCATCATTTTTAAAAGGGTTTTTTTTCAAACAAAAAAAAAAGGGGTTTATTAAATTTTTTTTTTTTACAAAAAAAATTAATTTAAGGTTCAATTTTTTTAATCCAATGGAGTTTTGATCGATTTATTTTTTTTTAAATTAAAATTTATATTTTAAAAATTTTTTCCCAAATTTTTTAATTTTTTTATTACAGGAAATTTTTAAATTTTTTTTTAAGGAGGGGGGGGGAAATAAAATATTTAAGGGGGGCCCAAAAGGGAAAAATTTGGGGGTTTGGGGGGGGTCTCTTTTTAAATTGGCATTCGGTTGGTTTTTTTCCATAAGGAAAAACCGCCCCTTTTTAAATTTTTCCCCAAAAAACCTTTTATTGAAGGGGAATTTTTTGGTTTTTTTTTTTTCCCTTTTTGGTTTTTTTTCCATTTTTTTTTTTAATTTAAAAAAATTTTTATTTAACTTTTTTTTAAGTTTCATGAAAATTTTCCCTTTTTGGGGTTTGGAAAAAAGTTGGGGCCCCAACTAAATTTTATTTTTTAACGGGGAAACTTAAATATTAAAAGAAAAAAAAAGGGGATGGGTTTTTTTTTCAAACCCCTTTTTAAATTTTCCCCAAAAAGGAAAAAGCAATTAACCCCTTAATTTTCCAAAAAAAAAATTTGAAAAGTGTTACAAAAAGGGGAAAATTTTTTGAGGAAAAAATTTGTAAAAAAAAGGGGGGGGGGAAAAAATTTTTTT
Source organism: Centaurea solstitialis (assembly GCA_030169165.1). NCBI lineage: Eukaryota > Viridiplantae > Streptophyta > Magnoliopsida > Asterales > Asteraceae > Centaurea > Centaurea solstitialis. The sequence goes on along the minus strand of JARYMX010000737.1, from coordinate 2,741 downwards.
TTTTTTCCAATCCGGGTTTTTTGGGGGGGAAAAGGGATTTTTTTTGGGAACCAAAAAAATTTTTTCCCAAAATTTTTTTGTTACAAACCCTTTTTAAAAAACCCAAATCACTTTTTTATAAAGGGAAAAATTTTCCCATGAAACCTAACTCAAATTTTTTTCCCCCCCTTTTTTTTAAATTTTTTAAAATAAAAAATTTTTTAAAACTTAAAAAAAAAAATTTATTTGGGAAATTTTTCCCCCATAAAAAATTATTTTTTTAAGGGGGAAAAACTTAAATAAATAATTTTTAAAAAAATTTTAAAAAAAAATTTAATTTTTTTCAAATTAAAATTTTAAAAAAAAAATTTTTAAAATGGCCCAATCCCAATTTCGAAATTTCCCACCAGGGGGGGTTTCAAAACCCCCCAACCCTATAAAAAATCCGGGAAACATTCGTTGGATCAAAGTTTTTTTTTAAAAAAAAAACCCCAAAAAAAAAATTTAAATGAGAAGGAAAAAAGAAAATAAATCTTTTTTCCTTAAGTTATTAAGATTTCCCCCTTTAAGTTTATTTTATTTTTTTTAAAAAAAAAACCCTTGATGTTTGTTTAAGGTTTTATTTTTTATTGTAAAAGGTTTTTGGGGAAAAATTTTTTTTGGGAATCATTACTTTTTCCTTTTTTTCAATTTTTTTAAAGGCCCATTTCTAAAAAAAATTTCTTATTCCTCTCCAAAAAAGGGTGCGGTTTAAACAAAAGGGAAAGGAAAATTTTTTTTCTAAAAAATTTTTTTTTTGGGGGGTTTAAAAAAATTGAGGGAATTGAAAAGGGTTTTTTTTAAAAAAAATTTTTTGGAAGTATAATCAATTTTTTTTTTAATTTAAATAAAAATTTTTAAATTTAAATAAAAATTTTAAATTTTTTTAAAAAGATTTTTTTTTTTTTTTTAAAATTTTCAAAAAATTTTTAATAAAAAGGTAAAAAACCTTAAATTTTTATTTTTTATGGAAATTTATGAAAAAAAAATTTTATAAAAAAAAAGTTTTTTTTTTTAAATTAGAAAACCCTTGGGTTTCCCCCTTAAAATCCCTTTTTCCCCCAAAACCCAAAAAAACCCCCAAATTTGGGGTATGGACCAATCCGGCCCCCGCCCCCCCAAAGGCCGTTTGGTTAATCCGGGTGTCAAATTCGAACCTTAGTTGATTTCCCCCCCCCCCGGTTTTAAAAAAAATTTTTTTTTTTTAAAAAAAAAATTTTCAAGTTAAAAAAAAGAAAATTTAAACCCACTTCGGGAAATTTTAAGGAAAAAAAACTAAGGGCACCCCCCCCAACCCTTTTACCCCTTTTTCCCACCTCCCCACTTCCCACCCCCCCCCAACCCCAACCCCCAAAACCAACCAAAAAACCCAATCCAAAAAAAAACCAAAAACCAAACCAAAAATTTTTTAAATTAATTAAAAAAAAAAATAAAAAAAGAAGAGAGAGAGAGAGAGAAGAGGGGAGATAGGGGGGGGGGGGGTTTGGGGGTGGGGTAATCGGGGCTTTTTTCAAAACTGGCAGCACCCCCCCGGCTTACATGCGGCCCCCTTTCCCGCCGTACAAGGGGGGTGTTACCGTCAGTACCTCCATGGCCCCCGCCCTTTCCCCGGGGATTGGTAAGGTTGGCCTAAAAAATTTTCTCGCGGTTTGTCTGAATCGTAAAAAAAAATCCAGTATATATATAAAAAATTTCCCTAGTGATCGAATAAAATAGAAAATTAAAAAATTTTTCTTTTAAAATTTTAGAAAAATCGTAAAGTGCTAATTGTACAATCGATGTATTCGGGTTTTTAAAATTAAGAAAATTATTTTAAAGTTTTAAAAATTTTAGTTAACTTTTTTGACAAAAAAAAAAATTTGTTTGACTTAAAAGGGTAAAAATCTCGTAACAAAAAATGTTCGACTTCATTTATTAAAAAAATTCGTTTAATTTTTTTTGGGGTTTTAATAAAATCATTCAGCTGGGCTTTTCAAAAAAAGGGTTTAGCTTTGCAAAATACATTTTAAAATTTTTCTTGTTAAATATTTTTTTAAAATTTACTTTTATTTGTTTTTTGTTTTTAACCCCTTTATACCAATTTCCTTTAAAATGTAAATTTATTTAAAATATTAAAAAATAATTTTCCCATTTGGTTTTTTAATTGATATTTTAAAGCATTTTTATTTATTTGATTTTTAAAACACTTTTTCCAAACCCTTTTTTATTTTTTTTCATTTTTATCCTTCCCTCCAAACCCTTTTTTAAACTAAGTTTGGGTTTAAATCATTTAAAAAAATGTTTGGTTAAATTTTCTTTTTTGGTTTTTTTTTAAATCATCTTTTTTAAATTTTTTTTTTTCAAATTACATGTTTTAAAATTTTTTTTTACTTTTACTTCTTTATTTTTTTATTAGTTTTTGTTTTATTGGTTTAAATTTTAAAATATTATAAACTTTAATAAAAAATAATCAAATTTAATTTTTTTTAAAATATTTATAATTAAAATTTTATTTTTTTCCCAAAAATTTTTGATAATTTTTTTAAAATAGGGGGAAATGAAAATATGGAGCAAAAGTAAAAATTTTGGGCCCTTAGTTTGTTTTTTAGAAACTTTTTTTTGATCTTTAAAAATGTTTTTTATCCAAATTCGTTAAATTTTAAATTGGTTTAAAAATTAAAAAATGTTTGATTAAAATTTCATATTTGGTTTTATAATATAAATTTTTTATTTTTTAATTCTCA
>JARYMX010000736.1:0-10370 GCA_030169165.1 Centaurea solstitialis | reverse complement strand
TTAGATAATGTTATACCAACAAATATGTATATTTTTTCATTACTATTCTAATATCAATGATGTTTTAGTGTTTTTTATAATGTATGATTGAAGATGATTTTTCTACTATTCAAAAGATCCAACTTTAAGTATTTTTAATACTATTTTTGGTTGGAAATGTAAAAGAAGACTCTTAATTGTCTTTGTCACCTTAATTTCGGCACCATCAATTTTCTTGAAAAACTACAAGAATCATTTAACAAGTCAACAATCTTATGAGCTGTAAGTATTAAAGCATACGTTATTATTACCTTTTAGAAAATCTAGCGGTGTTCATGCATGGTAATTTATAAACTATGAGATAAACTATAGATGGTGATTTATAAAATTTTCAAATCAAGCCGCTTGACGATATCATGGGTTTTACAAAGTTGAAACTTAACACATATAATTTTTAATTTTTGATTAAGTATCCATTTTAATAAAATCAAATACTCAAAAGTCCATGCCGTATGCATTGAATCCATTTAAAGTAAACAAAGTTCACAAAGTAATAAACAAGGTCCACACAAAACTAAAACAAAATCCATGCTCCAACAAAACATCAAAAAAAAGTAAATGCACACACAAAAGCGCGTGTGCGCGCAAACGGATGCACGCACAAAACCATACGAAAAATGGGAAATGATAAGACCCCATGGTACGCAAACTTTTCAAATTATCTAGCCGCAGGTGTATTAGTCAAATGGATGACACATCAACAAAAAGGTAAATTCTTTTCTGACGTTAAGCACTATTGTTGAGAAAATCTTTTTTTGTTCAGAGTTGGCCTCAATAAAATACCAAGAAGATGTGTGTTTGGTATAGAATCTTGGGATATTCTAGATAACTGTCACAGGGGGCCAACCGGAGGACATTTCGAAGCTAACTACACAACTAGAAAGGTTCTCGACTCAGGATTTTATTGGCCAACTATTTTTAAGGATGCTCATGATCTAACTATTGGTGGGATTACTAAAATCATTTTTCTAACTAGACCGGAATACCAGAGAGTTGAAACCGGCAAAAATTGTGTGACTTAATTGGTTAGACTTGTTTAAACGGTTCAACGCTTTTCTTGAACACCCCTACAAACCGTTGTGCTATATTTTCTTTAAAATTCAACAACATTTAAAGTATATAGAGTCAAAAGTTAAAATATCTAAATAAAGTTATATTTTAGTCCAACATATTCTCTATTTTAGAGACTTAAAAATAATTATATTAATTAAATATTATATACTTTTATCATTGCAATGGGCTTAATTTAATGTGTGTGTATATATATATATATATGCATGCATACATACATGAAAATGTTCAAATGAGAAGTGCTAGAAAATGTGAAATAAAGAAGTAATCTCAGTCGCTCATCTGGTAAAAAATTTGCGACTTTGACCGTGAATTACCGGATAATTTCTTGCATAGGTTATAGTACATGGAAGGGTATTATCGTAAATTTTACAAATATTCGACAAACAGGAGGAATAAAATGTAATGTAAATATAAAAGTAACTTTATTTTTAAATATGATATTGAATATTAGAGGTGTTGGAACTTTTAAACTTATATACAATGTATTGAAAGATGTACCTCTTAAAATTCAAAGTAATCGTAAATAGATTTTATCTGAACGAGTACAAATAGATTAATATGGATAAGTGTGTAAAATTTATACGTTTAATAAAATATGGATACATCATTTTTGAAAACTTTCAATACGTATTTATAAGATTTTATAATATTATTAAATTAATAAATATTTAATAATGAACTTATTTTGATATAGATATTTTATAAAATATCTTAAAAAGTATAGATAAGATATAGAATATATAAATAAGGTTGTAAAATAAAAAACTGATAATATATAATAGAGTAAATTACATATTTGGTCTATGTGGTTTTGGGGTTTTAACACTTTGGATCAATTTTAAAAATATCTATGGATTTGATACTCATGGTTTACACACTTTATAACACTTTGGGTTCTTGAGTCAGACATCGTTTGTTTTTACACCGTTAAAGGACCCATGTGCAACGCACACGATGGGCATTTTCGTTTTTTACTAGTTTTCTCCCTCACATCACCTTCTTCCTCAATTCAAGATTCAAGAACCATATTTATACGTCCAGATTTAACAAATTTCAGTCCATGTTTAATTAAATTCATATCTAAACTCTTGAACCTTCATCCAAACATAAAATCGATAATAAATCTACAAAACATCCATAAATCAATCACTACCATCAAATCTAAACATAAAATTGTTATTAAAAATCTCAATCACATATTTAAGCACAAAATTGATATTTTAAAAACATTAAAACCCCAATTAACAAACTAAATCTAAATAAAAAGAAACAAGAAAAAACCGTAAAATAAAATTTGAATCTGAATCCAATTTTATATATAAACAAGAAAAAATTGTTTGAATTCGTTGACACCCCCAGACGATAATGCACAATCTGTTGGATTCATTTTCTGTCTTCTTTTTGCTTCATCTTCGTTCGTTATCCATTGTTATGTTCTTCAAACCTGGGGACTAACACTAACGTTTCATAAGAACTTTCATAGAGGGTTTGTTAGGGAGGAGAACTATTTTCATAGATCTAGAACAAATTATTAAGAACGATTAGGTCTTTATGTATTATTGAGGACATCTATTTTCATAAATCAAAACACTTCAAATCTTTGAATAAAAAAATTCAAATAAAAACTTTCAAAATCAAAAACCTTCAAATGGAAACCTAGATCTAATACCTTTTGAGTAGGAGCTGTGTTCATCGAAGAAACCAACTAGCAGGGAGAAGTAAAAACACATTGGAACTACAAGGGATGGATTCAAGATGGTGCAACCAAGAAAAAAAATCGTTGGTGATCAAGTATGAAACCATGAAAAAGTCACCCGTTGTAGGGAGGAGGAGGTGGCGATAGGTTCCTGTGGTGTTTTCTCCAGTTACTGTACGATGGTAATTGAAGGTAAAGTCGCTGACCGGGGGTGAAGACAATGGTGGAGATGGGTAGTTGGTAGAGGAGGGTGGTAGATGGTGGAGGCTGTTGGCGGTGGACGTCTAGGATTTTTTATGGTTTAGTTGATCAATTACCCTAGAAATCTAAGAAGATGAGGAAAAATTACAATTTTTTGTTGTTCTTTTATATTCATATTGGGATATATTATAGTAAATCACATCTTTGGTTCTTCGTAATGGTTGGTAACTAAAATTGTTAAGGGGAGTGACCATGTGTTATGAAAATGAAAAGTTGGGAACCATTAGTATAGATAGTTTGTTTAGGATGTTACATATGTTGTGTCTGAGTATAGAGTAATGGTTGATACATCTGACTTGTGAAGTAATTTGGGTTCTTGGTCTTTTATCTCATTTATAATTGTCTAATACTTTTTGTGTTTATTTTTTGACAAAAATGTGCAATGCAAATTGCTAAGAACCGGTGTTCCATAAGAGGACTAAGCATATACAGATAGATGTGCATCAAGCTAGACAATTTTTTTTTGTTTTTTCACGAAATCTTTTAATGTGTACCATCATGAATATCTCTGTTCTATGTTATATATGTCTGATTTATTAAACGTCAAGATTGGGAACGATGTTAAAAAAGTGTAGTGGTTTAACCAATCTTGACATTATCTAACTTAGGTTGGTTTTATTGTGAGTTTTATTATCTTCAAAGTTTGAATATGTAAATAATGATTAATAACGAAGTTGGAGGACTGCTGTTGGAAATAAATTGGACTTTAACATTATCTGTATTAATTACTAAAGGACAATTGATTTAAATATGATAATTATCAAGAGAATCTTATATCAGTTATTATCTGGTTACATATTTGGATATATATCTCCTAATATGAGTAGGATACTTCATTAAGTTAATTACCTGATTAACATTAAGATAAGTGTATATCTTCTATTATTTGAAAAATAAAGTCTATAGATAACTAGGACTCCTTATGGGATGAGTCTCTAGTGGCCTATAAATAAAGGAGATCAAGTCCCTATTGCCTACACGAATCTGCATTCAGTTCAGCCCCATTCTGAAGCAAACCGTATAGAGCTTTAGAAGACTTAGATCTACACACAACGATGGATACTTCCGCATCAATCAATTTTGCTGTACCTAATGCGAGTGCTTCAGGTTAGTTTTCTAAATTACTCTATTACGATATCATGTTGAATCGATTTCTAGTTTGTGTTTATGTTCTTATGTCCTTCATTATTGTTATTATATGATTAGAAAATCTCATATAAATGTAACAAATGGTATCAGAGCTTAAATCAACATAGGATCATAAACCGTTTTAGTTTATTATAACTTTTTCGTTCAAACAATTGTGTTTTAGATACTAAAGTTGTTTTTCTTTTAAATCTAAAGCAAACTGTGTTTTTAAAATTAAAAAAAAAATCACTCAATTCGTATGTCTGCTATGGTCTTGTATGTTGGTTTCCAATGATTTTGAGCGATAATTTTTTATTATTGTTATATTGGTATTTATTTTCATCCATCACCGAGTTGTGAATGAATCCAGCAACCATAATGGCTCATGGTTATAAGAAACTAAAGATGGATTGCATATTGGATTATCTTTGTGCATATTCAATTGTAATTTTAAAATGGGCAAACTTATTCTTTATTGTTAGATGCCTTGTTGCTTATTGCATACTGAAGTAAAGAAAATAAAAATCTATCTCATATGAATTTAATTGATTATTTAAATTTGCTATCACGATCTATATAATGTTTATATTGAATTTAGAATATCTAAGTACATTATCATAAAGTATTTAATTGATAATTATAGAAGATATCAGTTAAGTTATTTTAAAATTAAGATTCGGTTGTTAATTTAAATCGATTTTGGCATGTTATGATTTTTTGATTAATGTGTTTTTAAACAAGTCGGTTATATATATAAACATTTAATGTGTATATTTTTGGTCTAAATTAATTTATATTTGAGTTTATTTTGAACTACGATTAATGGATTAATGGACCAGAGGACTTAAAAGGTATATATTCTTTACTTCATTTAGAGAATTAATTTATTTAATTGACCATGTTGTTTTGTTGTGGTGAATTAACTAAAGTTTATATTATATCGCTAGTACAAAAGTTTACTTATATAGAATATGTATACATGTATTCAGTTTTTTAACTCTTACTATTTTGTTGAATAATCTTATGACTTATGAACTTTGTTTTGATTTATATTTCATGTCATATGCTTAAATTAGTTTATATGATTAATTTATTTATTTATGCTTTATATCTTCTGGAAATATAGAATTAGATATCAATAACAAATTTTGTTATTTAATTCGACCATCTTTGATATCCTAAATTAAGTTTTTAATATTTATCTCTAGATTAAGTTTTTAATATTTATCTTATGTTTATTCATATGAGATATCGTCAATAACTTAAATATTTATCTTATATATTCTAATTTTGGTTTAATCAATTTTAAGTTATTTGCTTAGTTCAAATTATTTTTAAGTTTTTGAAATTAAAGATCTTGGGATTTCACAGTTTGAAAATAGGATTTATATACCTTTAACTTGAGCAATATTCATCAAAAACTTTAAATCAAGATATGAAAATTCTTACAAGTTTTTTAAGTTTAATATTGTTTTAAATTTAGAGTTATCTTGATTATTGGCTAGAATATGTTTTTAACATAAGCTTGATTAGCTCTAAAGCATTAACTCTAAAGTATTAATATGGTTATCAATATATCGTACCTGGGTTTATGGATTATTCAACATATCTAAATATATAGTTATAAAATCATATAATTCAGATATTGAATAACCATTGACACCTAATTGATAAATAAACTTTTGTGAATTTATAAACAATCATAATATCTCCCAACCCATATGAAAATTAGATTGTTTACCTTTATCAATTCACAAACTATAGAAGCTTGACTGAAAGTTTTCTAAACCATAAGATCATGTTGCCATAGCAATTGATCTTTTTAGAGAGAATTTATTTATAAAATCAGTCGACACTTGTGTATCTCAAATCACATTTACTTGAATTATATTCTTCCATAGAAGAGGCATTCTGAGTATTTTTGGTTTAAGAACAGCATCACATATAGACACACATGTCTATTTTGATACTTTGAAACTCTTCTTATCCATAGATTTGATTGTTTTCATTGGATAACTGATATGTGTAGTGTGTAGTGTGATGATATAGAAATTCTAAATATCAAGTTTTATACTACCATAAGTATTACTTGATATTTGTATTCAGTTATGGGGTTAAGATAATGATTTATTGCACATGAAACTTATATATATTCCTTTTATTATTGTGTTTTTAGGTTTTGTCAATTTTAACTTGATTCCTATTCTGACTGGTTCCAACTATAAGCAATGGAGAGCGCAAATAGAATTTTACCTTCAGTTTAATCAAGAGATGGACTATTGCCTAAGAGTTGAAAAACCAGCCGAGTTAACCGAAAATAGCACCGTAGCTGAAATTAATGCCCATGCTAAATGGCACAAAACCAATAGGATGGCTAAGAGTGTGATAAAATTTTCCATGGGGGACATAGTGAGAGGATCCATAGAAGAACCTGAAACTGCAATTGACTATCTGAAGAACATTGCTGAGAAATATAAAGAAAGTGACATAGCTGAAGGTGCCAGACTTTCTAAGATGTTTAATGAGCTGAAGTTTTCTGGTGAGGGAAATGTGAGAGATCACTTATTGTCTATGATTGAGATTAATCAGAAGCTTAGAGACTTGGATATAGGGGTTAAGGATGAACAAGTGGTTCATATGGGACTTCAATCTCTTCCTATAGCCTATAGTAACTTAAGGAGCATGTATAATGCTCAAGACAAAAAATGGGATTTAAACAAACTCATTTCTGTTTGTTGTGAGGAGCAAGAGAGGATTAAGAAAGAAACACCTATGATTCTTTTGTTAGAGAAACCTAAAGAAAAGAAAGAACACAAGTACAAACCAAAGAAGACTACCAATTTCAAGGCTATCAGAAAAACTACAGATAAGGAGGGCTCCAACACTTTTAAGTATAAATGCTACTTTTGCAAGAAGGTTGGGCACATGAAGAAAGAGTGTAGTGGCTTCAAAGCCTGGATGGCTAAGAAAGGTAATCTTTTCTCAAATTCAGTATTTTCTTCAGAAGTTAATTTAGTTAACTTTTTCCACTTAGTTATTGGATTGATTCAGGATCACCAATTCATATTACCACTTCATTGCAGGGTATGACAAAAGGGAGAAAACCCCAGAAGAAGTTTAAACAAGTCAGTGTAGGAAATGGAGCTAAAATTACAGTCAAAGTTATAGGATTTTTTGAACTAAATATAAGATTATGAAGATCTGTTTGTATGGACAATGTTTATTTTATTCTTCGGTGTTTTTAGTTAATTTTTTCTTTTACAAACTTGTCATGATTTTGATGGAAATAAAATATTTTAGGGTTTTTATTATCTTGGTTGAAGCAATTGTATACATAAATATTTACAATTAAATTGTTATCTTGTTCATCAAGAGAATTTTACTTTTGAAAATAATTTGAGTGTTATTCAGACACTAGTTTGTTCAAAAAGAACCATCATTTGAGAAAAATCTACAAGTCTTTGGGATACAAGGATTTAGCTGATCAAAAGTTTTATGTACAATTTATAGGAAGTCAAATGTATGCACAATTACTTAGAAGACCTGACTTGACATGTGTTGTAGAAATTTTGTTCAAATTTCAACAAAACACAACTATGGAAACTTAACTTATAGCCATTTATGAAGGGTTTATCCAGATAAATAATTTTTTATTGAAACCATTGTCTTGATCTTTATAGTTTTAAGTCCTCTAAAGATATTTTGTGATAATAAAATTGTAGTCTTTTCAGTGAAAATAGCAAAATATAAAACAATTCAAATTAAGGGGAAAATGTTATTGTTGAACATTTTGGTACAGGATCTCAATTTTCATATTTATTCACTAAAGACCTCTCACTACAAGTTTTTGAAAACATGCTAGGGATATGATAATCTTAATTGAAATCGATGCTTGAGACCAGTGGGAGTCGATATTAGTTTAGCTAGTTATTTCTAATATTCCGTTGTAATTTTCTTTTGGTGCATTTTCATAAAGTGAGGAATTCAAGTATATATGTCATGTTATTGAATTTTGTATGTCATTATCTATATCAAACAAGTGAATTCCCGCACTTAAGTAAAATTGCGGACTTCATAAGCAAATTTTAGTTCACTAGTGTTAAGAACATTTGCTTGTAAGTTTTAGAATCTTTTTCTAAAACATTTGGTGGACTATGAGCTACAATTTTATGCTATAGCAGGTAGATATAATAACTTGCATAAAAGCTCAAATTTAGACACTTATGAACTTATGTGGAATATGAAATTGTGTGTTAGTGGTTCCTAATCAAACTAGTTTGTCAAACTGGTGTCGATTCTGAGTTCTGCACATGGTGTCTATTTTGACCAAGTTTGAATGAAATCACAACTGTTAGGATTTCTCAGCGCGCACTTCATTTGATATGCATAATATTTATGGTTCTCTTGTCCTACAGATTATGTTAAGTCCAGGGGGAGAATGTTGGAAATAAATTGGACTTTAACATTATCTGTATTAATTACTAAAGGACAATTGATTTAAATATGATAATTATCAAGAGAATCTTATATCAGTTATTATCTGGTTACATATTTGGATATATATCTCCTAATATGAGTAGGATACTTCATTAAGTTAATTACCTGATTAACATTAAGATAAGTGTATATCTTCTATTATTTGAAAAATAAAGTCTATAGATAACTAGGACTCCTTATGGGATGAGTCTCTAGTGGCCTATAAATAAAGGAGATCAAGTCCCTATTGCCTACACGAATCTGCATTCAGTTCAGCCCCATTCTGAAGCAAACCGTATAGAGCTTTAGAAGACTTAGATCTACACACAACGATGGATACTTCCGCATCAATCAATTTTGCTGTACCTAATGCGAGTGCTTCAGGTTAGTTTTCTAAATTACTCTATTACGATATCATGTTGAATCGATTTCTAGTTTGTGTTTATGTTCTTATGTCCTTCATTATTGTTATTATATGATTAGAAAATCTCATATAAATGTAACAACTGCGCCTCACTTACAGGAAACACTTCAAGTTTGTGGAGCAAGTACATGGATTGTTGGACATAGTGTTAATTCCAGAGGTTTGTAAACTCAATATTTGAAGGTTTCTGGTTATATAATTTTATTTAGCCCATGTTTAACAAAGTAACTAAAGACTGATAAGCTAGCTAATAAGTGATAAAATAGTTAATGACTGATAAAGTAGCTGATGACTGATAAACTATCTCATGAATAAGTTGCGTTTGACAAAAAATTAACTAGCCGATATGGTAGCTTATACGGTAAAATGACAAAAAATGTATGTTTAAAAATTGGTAGTCTAAAACTTAGTAGGAGGATATTTGAAATAGAAAAATAAGTAGTCTCAATGATGGACCATAAACTAGCTTATAGTTAATTCAGCTTATATCAGAGGGAGGGCTCAATGGTGTTCCGAGAGAATGAGGTTTTTTTAGGTTTATATCTTCAAACCTGTTGAAGATGTTAACATTTAGGCTGTGTATGGCAAAAATAAGCTAGCTTATAAGCTAGTCCATCCAAGAATGTACCACTTTTTGAAATGCTACTTTGAGTAGCTTTTTGAAAGCTTTTTTCAATTATATCCTTATTAATATTAATTATTAATTTAAAAGATACATTTTTTGGTCATTTTACATGGTCATAAGCTAGTTTTTGCCAAATATAATTTGTTCATAAGCTAGCTTATCAACTAGTAGCTAGCTTATCAGCTAGTTTGCCAAACATAGCCTAAATGTTTGGCAAACTAGCTGATAAGCTAGCTGGTAGCTGATAAGCTAGCTGGTAGTTGATAAGCTAGCTGTTGATTGATAAACTAGTTAGGCATTGTTTGGTAAAAAAAAGCTAGCTTATAAGCTGACTTATAAGCTAGCTTATTTTCTGTGTACATGTTTGGTAAGACTAAAAGTAGCTTATAAGCTAACTTTTTGATAAGCTACTTTGAGTAGCTTATGAGAAGCTTTTTGTGACTTTTTCCAATTATACCCCTTATTAATAATTAATTATTATTGTTATAATTATATATTAATTAATAATTAATAGTTATTAGTTTTTAATAATTTAAAATAATTATTAATTAAATTAAATTATACCTTATATATTATTTATTTTTAAATGTTATTAATTATTATTATATATTATTTAATATGTTTAACTATCAAATAAAAATACAATA
>JARYMX010000735.1:0-10391 GCA_030169165.1 Centaurea solstitialis | reverse complement strand
GGTATAGTATTCGGGTTGGTTAGAGCTTATATATAGTATATAATAAAATAGCTACATCAAAAAAGATTCAATATTAGGCTCATTTCGATCGTATCGACGATACGAACATAATGGCGTAATTTGTTACATTAAAACGTATTTTTAACGTCTTTATGCCAATACACGATATATGATTAAAACGTTAAATGAAATATTGAAAAGTAAAACGTGTAAAGTGAATAAACCTTATAAGTTATAAGTTTATGGAGCTAATATGTAAATTTGAAAATGGATATAGGAGTTGGATAGGTTAGAAGTCGGAACGCTATATATAGTATATAATAAAATAACTACGTCAAAAATATTCAATATTAGGCTCATTTCGATCGTGTCGACGATACGAAAATAATGGCGTAATTTGTTAAAATTAAAACGTATTTTTTTAAACGTTTTTTAGCCAATACATGATATATGACTAAAACGTCAAATGAAATACTGAAAAGTTAAAGGTATAAAGTGAATAAACCTTATAAGTTGAGGGGGATAAAAATGTAAAATTGGAGATTGATATGCTGGAGAAGGACGCGGGTCAAGGTGGGTCATGGGGCGGGTCATGGGTGGGTTTTGGGTGGGTTTGGGTTAAAAAATGAGAGAGGAAAGGGTGGGTATGGGTCGTGGGTCGGGTCGGTCCGTGGGTGGGTTTTGTTGGAGCGGGTTGCCTGCTGTTTGTATAGTATTATAATATAATAACAAGATTCTAATAAAATATGTAATTTAACTATTAATTGTATTCTTTTAAAGTTATTGATTAATTAAGATATATGAGATACCAATTTTATTTATATCACATATAATGGTAAATAAAAATCATAAATTGTTATAGATTTTTATTCCAAAATTTGTTTTAACAAATCCAAAGCTTATAACATATATAATGATAATCAATATAAAATTCTTTTATAAAGTATATTATGTTATTTTTTTTTTGTAGGACTGTCTTCACCATAATGTATCCAACTTTACCCAAATTCATATTGTATGTATCGAACTTAAAAAAGTGCTATTGTGTGTAATAAACTTTCAATTTCGGTTTATTGTATGTACAAGTTTCTACCCTACTAACCAGGTACGGTCACCCTCTCTCGGCGACTCCCTTCTCCGCCACCACTACCACCAAACTCTCGGGCCCCCACCACCACCAAACCCTCCGACCACCACCACCACCACCACAGCCACCATCTCCACCACCAAACCCTCCGGCCACCACCACCACCACCACCACAACCACCATCTCCACCACCACCATCACCAAACCCACTACCTTTCACCGGCCACCACCACCACCATCACCAAACCCACCGGCCACCACCACCACCACAGCCACCATCTCCACCACCACAGCCGCCACCATCTCCCCCACATCACCAAACCACAATATATGAACCCTAATTTCAATATACCAGAACCCTAATTTCAAGAACCCAAATATACCAAGAACCCTAATTTCAATATATGAACCCTAATTTCAATATACCAACCGACAATGAAGGTGGTGTAGGGGTGGTGGTTGACGATGGTAGTTGCAACGGTCTGTGGCGGCGGTCGTCGTCGGTGTCGCCGGAGAAGGATGGTGGCGGTGTTGGTGGTGGGTTTTGGTGATGGTGGTGGTGGCTGTGGTGGTGGTGGCTGGAGAATGGAGTCGTCGGATAAGGGTGTCGCCGGAGAAGGGAGTCGCCGGAAAAGGGAGTCGCCGGAAAAATTACCTGATACACATCAGTATAAACCGGTTTAGTAGGTAACTTGTACATACAATAATCCAAATTGAAAGTTTATTACACACAATAGCACTTTTTTAAGTTCGATACATACAATAGGAATTTGGGTAAAGTTGGATACATTACGGTGAAGATAGTCCTTTTTTTGTAATATGTTATTTGTATTAGTTAGCATATTATATAGTTAAGAATTCGATTTAGTTATATTATGAATTTTTAATTGACTATGTTTCGAGATGTCATTTTTTTAAAACATTTTTCATCCAGGTTATCTATTTTATGTCAAACAAAATTGTTCAAGAACTAGTTTTTTTTTAGCTACCATCAAGGTTATCAAGTAGTTTATCAAACATAGCCGAAATATAGATATGTAAAATAGACAACAAATTGGAGAGTTGTCTGATGATACCATGTATAAGATACAACGAAACGGAGAAAAAGAAAACTGTAATTTCTCATTAATCATAAACTATTTAAATGGAGATTATTAGAATAAAAATACTACAATACTTTGGTAACTTCCCTTATTAGTTATTACTTTAGGAAGTGCCGGACCCGATATTTTTACTAAGCTAGTGCACCTTTTTGGATCAAAGCCCGACAAAGTCATCCTATATGTTATTAGACGAATTCCATTATATCGAATGGATTCTAAAGTTGTTTTTGGTTGATTTCAGTGGGTTGGTAAGTTTTTTGGTTAGATTTTAAATGACTTTTTCAATCTTTTTGGTTGATTTTGAGGTACTTTTTATGGTTTTTTGGTTGATGTTCCTTATATTTTCTAAAATTTCTACGCATTCCTTAAAGTTTAGCTGGTGCATTTTTCAAGTCTTAAAATAAATTTAAGTGTGTTCATAGGTGCTTGTTCTAAATTTCTAAGGCCATCCACTGTCGACCCTTTACAACCCACTGGTTTCAGCTGCCACATCAGCGCCACATCAGCTTTCCACAAAACTACCCCAAACTACCCATTTCATCCACTGTCGACCCACTGCAACCCACTTCATCAAAATTCATTTTAATTTAAAACAATTCTAATATTATATAAAAATTAAAAATTACATTATAAAATTTTAATAAAAATAATTCTAATATTAGAAATAAAAATTTAAAATTACATTATAAAAATTAAAAAATTAATTTCGGGATGCCCAATAGTGTTCCGTTAAATCGGCTCGTAGTTGGAGGTGTTTATCACTATTTTTGACTTCGTTGACGTTTTGCGCTCGTTCTTCTTCGGATATATCTACTTCGGTATCATCAGTTGTAACCCAACTTTCATCAAAAGGATAATTTGCAAAGCCTTCGTCTTCACGAATCATGTTGTGCAAAATTATGCACGTGTACATTGTATACCTTAATTTGCTCTTTGTCCACGCCCGTGCCGGATACTTAACAATGTGCCATTTTGATTTAAGCATCGCGAATGCACGTTCGATATCCTTCCTAGCCGATTCTTGACGCTCCGTAAACGCTATCCGTTCGGGTTCCGTTGGATATCTATACGCCTTGACAAAAGTCGTCCACTTCGGATAAATCCCGTCCGCGAGATAGTATCCGTGTTTGTATTGTCTGCCATTCACTGAAAACGAGCTATCGGGTGCTTTGCCTTCGAACAAATCGTTGAATATTGGTGATTGGTTTACAACGACTATGTCGTTTACGGCACCCGGGGTTCCGTAATATGCGTGCCAAATCCAACCATCGTACGATGCTACCGCCTCTAAAACAGTTGTCGGTCCTTGATGATCACCTCGATGGTATTGACCCCTCCATGCTACGGGACAATTTTTCCAATCCCAATGCATACAATCTATGCTACCAAGCATGCCGGGGAGGCCGTGTTGTTGCTCATGCAATGCGAACAACAACTGAACATCATTTGCGGTAGGCTTCCGTAAATATCTTCCCCTATAAAGATGTATAATACCTTCACAAAAATTAGTAAAACATTCCCTTGATGTCGTTTCGGACATTTGCAAGTACTCGTCCGTGGCATCAGCAGCAGTACCGTACGCCAATTGTCGGATCGCAGACGTACATTTTTGAAGCGGAGAGAACCCCTTAACTCCTCTTGCTATCGCCGCCAAGTGGGTGGCCTCCAACAAATCGTCAGCGTCGTAATCGTAATTCGGGTGGTGAATTGATGAGGATGATGCCGATGATGATCGTGATGATGACGATGAAGACATTTTTTGGAGAGAAAAGTGGAAGAGATGAAGGTTGTGTTTGATTGAGAGTTGTGGAATATATGAAAGTTGTATATGATATATATTATATATATAGGAAATTAAATTGAAAAAAAAAAGAAAAAAAAAACAAAAATAGCCGTTGGAATCGCCAACGGTCGAAATCACTTCGGTTTGGGAGAACCGATTGTCTCCAACCCGTTGCTCACCGCGGCGGTGTTCACCTTCTAAACCGACGGGTAGCATCAAGCCGATTGCTACCCGATGCCAAAATGCCGTCCACTGCGGATGGCCTAATATACATAGGTTCGCCCCTAACTTTAGGATCATTTCCTCCTCTTTTTATTAAGACACGTAATATATCTTCATAAAATCATATTTATATTATGGAAAAAACTTGGTTGCATTTTAGTTAATTGGACCACATTTATTATTTACTTGGACCGCATTTCGGTTTAAAACAAACTGGCGATAGTGATAGTGTGTTTTTTTCCTAAAAAAAGAGCTAAAAACTAAATCTTTGTATTATAATATTTGGAACACGGATTGACTTCTAGAAGATGATATCATAACGTGGGTCCTAAAGGGATTTTCTCGTTTGAAAAGTACAATCTCTATTATATGTGGACTCTAATAGTATTTCTTATTATCATTTGAAGATATAAGGTCTAAAAATTTCCATAATTAACAAATACAAACTAATAATTGGTTTACCCTTCTTGACATTAGACCATCCACACCAACGATATGTTTGGATTTTTACAAGCAAAATGATCCCATATGGAAAGAAAGAAAAATGGGTATAAGTTTATAAGGCTAGTCCTGTAAGGTTTAGCAAATTAATCAAAAACCTAACTAAGGACTTGGATTGCGCCATTAAGAGAACCTTGACACACATTTACATGTTAAAAATTAGGTCTCAAGACTTGAGGCTCCTCTGGATATTTCAAAGGTGACTTATGTGGCCTTGGTCGCAAGAAAACCTGCATAGTGTTGTAGAGTCCAAAAACAATAACTTACACAGCTAGAGCAGCACCCTAAGTCCCATAGTGGTTGTCGGCGGACCCTACACAGGCCAAAAATCATTTCAACCGCGAAAACTAGATATATTGCTCTTTCCCTCCATAACTTCATGTCTCTTAACTTTTTTATATCTATTTTAGTATGGTCCTCTCCTATAATTCATCCATAAAAACATAGGAAACTCAGCTGATAAGAGTTCTCATGCTAGAACTTGAATATATAATTGTATCTTCTAAACGAACGTTCAATGCTACTGCAACAATTGGTGCAAAAATATAATACATGGATGTTGTTACGTAGGTCTCTATCTAATTGGGAACCAATTGCCTATTTCAAGTCGGTATATTTTTATTGTTTTGATAAGAATTTCAATATCTTGCACATATATACATACACGTCTATTTTGAATACACTTTGTTTACACAATTTAGCACATAAATATTTACGCATATTAATGGAATTTCTGGTTTGATACCGTTCGTTTTAACATTAGAACATGATATCATAGTCATATTCAAAAGTATTTTATCAGTTATTATAATTATCATTTACACCAAAGTAATATCATATATCTCTCAAATATTGTTGCCACCCACGTCAATAACTACTTTATATTTTATTATATATATATATATATATTTAATTAATTGTAATTTAATACAAATATATAAAATACAATATCTTACTTTTATTTAATTTAATAATTAATAATAAGAGCACATATATTGTTTGGTAATCTTATAAGAATTCAAAATCTTAGTGTTAGTACTAAGTTAATGAAAGTATTAAAAATAACCTATAAGTTATAACATATTTTACTTAAATAATAAATCGTTTGGTACCTGGGTTCTAGAAATAGTTGTTCCACTTTTGGTGCAAAATTAGCAAAGGCAAAGACTCAGTTTTCTGGCGACATAGAACAACGATTGGATCGGTTATAACTAGACGAAACAAAAAAAAAATATTTCTTTATTCCACCAACATAAGTGGGAAAATAATGTGACACAAACAAAATATACCAGTTTACTTTCATTTTTTTTTATATAATCTAATATGGCATTCGGTTTAATGGCCACCACTTACCATCGCCACCGACACTACCAATGTTGACCACCTCTACCTTCACCACATCAGTCACAACCACCTCCTTTACCAATGTACGCCGCACTACCACTAGTATCCACCATCTTTCATAGTCATTGTTGTCCATAAGCCACTAAAGTCTCTACCTCCACAACCACAACCACCAACTTTACCTTCACCAATACCATACACCTTTGTCTCTGCCACAATCACCACCACCACCACTACAACAACCATATTTAGTCACCACCATCTCTTCCTTAACCACCTCCCCACCATCACATCCACAATTGTCGTTGTAACAAATCTTCATCGTTGCCTTCCTCACAATTCATAAAGATCTTATATTCTGATAAAAACAAAAGTTCCATTTGTATGAACCAAGGCTGTTTTTCAAACTACAAACAATAATAATACCAAACACTAGATAAATGACTTGTTTTGTACTTTCATATGTTATCTTATCATGTTCTCTTGTCATGTCCAGTCATGTTCCATCTGGTCATGCCTAATTTAGTCCAATTAATCTTGTCTACATACCAAACACTACATAAAAACCAATTTCAAAAGGCTTGGAAGGTTGCTCTAGATGGTCTTAAAGCTTTCAATGTCAGGGTTTTAGCCAGGGATGTAAGAAAACACGTACCGCCAGCAAAAAAGCAAACAAACTACTTCAATGGTTGAAAACGACGAAAGTCCTACTTGAAAGGATTTTCTTAAACACATCAACTTTAATATACTAGTGACATAAACTTCATGTTTTGCACTATCCATAACTTGTAACCTTCTACAAAGCTTGGGGTAAAAGTTGCAATTAGACATAACCACAAGGGTGAATTAGTAAATTCCCCCCACAATAACCCAAAAAACCTTCGAGAACATAGGGTCAATAGCCCACCGAAGCCCATACGTCACTCAATCAAGATTTCTACAGAAAAATCATTAAATAAATAACCCACGTAGCCAAAAATTTAAGCCAGAGATACGTAAAGAAGATCAACCTCCATCCTCGATTCCTGCATTCCAACACATCTTTCTAGCAGAAAACTACTTTAACTGATCAACCCAGATTGGAATTCGAATATAGCTGTTTTTTTTTTCTCTCAGGTATTTCATCGAACACTTGGTGTGCACCTATTTGGGTCAATTTAATTCATACTGGTTTTAGGTATACGTGTATGCGTCTATTTATATATACATATCATGGGATGCTTTTGCTTTAAGCTTCCGAAAATGGGTTGCTGTTTATAACGACTTTGATGTTTGATTTCCCTTTTTTATTAAGCAATCATCACTTTAGAAATAAGCTGTTCTTATTTCTGTTTCGTCTTTTTGGTGTGTTTTTTGGTAGGAAGCAGAGATTTGATCAAGTGGGGTTTGCTTTTTTGAGGGGAACAAGAAGTTTTTAGCTTAATCTCTGGCTGAATTTCATTGCCGCTAAAAGATCAAATAACAATTTCATGTAGTTCGAAAATGGCAGAAATTTTCTTGAATCTTGAATCTTGATGATTTCGATCATGTCGTATGAGCTCGATTGGTAGAAATTTCTTATTGGGTTTTTTTGAATCTTGATCTTTCTTAAGAGGGTACGTAGCAGAGTTGTGATTCATTCAGTTCAGATTTCAGAATCAAGATTTTGGGTTTTTGGGGTTGCATTTTGCTCTGTTTATTCATAATGAATAATGATGCTCAAACTAGTGCAAATAGTTTGCCACCATTCATCGTGAAAACCTATGAAATGGTTGACGACCCGTTAACCGATTCCATCGTGTCGTGGAGCCACAACAACCGAAGCTTCGTCGTGTGGAACCCGCCCGAATTCTCGGGCGAATTGCTTCCGAGATTCTTCAAACACAACAATTTCTCGAGCTTTATCCGACAACTTAACACATATGTGAGCCATCTCTCAATTCCGTTCAACGGGTTGGTGAAAAAATCGTGTGGGAAAGTTGAGTTAACGTGAAAAAAGTGAGAACTAGTTATCAGCCATTGGATGCACATTAGGATGAGGTGCACCATCATACGATGCACCGAAATGCACTGGATCAAGCGCAATTCATGGGTGAGCTTGACAAGCGTGAGAATTTGATCTGAACCGTTGATTACTTATAATCTCAAGCCCACCCATGAATCAGGCTTGATACGGGGATTGATCCCGTGCATCTCATCCTAATATGCATGCAACGGCTGATAACCACTTTTCACTATAACTCAACTTCTAGGAGGGACCCAATTAAATGGTTTAAGTTTCTTTAATTTGTTTGCTTATTTTTGTATATAATTTTTCAGGGTTTTCGGAAAATCGATCCCGAACAATGGGAGTTCGCGAACGAAGACTTCATCCGAGGCCAACCACATCTTTTAAAGAACATCCATCGACGAAAACCGGTTCATAGTCATTCAACCCAAAACCTCTACGTCCACGGAGCTTCGTCTTCATCGTCTCCGATTACTGAATCGGAAAGAAAGCGTTACAAAGACGAGATTTACCGGCTTCGGTACGAGAAAGAGTCGTTGTTTCTCGAGTTTCAAACCCACCAACACGAACAACAACAGCTCGAATCCGCAGCTCGTGCATTGACCGATCGTTTAAAGATCGCCGTAAAACGCCAAAATGACATCCTATTTGCCTTGGATACGACTCAAACGTCGGACATAAACGATCGAAAAAGACGGCTTTCGGCCGAAACGAGCAATGATCAAGCGAACCCGCTCGATTTCCCGGTGTCCGAGACCCGAAACGCGGACACCCTTTTGGCATTGGATGTCAAATTGGTGGAGCAATTGGAGTCCTCTCTATTGTTTTGGGAGGATTTATCGACGGAGGTTCGCGAAGCGGTTTTACGGCGTAAATGGTCTCCGGAGTTGGACCGGAAGGACGGAAGTTGTGCCGAAAGTCCGCTGATCTGTTACCCAACGGTGAATCTTGAAACGGATTGTGAGACCGCGGTGAATTCGGAGGCGGTGAAGGATGTTCCGATGATGGTGGACGAAGAGGAGGTTGGCCGGAAGAGCGTTAACGATGGGTTTTGGGAGCAGTTTATGACGGAGAATCCGGGCGGTTCGACGGCGGATAACGACGGCAGAGGGTTGGAGGGGCAATTTGGGAAGTTTTGGTGGAGCATGAAGAGTGTAAATAGTCTTGCATCTCAAATGGGGCAATTGGAAAGAACTTGAGGTTTATAGATTTTGTTGTCTGAATTTTGAAGAATAGTTGTATGATGTTTTATTGGTAGGATGTTTTTCTTGCTATTTATGTTTTTTGTGAATATAATTATGTTAGGGTTTTAGAGCAAAAAGTAAAAGTTTTGTAAGGGTTTTTGTGTTTTATTAATTTTATCTAACTATTTGTATAAAGGAGTCTTTTTAAGTGATTATTTTTGTATTACTGTTAAGAATATGTGAGATGGATCGGGTATATGGTGGTTTGCTAAGTTCGGTGTTCGTAAGGAACCCGATTTCTAAAAGAATTGGCGTTTGGTAATCTCGTATTTTAGCTGGTGGATTTGAAACACTATCATTTTGTGTAAATTTACTATCATAGAATTAATTGTCGTCGTGCGGGTGTTTTTATGTGATGATTGTTAGAAAAGAACAAGCATCTTGTGTTTCATTATTCGCTTTAGAGATTGAATCATGTAAAGATTGATGTGGTTTTTTTTTTGAAGGGTTCAGATCAGTTTATCGTAAGAATTATGTAACCAGATATCTAATAACCATTTAGGAACTTGAAAATAATCACTTTTGTAGGTATTCATAACGAATAAAGTAATAAAATACTTATGATGAATGTGGTGATGAATAATATTCATCATGAATACTCATGAAATAGATACTTGATGAGTTTCTATATTGCTAGAATAGTTTGCATAGGTCCCTAGAACATGAGACTTTCCTAACTAACTATCGGCTAAACAAGTAAATATTGAATAAGTATTGGCCTATTGAGTTTATCAAGTTATAAAACCCTAATTTAGATAACTACATAATTTTATAGCAATCTTATAACTTGTAAGGTAACTTTTTCGGGTCGACAAGTAATGTTGTAACTTATGAGAAGTGGATCTGAACTTTTAATCCTATAGCTTTAGAAGTAAATTGATCCGGTATCTCGATACATTCACCTTTTCATCTAACGATCGATAACTACTTCTAATGTTAACTTCAATTTCGCACAAAAACCGAATCTTACTTTACAAGAGAGTTTTTTTTATTAATGCATTCGTTATGTGAAAACCACTTATATTGATTTAAAAAACTATAATAAAAAGTAGAGGTTGCGGAATGGCATTGGATAATGGAGTCAAAGCGAATTCAAATACATTTTGTTAGCAAGTCAAAG
>JARYMX010000734.1:0-10395 GCA_030169165.1 Centaurea solstitialis | reverse complement strand
TATTATTAAACTCTTTTAAATAATAATTAGTATAATTTTGTATACATATTATAATTAATAACAATTACTAATTAACTTATTCAATAAAAACTTTTTAAAATAAAAACGTCAAATATTCATTTATTATATATTATAAAAATACATTAGTTTAATATATATATATATATATAATATTTGTAGTGATTTAATGGATTTGTAAAACAATTTGTTAAATGTTATATATATATATAATACTAGAGGGATTTTCTTTTGTGAACTTTTTTTTTGTGTGAACTTGTGAACTTCGCCAAAAAGACGATTATATGATGAAATTGGTTCTTGAAATTGTTTCATATGATGAAATTATATTATATGAAACACTTTTTGTTGAAATTGTTTCATATTTCGATGGTTTTATGTGAAATCAAAACGGTTTCATAAAAATATATGAAACAGTTTCATAAGAATGAAAAGGCTACGTAAAAAAATACCGAAATATGAAACATTTTCATCAAAAAATGAATCATATAATATAATTTCATCATATTAAACAACTTCATGAATCAATTTCATTGATTTAACCTATGAAATCGTCATTTTGGCTTAAGTTCACAAGTTCACACCAAAAAAAAGTTCACAAAAGAAAATCCTTATATAATACTATATATATATATATATAATTATTCTTCTTTGAAATAAAAAATTTAAGGACTACTTTTAACAAATTCATACATGTCAAGGACCAAGAGTAAACTTTTCATTATCTCTATTATTATATTATTATTATTTTTTACTGTAGCCTATGAATAGTGCAACTAAAGTTGCTAAATGTTAGTGCTTTTAATGGCTTTGTGCAATGCTTATGAACATTGTCGTAGAAGTTGTGTAAGCTTTGTTTACCTTTTTAGCCTTTACGACGTCTAAAAAGAATTATTATAAGATTTTGGCCTTTAATCATTCAATAAAAAGTATAGAGACCTTAATATATGGCGAGACCCGTGGCTTAGGGAAGACGATAATTTCAAGCTCGAAACACCAGTCGTCACTCATCTTCAAAACCTTTGTGTTAGGGACCTTCTAGACCCGCTACACCAAACATGGAATGTCATCCTAATTGAGCGGTTTTTCACTCAGAGGGACCGAAATAGCATTCTCAACCTCCCACTCCCGTCAGATTTGGGATCGGATAAGCTTATTTGGCATTGGACCCACTCCGGGGTTTACGCTGTCAAATCTGGCTACAGACTCATTATGGAACGATGGGCCTTGAACACTCATTTTGAGGTCAATGAAGACTGGATGCGAATCTGGAAAGCAAACATTCCGTATAAAGTACGTTTTTTTGCTTGGAGAGCACTCCGAGGTGTTCTTCCCACAAGAGTTGCTTTACAAAATAAGGGCCTACCGCTGTCCTCTTTGTGCCCCCTATGCAATTGCAATCCTGAAAACTCTTGGCACACTTTTGTTGGATGTTTGGCGGTAAAGCCAGTTTGGGTGGAAGCGAATTTATGGGACATTGTCGATCACTTTTTGGACAGCACCGATTCTTTCTCTGGTTTGATTTTTACACTCCTTAAAACAATCCCGAAGCCAGATGGAGATCAGATTTTAGTGACCTTATGGAGTATTTGGCAGCGACGTAATGATATTCTTTGGAATGATGGCACTCGAGACCCATCCTCGGTCATAAGACGAGCGAACAACATTCTGGTAGACTGGCATGGTTCGAGAGGATTATCCCTCACGAATCAAGCGCAAAATGTCCTTTCTTGTAGCTCTAAATGGCATCCGCCCAGAAGAGACTTCTTAAAACGTGATATTGATGCAGCCACCTTTGCAGACTGTAACTCTATGGGTTTTGGAGCTATTTTTCGGGATTGGCAAGGTAACTTCATTTCTGCCAAAGCAACCCCTATGACTTCACTCCCGCCTGTCCACGAGTGTGAGGCAAATGCTCTTAGAGATGCTATTCTATGGGCTCTTGGAAGGGGTTACACGAATGTTATCTTCGAAACGGACGCCAAAGTTGTGGCAGATGCCATCTATGATATGAACAATGACATCTCAGAATTTGGCGATATCATTACGGACATCCGTCGGCTTCTTAGCTTTCAAGAAAACTTTTCGGTGCATGCGATAGGCAGACAAGCTAACGAGGCGGCTCACTTATTGGCGAGACACTCTCGTTATTTTTCTTGTCCAAAGTCTTTGATACTACCCCGCTTTTTCTCACTCAGTGTATTAACGACTACTGTAAGGTTCACAATTTTAATGAAATGATTGATTCCCGATCTGGTGAAGGCATCGCTGAAACTTGATCGTGTTTCAATCCATTCTCTTCAAAAAAAAAGTATAGAGAGCAGCTACTGATTTGAATAGTTTTGTTTTTGAACCTGTTAAACAACAGGTTGGATCTTGCAAGTTGAATGAGATGGAACCAGAGTGCAGAATCAACAACCTTATTTTGCATCTTTTAGCCATATTTTGAGAATGGTTTGAAATCTGAAACATATTTTTGAAATAATGTCAAACAATCAACTGATGGTGATCAAAATCTGTTTATACTCTCCATCAACCAAATAATACTCTGTATGTCCTCCATTGATTACAAGAGCATAAATACCACCACTTTGATAAATCCTCCATCACCATTTTTATGGCAATCCATGTTCATAAACTTAACTATGCATAATGACAAGAAACTTTTGAGTAATACTCGGGTGAAAGTGGGGCTGTTATAACTTTCATTCGTGCATCGAGAACCTTACTCTTTTGTGGTATATATATGTGTAATCACTGTTTCTGATATGATCTCATTATACCATCTCCCCCTCCCCTCTTTGAAGTCAAGAACTTACTCTTTTGTGGTGTATATACATATATACATAAAGGTTCATGCAAGAATGACATATTTTTAAGAGGATACGAGAATGATTCCTAGCCACCCATTTTTGTAATTCAAATACATAACCCACACCACCATTATAGCTACCACTTCCCCCACCTCCACAACCACCTCCATTGCCACCGCCATCGCCACCGCTATCGCCACCGCTGCCACCACCACCTCCACCAGCAGCACCGCCAGCACCGCTTCTTCTGCCACCACCAACAGCAGCAGCACAACCACCCACATCACTTCCACCACCACCACCACCACTACCTCCACTACCACACCACCACCACCACCACAACCACCACACCGCCGCCAGTACCTCCGAAACCACCTCCGAAACCACCTCCGGTACCTCCGGCACCACCACCTGAGTAAATAACAGTTTTCTATTACCTTCTTTTTGGGATTGTTTCGGATTCCATTTTTTGTTGGACTAACTTTAAGCAACGTTTTCTGGGCTTTTTGTGTGGGCTATTTAAGATAAAGCCTGCAAACATAAAGAATACGGACTTTATTAAAAATTAAACAGAATTACAAAAGAAACAATTAAATTAGGTCAAATTTTACCTATTTTAGGTTTAGCTTTGTTAATCACTTAATCGTTATTATTTTGTTGTATCAAGTATGTATTTTTATAACACAATAAGTGGTTTAGGATGCATGGAAGGTGGTTCTTCGAGAGCTTTTGCCACAGACTTTATGTTGTTATTTTGATTGACTTGTGTTCAATGAAAAAGAGTATGATAAGTTGAGACAAGAATTGGATCACTACAAGAATCTCTATTGTGGATGATGTTCCACAAACTCAGGTGCTTGAGTTTTTATTGGATCACTACAAGTTTTTTATTTTGATTTAATAAATTTAATTTTTAAATATCTTGTTATATTAATATGTTTAGATTATTTTCGTAGGGTCAAGTTCAAAATATAAACTCATTTTTCATTGTAAATGTGAGCGCACTAGTATTGCGTCACGTGACAATATTCAGTCATGTCTTATTCAGACTGAATAACGCTTTATAATAAGGCATGAATATTCAGAATGTATGAATAAAGCTTTATTCAGTCTGAATAAGGCTTAGGCGCCGATTCAAATTGTCACGTGGCGCGATTTTGTTGGTCCTCACGTTCACAATGAAAAATAAGTTCACATTTGAACTTTCCTCTATTTTCGTATACCTATATATATATATATATGTTGAAATTAATATATAAATTAGTAATTAATAATTGTAAAAATTATATATTTTTTGAAATATAGCATATTATCTTTCTAGTGGGAGTTTCATTTGTGAACCATTATTTTGGTGTGAAAACCGTCCATATTCAAGATCAATGACTATGATTAAACTTGTGGCGTTTACGAATAACTACACTTTATTGTCTTTTTTAAATAAAAAACTTCTAAAATCTCTAATTAGTAAGTTTTGGTTCACAATATTCACAAGTTTAAAATGGGTTCACAAATTAAAGAAATCGACTCATATCTAATTGATAAACTTATGCAATTCTTTTTTCGAAGTGGGATGGTTGGTGTTTTGACTTCTGGATACAAGTGCCATTTTGGTGTTAGTAAAAGTTGTTGGAGCTAATGTCTATCATGATTTCTTAGGTCATCTTTAACCGTACCCCTCATATATGCTGTCATCTCAGCGTCATATCAGCTTTATCAACACCTTACCAACACCATACCATACCATCCTTAACCGTACCAATTTCATACCCCTCTAAATAATTAATTAAAAAAATAAAAGAAAAAAAAACAAGAGAGAGAAAGAAGAGAGAGATAGAGAGAAAGGTGGGTGGGGTGGGGTAGGCAATCGGCACCACCTTACCGATGCTCCTTCATACCGTTTCGTGCCCCTCATCCTCAATGGTGTTCCCGTCGGTACCGGCTTGGTACCGACCATCTGCCGTTCCCATTGCGGATGGCCTTAAGTATCTCCCTCCAAATGTTGGAGAAAATAGATTTCTCTTCTTTAGTAGAATTATAGAACCCTGTAAATTAGGAAGGGGTGTGCAAAACCCGACTTACCTGTTGTGTAAATACCACCACATAATTGTAGGGGTGACAATTTTCGCTACGACCTGCTAACCCAACACGATACGAAGATAAACGGGTTTGGGTTAAGGTGTCTGACCCACCAACCCATGAACCCGTTTATTTCGCGGGTCGTGTCCGCGTCGTGTTGCCAAGTGGTCCCGCAAAACCGTTTATCTTTTAATTATTTTTTAATAAAAATAATATATCCCAAATTCCCAATCGGATTTTTGCCTAACCCTAACATCGCTTGACAGTCGACACTCACAGTCTCTCTCACGATTTCAATCGCTCCTCGTCGTACCTAATTGCCGCTCCTCACGTCGCCCCTGTTAATTGCTTTTGAGCTTTGGTAATTTAGTTTTGGTTGTACTTTTGAATTTTGTTAATTTGGATTTGGTTGTATTTTTGAACTTTGGTTATTTAGATTTGGTTGTAGTTTTGAACTTTGTTTTCATGATCTTTGACCTGTAAATCCGTTTATGACTGGCGACCCGCCAACCTGTGACACAACCCGCGACACGACTCGTCAAAACTTAGGGTTGAAGATTTCGACACGATTAGTAAAACGGATCGTGTCCGGGTTGATGTTTTTGACCCGCCAACCCGAACACGATCCGATCGCCACCCCTACATAATTGACCCTGAATGCCCAATCAAACTGAGACTTGAAATTCGAAACCTTTTTCGGATATGCAGGATTGGGTTGGATATCAATATCCTACCCCAAACCCGAGCCAATTAAATATATATTTTTTATATATAAAAAATGAGTAACTGGGTTGCTACGTGTTGTCGTCTGGTGAGTCGGTTTCAGAATTTTCTCGCCGAAACATGTATCTTGACTCATTTTACATTTTTGATTCATTTAGGCTAATCTGATTGACATGTGTCATCCTATTTATCCCCTGCTTTTAGTTATTTATTTTACTTTAATCTCTTATTTTTATTTCATACATATATAATTAGTTATTTAATTAATTTTATTTCCTTAATTTTTCATTTTATTTTACATCATCATCAGATAACATAAATAATCGTATATTATAAATGAAAATACATTAAAATTACGTTTCTTTTTTTACAATTTATATCACTATAATCGCCGCATCAATATCTTCGAAATGAACCAAATATTGAATATTTTTTTATTTAATGTTATTATTAAATATTAAGAATATATAAGAGTTAACATATTTCACATTTTCTTATGTTTTCAGTTTTTACTCTTATCATATTAAAAGTACATAATAACGATTAAACTAAAAGATTAAATCATACCACTATAATTTTAAATTTTAAAAACTTTGTACCGCATTACCCATAGATATAGTCTAGTAAAAATAGAAGTTCAAACAAATTTGGTTTTAAAAGCAAAAGAGAAAACATAACAAAAAGAGTAAATTATGGATTTGGTCCTTGTGGTTCTCGTTTTTTACAACTAAGGTCCCTAAACTAAAGAAATTAAGGATTGGGTCCCTGTGGTATTCAATTTTACACTATTAGGGTCCCTCTCCTTAACTTTGTTAACGGAGACTCCGTTAACTCAGGGATATTAAAGTCATTTTATCTATTTTATATTAAATTATTTTTTTCATTTTTTTTCTTTTTTATATAATAAGGACTTTCTCTTTCTCTCTCTCTCTCTCTACACGTATCATTACCTACAACCCTATGTCTACCATCATCGTCATCCTTCAACCCTCAACCTACCCTCCGGCGACAACCATCCTCCGATGGCAACCCACCCTTCAACTCATCCTCCAGTCATCTTTATCACCGTGACTCCTCCCTTCCTTACCTTGACACCCTGTCTGATTCAAACCAGAGCAAAAAAAAGGAACCTGCAGATATGAAAACCCCGTCTTCCCAGACCGACCTGTGACAACTCTCTCTCTCTCTCTCTCTCGCTCTCTCTCATCAAACACTCAACCGGCTTGCAATTTTCGACGAATCCTCGAAGATTCTTCGACACAGATTCTGGGACAAAGGCTCTACGCATCTTCAAAGCACTACAGCTCAACATGTCTGGGACGATGATGGTAGACATGGGGTTGTATGTAATGATACGTGTAGAGAGAGAGAGAGAGAGAGAGAGAGAGTTCTTATTATATAAAAAAGAAAAAAGAAAGAAAAAAAAGAAAAAAAAGAAAAAAAAATAATATAAAAATAGATAAAATGACTTTAATACCCGTAAGTTAACGAAGTCCCCGTTAACAAAGTTAAGGAGAAGGACCCTAGTAGTGCAAAATTGAATACCACAGGGTCCCAATCCATAATTTCCCTAGTTTAGGGACCTTAGTAGTAAAAAAATGAGAACCACAGGGACCAAATCCATAATTTACTCTAACAAAAACCATGTTTGAAAAAGAAGAATCTAGAGGGATGGAAATTGTGATTTCCTTTTTGTCTCTATATTTATCTGTAATTTAAGAGAATAGAAATGTTTATTTAATACTGAAACTGAAAAAGTTAGGTCAGTCATCAGTGTAGTCACGAAACCAAAACTGTTGGTGAATTCTTTGCGGTTGCAGAGATGAAGATGAAGATGAAGATACTCATCAAAGGTACCTTTATTGCTTCTTCATTCAAAAATCCCTTCTTATTCTCTGGAATCCAAACGATTCTTGCTCCATTTCATTCGGATTCTGCTTCTAATCATCGTCCTCCATCTGTGATTGACAAAATCACTAAACTTGATGATGCCCTCCAACTGTTCGATCATATGACAAAAAGGCAACCACTGCCCTCTGTTGTTAAATTCACTCAGTTGTTGCAATCTGTTACAAAAATGCAACACTATTCTTGTGCCATTCATCTTTTTAAACAAATGACTGCCATTGGTGTTCCTGTTGATGTATACACTACTTCCATAGTGATCAAGTGCTGCTGTCAATTGTCTTGCACAAGTGAGAGTTTTGCAATCGTTGGCTACGGCTTTAAGCTCGGTGTTGTACCCAATGTGATCACCTTTAATACACTCTTAAATGGACTCATCTTCGAAGATAGAATTCTAGAGGCAGAGATATTATTCAAGCAGCTGATCAAGGGCAAACTTTGTGAACCTAATGTAGTTATGTACAGCACAATGATTAAAGGGCTTTGCAAGTTTGGCATTAATGATACGGCCATTGGTTTGCTTAGACTAATGGATGAAAGGGGTTGTAAACCAGATGTTATCACATATAGCACCATCATCGATAGTCTTTGCAAGGACAAAATGCTAGATGATGCTTTAAAGCTCTTCAATGAAATGACTCTCCACAAAGGCATCCTACCAAATGTTGTCACTTATAGCTCTTTGATTCGTGGCCTTTGTAACTCTGGTCGTTGGGGTGATGCCTCTAAATTGCTAAGGGAAATGGAAGACGAAAGGATCTCTCCGAATGTTGTAACCTATACTATATTAGTCGATGCACTTTGCAAGGAAGGAATGGCGGAAGATGCAGAGGCTGTTTTGAACATCATGGTCGAGAGAGGAAAGGATCCCAATTTAGTAACATACAATTCACTTATTGATGGGTACTGTCTTCGTGGTGAAATGAAGAAAGCTAGGGAAATTTTTGATTTGATGAAGATTAGAGGTCATGTTCCTGACATTGTTACTTATAATAGCTTATTGAATGGCTGTTGCAAAAAGTCGGAGATAGATGACGCCTTGCATTTGTTTCATCAAATAACGGAAAAGGGTATGAAACCGGATGCGGTCACCTACAACACCTTGTTACAAGGATTGTTTCGAGTTGGAAGGTGTAAAGATGCACTTGAACTATTTAATGAGATCCAAGCACACAACCATATTCCACAAAATGCATTCACTTACGGAATAGTTTTGGAGGGTCTATGCAACAACCATCAAGTAGACGAAGCACTCTCTTTGTTTCGTTTGATGGGTGAGAAGAAGCTAGAGTTGGATATTGTTGTGTACACTATCCTCATTGATGGTGCAAGTAAATGCAGGAAACTTGATCTTTCAAAAGCTCTTTTCAGTGAGCTAAGTAGTAGAGGTTTGCATCCTGATGTTAGGACATGTACTGTGATGATACGGTGTTTTTCCGGGAAGGCTTAGTGAGGGAAGCAAAAGAGTTGTTTCAGAAAATGGCAGAAATGGGTTGTGTGCCAGATGGGGTGACTTACAATGTTCTTCTCCAAGGATTATTAAATAACAGACAACATGACATGATAAAGATGCTATTAGAGGATATGGAAGGACATGGTTTCTTGGTTGATGCTTCAACTTTATCTATGTTAATTGATCATATATCAACCGGATCATTAGATGATAGTCTGCTTAAGTTGATTGGTAAGCTTGTACCCAAGGAAGGAAAGGAGGCTCCTTGTGTGGAGAGCATCTAAAGATTTGTTTGTGATCAGTTGCTAGACAGGGTATTTCTTTCTTATTGCAATGGCTTTCAGCCAATTTGCTTTAAGCTTGTTTTATGAATTGGTTTTGGGTATTGGTTTATGTGTTTGTGAATGGTCTGCATTAGATATCAACCAAGTATAGATGGTCATGTTCTAATTATATGCTCAAGTGGTTTATGGATTTGTGGCTTGTCTTATTCCATATCTGGCTTTATCTGTACTTTGTTAATATTTTTTGATCTGGATGTTTCACACGACCACACATCCGAGGTAAGTGAATCCATTTGAATATTTAACATGTTTTGCATTTGTTCAATGAATATTGTGTGCTTGCAACTAACTCCAGCTACTTAAACAACTCCGACCATATGTGGAAATTCTGCAAGCAGACGGATAAGGGATAGCAAACATGGTGATGATCTCCGGTATATCAAGATTTAGCTTCAGTTGTATGGTCAAGATGATTGTTGAATGGTGAAGTTGAAGTTGTCAAATAAGGCTTAAGGGCTTTGTGCAATGCTTATGAACATTGTCATAGAAGTTGTGTATATTGGATATTAAACTAAACTTAGTTTAAGTATTATATGTAAATAGAATAGACATGTAATTAGTATAGGTAGTTATTAATGAAAAGGTGTGATTGTTCATGAAAGGGTATGATGCTTCATGAACCAACACCATTAATAGTGAAGGGGTGTGACTATTCGAAACAACACCACTCTAGGCGAACCATTGCGATGGTTCAAAGGCACCCTTTCGGTGTCTATAAATATGTACTATTGTAATCGTTTCAATTTGTGTGGATTCTCTCAGTGTATTTAATTAGTTATATCAATAAAGCTTGGTTATTTGTATATTTTGATCCAACAATTGGTATCAGAGCCAAGGATCTCATCATCTACCATTCATCAAGAAAACGAGAAACCCACCTAAACCGCCGGAGAAGGGGAAACCGCCGCCGGAAGGGAAAACCGCCACCGGAGAAGAAGGGAAAAAACACCGCACACCGCTGCTACACACCGCTGCCGTAGTTGACCGAGAAGAAACAGAAAGGCAACCGGAAAACTCAGAAATTAACCGTCCATCGAAGAAAGATAGAAGAGAAAAGAGAAGA
>JARYMX010000733.1:0-10406 GCA_030169165.1 Centaurea solstitialis | reverse complement strand
TTTGAGAAAACTGATTCATCATATGATTTGAGATATATTCATACAAAAAATGATGTAATCTATACGAACGAGATATAGATATAACATTGAAGAACGTATCCAATCAAAGAAACGATGAAGTACAATGAGGAAATATCAAGTGAGCGTATTACCACCGAAAAATATGAA
This sequence comes from Centaurea solstitialis, assembly GCA_030169165.1. Lineage (NCBI taxonomy): Eukaryota > Viridiplantae > Streptophyta > Magnoliopsida > Asterales > Asteraceae > Centaurea > Centaurea solstitialis. The sequence goes on along the minus strand of JARYMX010000733.1, from coordinate 10,238 downwards.
CATATATAGACGTGGTAATAACTAAGTCAAAAGAAGCTAAACCGGTGTGTATGAATACTTGAAAAGTATATGAAAAGATAATACGCAAGTATTAATCTTTGGAAACACACGGTTAGAAAATATCCGTCAACTCATCATGATATGAAAACATGTAAAATCACACTTCTAATTCGAAAAATCATTTGAGAATCGAGAAGTGAGTTTGAACATTTAAAAACTTTTTTCATACCTGAAAGTTGTTCAGCTTTCAAATATGTAAGCATTAAAGCTTATTTGAACACTCCCCCTAAAAAGAATATCACTTTTAAGAACTCCCCCTCAAATGGATAATCTGCAAACCAAAGTAGAAATTGGTATTCATTGAAAATGATTCCTTAGATGTTAGTCAGAAAGTATCCATTCTAGAATAATTAAGCAACCCCCCCTTAAATTAAAATGCGAAATAGATTTAAGTTGGACTAAGCATGCCAAGCTTGCTAACCAAAAAGTTAAAACGCTTTTCATCTAAAGGTTTAGTGAAAAGGTCAGCATGTTGGTAATCTGTTTGAACAAAGAACATTTCGATATTACCTTTCTCCACATTATCTTTGATAAAATGATAACGAACGTCGATGTGTTTGGTCTTGGAATGCTGAACCGGATTTGACGTTATCGCAATGGCGCTTTCCGAATCACAGTAGATAGGGACTCTCTTCAACTTGTAGCCATAGTCTAGTAGTTGTGTCTTCATCCAAAGCACTTGCGAACAACAACTTGCGGCGGCCACATATTCTGCTTCGGCCGTAGAAGTAGAGACGCAATTTTGCTTTTTCGAAGTCCAACTCACAAGTTTATCACCTAAAAACTGACACGATCCAGAAGTGCTTTTCCTATCCAGTTTACAACCACCATAATCTGAATCTGTAAAAGATATTAGCTCAAAACTAGAATCTTTCGGATACCAAAGACCCATCTCTGGAGTGCCTTTGAGATACCGTGTGACAACCGACAAAATTCGGCTCTCAGATTAGCGGCCCGATAACCACTCATTGGTATAATTCTTAGTGGAATATTAATCCTATATTTATTTAGGAAGAATTAAGGTTGAGAGTGCGAAAATTTCGGAAATAACCTAGAATTCCCGAAAATTTGCCCGAAAAAGCCCGTACCGGCCCAAAGTCACCAGAAAACCTGATAATGCCAAAAATTAAAGTCAACTTATATAAAATATGTTACTTTATTAAAAATGAAAATAAACTGTTCCAAATAATCCAATTCGGCCTTTGAAAAAGTCGGTTTTGGCCGAAAAAACGCCAAAACCCGGTACTGCGTCGAATTAACAGTATAGAATTACACTGTTTTATTTTTAAAAAAAAATATGAAAAGAGGTGGGTGGGCCCCCATGGCCGGCCACCACCCCTCTCCTCCAATCACCTCTCTCTCTTTTCTTTTTTCCCATAAACAAAATCATCACACACTCCATCATTTTCGTTTTCAAAATTTAAACACTCTCTCTTTTCTCTTCTCTCTCATTTCTATCTTTCTCTCTAGAAAATTAGCCAACTCTTCATCCAAAAATCTGAGTTTTTGAAGGTTTGAACAAAATTTCAAAGTTCAAAGTTGTAATCTCTTCAAGGTAAGAATGAAAGGAGCATATTAGCTTCGATTTTAGCCCTCTTTTGGGTGTTTTTCTTGTGTTTCTTGAGGTTTAAAACCTCTTTGATGGATGAAATTCATTCTTGATGTTTGAGGAAGAGAATGAACCATAACAATGTGTAATAACATTCAAAAATGGTGAAGTTCTATGATTCCTCCATATGAACACAAGATTTGAAGTGAAAATCACTTATTTTGATGTTCTTGTTACTCTTTTTGGGGCTGAACTCATCTAATAGTTCATGCATGAGTTTTGATAATATTCAAATGTATTTCATCTTCTCATTAGATATAAGTTAGGGGTTTTTAGTTTATTTTCCAAGAAACACCCAAATTTTGGTGATTTTATGTGTTTTTGGTGAGTAAAAGTGAACTTGGAATCTGGAATGTTGCTGACAGATTTATGCATGTTGTTTGGACGACCCAAAAAGGGTATTTTTGGATTCAATATTTTCTGAAATTTTTATGGTGCAATTTTTTATGTGTTAGGGTTCAAACCCCACTGGAATCACTCAAAAATTCCATGTTTTGAGCCCTCAACCATGTCAAAACTTGTTAGTGTTCATCAGCTTCTAGTCAGAATCTTATATCAAGTTCTTACATGCATATCTTCTTGATAACTTAACTAGAATGCATGATTCTTGATTCTAAGTTCAAGTTCAGTGAGTTAGCTTTCCAAAGAATCCAAAAATACAAGATTTGGTGGATTTTTGAGTGTTCAACCAATGAAAAAGAATTCGTGGTGCAATCTGTCCAAGTATGGCAGATTGACATGCATGAGTTCATGAGGTCATATCTCATTAAAAAATCATCAAAAATGTGTGAAACTTGTTTCATTTATTAGATATTAGTTTTATCTTGAATATCCCGTTTGAAAATCTAATTTTGGTGAAGAAATGAATTCTATAGAGTACAAACATTACTGACTTGTAATTTCAAAAATGAGTTATGCACACTGATTTTGTATGAATTTTTAAAATATGTTAAACATCTCCAAAAATCATGAAATTTGGTGGGAATGTTGTTAATACCCTCAATATCAGTAGGTAAAATTTTGGTAACTTGTCTCTTTTTGGAACTAAGCTTAAAGATAACATTTTTACAACAAAATGAACCTGCCAGAATCTGAATTCTTTCGAAAGATGGGTTTATGAACTTCAAGACTTCTCATGTGTTTGAATATTAATATAAAGTAACAAAAACCTATTTTGTACCAAGTTGAACTTAATAAATCTAAGTAAAGGCATTACAATAGGATATCGGTATTGACTTGCTAGAAATGGACCGTTGAATTTAGACTTACGTCAATTACGTAATGTGATAGGGCATAAGTAGACTTGGAATCGGGATTATTCACGCACTACCGATTGTTAAACGCAAAACTACTCAAGGTGAGTATTCACAGCCCCTCTTTTTACCGTTTTTACGTGTTTTGGGGTGAAAAGCATGCTCATAAATGTATGTGAAAAATTGTGAAAATGTTGCGAAATGAAATGAAATGTATTGTGAGCTAAATTTGATATGTTTTGAGGCATGATATAGTGAGTCTGAAATGTTTAAGTCCCCGGTAACTACTATTAACTCATAACAATGGGCCTATAATACATGTGGATAGCGCTATTTGGATTGACATACCCACCTTAAACTGACGAGTGATAGGTGCACCGTATTGAATGAAAATTTTACACATGTGGGATTTAGTCCCACCGCTGAGGTAGAATAGGGGCGTAGCATGTCATGAAATGGAGGATTAGTAGTAACTCTAAGAATAAATATCATGCGATTAACAAATCACCTGGGAAATTTACTCACATTTGATACTAAGCTTGAAATGGAGTGAGCAAAAACGTTCACTAATGTTGAAGCTAGTATCGGTAGTGAATAAAAATGTTCACTACAAAATGTTTTGTTACTAAGCTTTGAAATGGAGTGAGCAAAAACGTTCACTAAAGATAAGCCTTGTGACGATAGTGGACAAAAAGGTTCACTATAAATTGTTTACAAAATGTTTATGATAAAGTGTGTGAGCAAAAAGGCTCACTATAAATGTTTCTGAAAAATGTGAGTGAATAAAAGATTCACTAAAAAGATTCTGCATTTAAAATGTTTTGTGCATATGAAAACCTGTGAACTCACCAACTCTCGTAGTTGACGCTTGTTTTAACATGCTTTTCAGGAAGTCAGAAGGTGATTGATAAAGCTTAATTTGAGCAATCGTAGACACCAATCAAGACTCTGCTTAATTTTGATAGGATTGTAAACTTTTAATGTTGGTTGGTTGTAATACATTTTGTAAACTTTACATATTTTGGTATGAATGAATGATGTTAAATTATCTCTTATCGCATTGAAATCTTAGCTGTCACACCTCGTGTTTCCGCTTTAGCGGGGTGTTACAGATTTGGTATCAGAGCCATAGGTTATAGAGAACATCGGTTATTCATAAAACCAAGTACTATAACCAACATTTTACAAAGATTATTTAAACTTTCAAATCAAGGATTTCAAAATATAGGGGAATTCTACTACTAATATGATTAGGATAGGTATTGTTTTGATAATACATCGGTTTTTCTTAAAGACCAAGCATCATAGCCAAAACTTTTCAAAAATTGTTTTCCCTAAACAATTTTCAAAATTTAAAAGCTCACTACTAGTATATCTAGAATAGAGGTCATTCTAGCATATCGTAATTAGGCATAGCCTGATCACCTATGTCTACTCACGGTATGGATAAGAAGGGACTTGACTGGTTATGCTAAAAGTTAGCTTGAAAGTAGAACTTACTAAAGATTCCTGAAAAGCATAAACTGTATGAGTGCACATAAGCGTATCATGAGGTTGATATTCATTATAGCACTTACGCGTTTAAGAAAAGTAACGCCATTGTTGAACACTCCCGCGTTAGCGTCTAGGATGTCACTAATATTTGAATGCGCGTTAGTAAGTTATGCGGACACTACAATCACTATGCCGAACACTATTCCTTAGACTTCGGAGAAAGGCCCGTCCAGGCATTACGATTCCGACATTGGACTAACAAGCGAAGACATTTCAATCGATCCACCTCCGATTACCCCCAACAACTGTCTTATCTCAAAGTACACCGGTTATTCCTACGCCTAACCCGAACCTCCCAACGCCTCATATGAGATAACTCAGAAGAGAGCTGCGGCAACCATTCGAAGTGGACTGGCGATAACTCATCTAAATAACGCAAGATCATTTCATATCCTTTTCGGGGATATTGATCGGTTATATTACTAGTATGACACTAGGAGAGGCTTGAACAATCCGAGCACTCGCCGACGGACTGCAAAATAGTCGAAGCAGGGTATCAAGATAGAATCGAATGATAATTAAGTCGAAAGAATTGGCGATCTCTTGGAGGAAGGTACCACCAATGTTGTGGAGAATGTTATGACGGCAAGAAGGACGACTAGGAGAGTTGACTTGTGCTGGCAAGTTGTGGTGATACTGTTGGCAAAGTTTATCTTTTCAAATGTAACTCTCATGAATTTGAAAGAATTTCAAAAATGCACTTTTTGGTTGTCCCATTTAAACCTTAGCCTGGGCAAGTAAAATATTTTAAGGATGCGTTAGCATCAAATTTTGACCTTTTCAGATAAGTATTAAGTCTTTACGACACCAGATTTTAAATTAATCACAAAGATGTCCTTATCGATTTTATTTAAAGAAATTGTTATAAATAAAATACAAATACTTTCGCACATTTATTAAAGGCAACTTTTAATCAAACATACATTTTACAAATGATTTAGAACCGTGTTTTCCAGAAGAAACACACGTAGCTAGAAAGTGAACCGTGAGAATTAATCGATCAACATTGCTCAACTGATAGCCCAACAAGTCCAGGAAGTCGTACCTACATGAGTCACTCAAGTTACTACCGACCTTGTCGCAAGTAGAAGAAGTAAGGAAGTAATAGTACCCATCGAATGGAAGGATGGTAATACAAGAAAATTTGAGCACCAGTCGGAGGAAACGACTCGTGTTAATTCAACCAAAGGTTGGAAAGTAGCCGAATATTTTGGAGTGAAGACCCAAGGGTCAGGAAAGTATATGGACTCCCCTCCAAAATGTACTAGATACAACTAGAACCACCTATGAGCTTGTATTTCGGGTACCAAATGTAAACCAGCAGGACATTTTGCTCGATACTATAGAAAGGAAAGGAAGGTCAGAAGGACCGGAAAGAGGGCTAAGAGTACGGAACCCCAAACCACTTTAGAGATGGGTGTTCCATGTTAAGTAGAGGCTCGACCATCACCAAGAGGAGGAACAAAGAAATGTAAGCCAATCAAGGAAATTAAGGATGCGAAGCTCAAGGAAGGGCATTAAAGGAAAAGCAAATTCAGGACATCCTGATTGTGCGAGAATTTCCCGAGGTATTCCCGGAAGAGTACCTGGATTACCCCTGCATGGGCAAGTGGAGTTCCACATCGATCTTATCCCAAGAGCGGACCCTGTAGCAAAGTCACCGTATCATCTGGTGCCCTCAGTGATGCAGGAACTATCAAATTAGCTTCAAGGGATACTTGATAAGGGACTCATCCGACCCAGCTCTTCACCTTGGGGAGCCCCGGTCTTGTTCGTCAAAAAGAAGGACGGATACTTTCGAATGTGCATAGACTTTAGGGAGCTGAACAAGGTCACTATCAAAACCGATATCCTCTACCGCGCATAGACGCTCTATTCGACCAGTTGCAAGGACCTACCTACTTTTCCAAAATCGACCATCGGTCAGGTTACCATCAGATGAGAGTGCGAGAAGAAGATATCGTCAAGACAGCGTTCAGAACTCGGTATGGTCATTACGAGTTCTTGGTCATGCCATTTGATTTGACAAACGCTCTAGCAGTGTTCATGGATTTAATGAACAGGATATGTCGACCGTACTTGGATAAATTGGTGATTGTCTTCATAGATGACATCCTAATCTACTCGCGAAATAAGGAGGAGCATGAGCAGCATTTAAGATTGATACTGGAGTTGCTCAAAACCGAGGAACTTTACACAAAATTCTATAACTGTGAATATTGGATCCGCGAAGTGCATTTTTTGGGTCATGTAGTGAACAAGGAAGGAATCCTTGTCGATCCAGCAAAGATTGAGGCTACAAAGAAAAGGGAAGCTCCGAAGACGACAACATAATTTCGACAATTTCTTGGTTTGGCAGGCTATTATCGGCGATTTATCGCAAATTCTTCCAAGTTTGCACAACCCCTGACGATGTTGACGTGAAAAGACAAGAAGTTCGTTTGGGGAGAAAAACAGGAGGAAGCGTTTCAACTACTTAAGCATAAGTTGTGTAATGCACCAATCTTGGCATTACCCGAAGGAACGGATAACTTCGTGGGGTACTGCGATGCTTCGCATTAAGGCTTAGGATGTGCGATAATGCAAAGTAAGAAGGTCATTGCTTATGCGTCGAGGCAGTTAAAGGTTCGTGAAAAGAATTACACCACACACGATCTTGAGCTAGGAGCTGTGGTGTTTGCACTTAAGATCTGGAGGCATTTCCTTTATGGTACAAAGTGCACGATCTTCACAGATCACAAGAGCCTTCAGCACACCCTCGATCAGAAGATGTTGAACTCGAGGCAAAGGAGATGGGTTGAGTTACTCAATGACTACGATTGTGAGATAAAGTATCACTCAGGGAAGGCGAACGTGGCAGCTGATGCGCTGAGCAGCAAAGAAAGGGTGAAGCGTATAAGAGCACGAGCCATGGGAGTATTAGTGCAAACCAGTTTGAAAAGTCAAATACTCGAATCCCAAGGAGAAACTTTGAAAGATGACAATTTAAGGAAGGAGACTCTTCACCAGATAGAAAAGGAGTTTGAGGTGAAAGCTGATGGAGCACGTTATTTTAAGGACAAGATGTGGACACCAAAGGTCGATCAGTTAAGGACAACGATCATGGATGAAGCTCATCTGACAAAATACTCGTTACACCCAGTATCTGAAAAGATGTACAAAGGAATAAAAGAGCACTACTGGTGGCCTAGGATGAATGAGGATATAGCTCTGTATGTTAGTAAATGCTTGATCTTTGCCACCATCAAGGCAGAACACCAGAAGCCATCCGGACTCCTACAACAGCCGGAAATTCCAGAATGATAGTGGGAGCAGATAACAGTGGATTTTGTGATCAAATTGCCCAAAACCAAGAAGGGTCATGACTCAAAATGGGTAACTGGGATCGCATTACGAAATCGACGTTCTTTTGACCAATTCGAGAAGATTTCAGTATAGACAGAGTTGCGCAACCTTACGTGAACAAAATCATTAGGCGCCAGGGATTACCCGTTTCAATTATTTCAGATAGAGATAGTCGCTTTGTTTCACGCTTCTAGCAATCATTAAACAAAGCGATGGGCACAAGGTTAGATCTAAGCACCTTATATCATCCTCAAACGGATGGACAGACAGAGGAAGTCATGCAAACGCATGAGGACATGTTGTGTGCCTGTGTGATGGAATTCGGAGGAAGTTGGGACAACCATCTACCATTGACTGAATAACAGTTACCATACCAACATTCAGTGCGCTCCATACGAAGCTCGTTAGGGACGTAAATGCAGATCACAACTTAGTTTATTAGAGATTGGAGAACGACAACTAACTAGGCCCGATATCGCGCAAAAAACGAGGGACAAAATTTAAAACAATGCAGCAAAGGCTGAAAAGCAGCCAGGGATCGTTATAAGAGTTATGTTGATAATCGCAGGAAGCCTTTGGAATTTCAAGTTGGTGACAAGGTACTTTTGAAAGTATTACCATGGAAAGGATTACTAAGGTTTGGAAAGAAAGGAGAAACTGAGTCCTAGATTCATTGGACCATGTGAGATACAAGAGCAAGTCGGACTAGTTGCATACAAATTTGATTTACCTTTGGAACTCAGTGCCCTCCATGATACCTTCCATGTTTCGAATCTGAAGACAAGTTTGTCCATGGAAACAGTGGTTCTGCCATTAGAGGAAGTTCAAATCAATGAGCAGCTACGCATTACAGAGGAACCAATTGAAATTCTTGACCAAGAAGTTAAGCCGTTGAGGCGTAGTATGATACCAATTGTCAAGGTCCGTTGGAACTCAAAACATGGACCAGAGTTTACATGGGAACGAGAAGCTTTTATGAAGAGCCGGTACCCTCATCTGTCTACAAAAGAGCCTCCTGGTTATGGCAAATAGTAAATTTCTGGACGAAATTTCTTTCAACAGGGGGTAAATGTGACAACCGACAAAATTCGGCTCTCAGATTAGCGGCCCGATAATCACTCATTGGTATAATTCTTAGTGGAATATTAATCCTATATTTATTTAGGAAGAATTAAGGTTGAGAGTGCGAAAATTTCGGAAATAACCTAGAATTCCCGAAAATTTGCCCGAAAAAGCCCGTACCGGCCCAAAGTCACCCGAAAACCTGATAATGCCAAAAATTAAAGTCAACTTATATAAAATATGTTACTTTATTAAAAATGAAAATAAACTGTTCCAAATAATCCAATTCGGCCTTTGAAAAAGTCGGTTTTGGCCGAAAAACGCCAAAACCCGGTACTGCGTCGAATTAACAGTATAGAATTACACTGTTTTATTTTAAAAAAAATATGAAAAGAGGTGGGTGGGCCCCCATGGCCGGCCACCACCCCTCTCCTCCAATCACCTCTCTCTCTTTTCTTTTTTCCCATAAACAAAATCATCACACACTCCATCATTTTCATTTTTAAAATTCAAACACTCTCTCTTTTCTCTTCTCTCTCATTTCTCTCTTTCTCTCTAGAAAATCCGCCAACTCTTCATCCAAAAATCTGAGTTTTTGAAGGTTTGAACAAGATTTCAAAGTTCAAAGTTGTAATCTCCTCAAGGTAAGAATGAAAGGAGCATATTAGCTTCGATTTTAGCCCTCTTTTGGGTGTTTTTCTTGTGTTTCTTGAGGTTTAAAACCTCTATGATGGATGAAATTAATTCTTGATGTTTGAGGAAGAGAATGAACCATAACAACGTGTAATAACATTCAAAAATGGTGAAGTTCTATGATTCCTCCATATGAACACAAGATTTGAAGTGAAAATCACTTATTTTGATGTTCTTGTTACTCTTTTTGGGGCTGAACTCATCTAATAGTTCATGCATGAGTTTTGATAATATTCAAATGTATTTCATCTTCTCATTAAATATAAGTTAGGGGTTTTTAGTTTATTTTCCAAGAAACCCCCAAATTTTGGTGATTTTATGTGTTTTTGGTGAGTAAAAGTGAACTTGGAATCTGGAATGTTGCTGACAGATTTATGCATGTTGTTTGGACGACCCAAAAAGGGTGTTTTTGGATTCAATCTTTTCTGAAATTTTTATGGTGCAATTTTTTATGTGTTAGGGTTCAAACCCCACTGGAATCACTAAAAAATTCCATGTTTTGAGCCCTCAACCATGTCAAAACTTGTTAGTGTTCATCAGTTTCTAGTCAGAATCTTATATCAACTTCCTACATGCATATCTTCTTGATAACTTAACTATAATGCATGATTCTTGATTCTAAGTTCAAGTTCAGTGAGTTAGCTTTCCAAAGAATCCGAAAA
>JARYMX010000732.1:0-10415 GCA_030169165.1 Centaurea solstitialis | reverse complement strand
AGTTTTTGCAAAGGATTTACCCCCCGCGAGGGGAAATTGTACTTCATGGGGCCGCACGACTGTCCATCGCCGGGCTTGGCCAACGACACGTCCCTTTTGGGGGCCGAGGCCCTACTGTGGTCGGCAAACAGGGGGGGGAACCGCGTGTTTAGCCCGGTTTTGACTTAGAGGCGTTAGTCTAACCCAGGACGGTAGCTTGCCCCCTGGCTTTTAAACCCAGCGCTGCCCAATTGTGCGAATCAACGGTTCTCGTATAGGTTGATTACTATTGGACATGTACAGTAGGGTAAAACTAACCTGTCTCACGACGGTCAAACCAGCTCACGTTCCCTTTTGGGTGGGTGAACAATCCAACACTTGGTGAATTCGCTTCAAATGATAGGAAGGCGACACGAAGGATCAAAAAGAAACGTCGCTTGAAGTTGGGTGCAAAAGAGTTTCCTGTGGTAACTTTTCTAAACCCCTCTACTTAATTCCGAAGGTCTAAAGATCGTTGGGCCACGCTTTCCGGTTGTATTCGTACGGGAAAAATAAAATAAAACGGCTTTTACCTTCTGTTCACACGGATTTCTGTTTCTTTGGGAGCTATTTAACACCTGCGTTATCTTTTAACAGTGTGCCCCCCCAGCCAAACCCCCCACTGAAATGTTTTCCCGCCCGGATCGGCCCCCCGAGGCGAGCCTTGGGCCCAAAAAGAGGGGCATTCCCCCGTTTCGATTAAAAATAAGTAAAATAATTTTTAAAAGTAGTGGTTTTTATTTTCGGAAGGCCCCCCACTTTTACTACCCTCTCAAGTCATTTCAAAAAGTCGGATGAGTAAGCTCAACGGGTTTCTTTCCCGTGATTCTGCCAAGCCCTTCCCCTTGGTGTGGTTTTCGTGGTAGTAGAAGGGAAGGGGGAATCTCTTTTAATCCATTCATGGGTCAAATTAGATGCGAGGCATTTGGCTCTTAAGAGAGTATAGTTACTCCCCCCGTTTTCCCCGCGCTTGGTTGAATTTTTCACTTTGACTTAAGGCCCTGGGCAAAAAATAATTGCGTTAGCACCCGCAGGGCCATCGCAATGCTTTTTTTTAATTTAAAACAGTCGGTTTCCCCCTTGCCCGTACAGTTCTGATTTTGGTGTCCGAGCCGGGGAAGGCCCCGAAGAGGCTTTCCCCGTCCGCCCCCCGGCCGGACGCGGCGCCCCGCTCTCGCCGCGGAAGAGTCGACGTCCCCCGACAGCCGACGGGTTCGGTGGGACCCCGTCCCCAGCCTCGACCCAACCCTTTTTTCCCGGGAGGTTACGGATCCTTTTGCGATTTCCCCTTGCTCTTGTTCCACGACCAGAGGCTGTTACGGAGACCTGATGGGTTTAGGTCGACGGGCGTGGGAGGCACTCGGTCCCCCGGATTTTAAGGGGCCCGCGGGGGCGCATCGGACACCGGCGAGTGCGGTGCTTTCCAGCCGGGGGACCCTACCCCCGACTGAGTCTTTTCCCGGGTGGCAGGCTGTTTAAACAAAAAAGAAAAATTTCCGGGGCCCCCCGCGACGTCTCCGGACTCCCAAAAAGTTTGCCGTCAGCCGCACGTCCCGGGGTTAGGTTTTTTAACCCCGTTTTCCCCTTCAAAAGCTCCGCAAAAGCGTTTAATGGGGTTTCCCCCGTCTCTTAGGACGACAAACCCTGTGAAGTCCCGTTAATGGAACCTTTTCCCCCCTCTTGGCCCTTCAAGTTTCATTTAAATATTTGCTATACCACCAAGATCCGCCCGACGGCCGTCCCCCCAGGCTCCGCCCAAGGTTTGCGCGAACCCCGGCCCCTTACTCATCGGGGCCGGGCACTTGCCCGAGGGCCCGGGGGTGTAGGTGGCGCTTAGGCCACCCATTTTCGGGGTAGTTTGTTGGGGTGAGTTGTTACACACCCCTTTAGGGGATTTCGATTCCATGACCCCGCCTGTGTCTTAATCGCCCAAACCCCTTTTGTGGGTTTGGGTTTAGCGGGTTTGGCCCCAAAACCCGGTTTCCCGGTTTTCTCCGCATGATTTTGTTCCAAAAAGGGCCCCCCTTGGACTTCGTTCCGTGGCAGGCTAAAAGAAGCAGCGCCCCGTCCTACTTTTTAAAAGTTTGAATAGGTCGAGGGCGTTGCCCCCCGATCCCTTATCATTGCTTTCCCCGATAAAACGCCCCCGGGTCCAGTTTCCCTGAGGAAACTTCGGAGGGCCGCTATGACGGTTCGATTAGTCTTTCGCCCTATCCCCAAAGTCAGACGAACGTTTGCAGTCAGTATCGTGCGGGCCTCCCCCCTGAGTTTCTTTTGGTTCCCCCCGCTCAGGCTTTGTTCACCACTTTCGGGTGACGGCCCTGTACACTCAAACCCCTTCTCAGAAGATAAAGGTCGGTCGGCGGTGACCCACTAGGGGGATCCCCCCAATTTTCCCTTTGGGCCCCTTTGGGGGGTTTTATCCCCCGTTGACTGCACACATGTCAGATCTTGGTCCGTGTTTAAAGGGGGCCGGAATGGGGTGCCCGCGGGCCCGGTGCCGGGGAGGCGCGAAAGGTCCCAAAGACGCCCGTAACGGCGGCGCTGCCAAAACCGATCAAAGCGACGGCATTCCAAGGCTTCAACAGCCCGGGCTTTGGCCGCCGCCCCCAATCCGCCCCGGTCCACCCCCCGATCGATCGGCGGCCCGGTCTCGCCTTTCCCACATCCGCCCGGGGAGATCCCCGGCCCCCCACCCGCTTCCTCCGAATTTCAAGCACTCTTTGACTCTCTTTTCAAGCCCTTTTCTCTTTCCCTGGGCGGGTATTGTTTGCTACGGTCCACGCCGGTATTTACCTTGGAGGGAAATTTTTACCCCCCTTTGGGGCTGCTTTTCCCAAACAACCGACCGCGAAGCCCCTCGTGGTGCGACGGGCCCGGGCACGACGGGGCTCTCACCCTTTTGGGGCCCCCCCTTCCCAGGGGTTTGGGGCCCCGGTCCGCGTGGGGCGCTTCTCCGACTCAATTCAAAAGCGGCCGTCGATTTTCAAGCTGGGCTATTCCGGTTCGCTCCCCGTTACTAGGGAATCCTGAAAGTTTTTTTTCCCTCCGCTTTTGTTCTTAAATCAGGGGGTAGTCCGCCTGCCCTGGGGTCGGGGGGTGAAATGTGTAAGAAAAAACTTAGGGTTTTTGCGAGAAATTTTCTGTCAGAGTCGATCGAAGGCCCTTAACAACCCCCATAGCCGTGGTCCCCAAAAGGGGACTCCTTTTTAGGAAACCCGCACCATTGGCAGGGAGCCGTCTCCGCCCCAGACAGAGTCCTATGGGGGAGGTGGTTGGGGCGACGCGATGGTGCCCCCAGGCGGTCCCCTCGCCGAATGGCTTCGGGCAAAACTTGCGTTAAAAAAAATGTGGTTCCGGGGATTCTGCAATTCACCCCAAATTTGATTTTGCTAGTTCTTATCGATGCGTGACCGGATATCGTTCCCGAGGTTTTTATGGTTAAGAGGGTCGGCCCCGGGGTTGCCCCGAAAACGGGGCAACACGAGACGCCCCCTTCTTGAGTTTTTTTTTCCTTTTGGCACATGCCGTGCGGGGGGGGGTTTTTTTTTGTCCCCACAAAACATCCCCCATCCCCTTGGGCCGTTGAAGATGCAGAGACGTGGGGGCAGGGCTCACACCTATCCCCGAACCCGATTGTGATTACTGTTACGGGTCGTTTGTGTGAGGCTTGACAATGACCTTGCAGGTTACCTACGGAAACTTGTTCGATTCCCCTTTCCCTTTAAAATGATAAGGTTCGGGGGGAATTCTGCGACGTCGCCGGCGGAAAAACCGCCACGTCCCCGCGATCTAACACTTCACGGACCTTAAATGGGTTTTAGGAGGAGGGCGGTGTGTAAAAAAAGGGAGGGAGTAGTCAAGGGTGAGATCGGGGTTATGGGAAAATTCCCTGTTTAAGGGACAACATTTGCAAGTTTTTCCCCCATCACGTTGAAATTCAAAGTTTTCCCCGGGCCCTGCGGCCAAGGTATTATGTTGAATCTGGTAGTGGGCGTGGGGCCCCAGAAATTAAGGGATAAAGCCCTTTTTTCCCTAAAATTCGTGGCTAAAGGATAGCCCCTCTAAGAAGTGGGTGGAGGGATACTCCAATAGTAGTTAGCGGTGAGGTCTCGTTGTTAAGGGAAATTAACCAGCAATCGCTCACCAAAAAGAAGGGCCCATGCACCCCCCCCCATGAATCAAAAGAGCTCCAGTCTGTCAACCCTTACTATGTCTGGACTGGAAAGTTTCCCCTTTGTTGGTAAAATTTTAAGCCGCAGGCCCCATCCTGGTGGTCCCCTTCCGTCAATTCTTTTAGTTTCCCCTTGCGACCTACCCCCCCCGGAACCCAAAAACTTTGATTTTCATAAGGTGCCGCGGGTCCAAAAAGCAACACCCGGACCCCTGGTCGGCATGTTTTGGTTGAGACTAGGCGGTTTGTCGTCTTCGGCCCCCCCAAATTGTTTTGATTAAAGAAAACATCCTTGGCAAATGTTTCGCAGTTTTTCGTCTTTCTAAATCAAGAATTTCACCCATGACTATGAAAAACGAATGCCCCCATGTCCCCCGTTAATATTACTGTCCGAAGGCCCAAAGTAATAGGACCGAAATCTATGATGTTATCCCGGAATGATAAGAGGTAGGTTTCTTTGGGGGACTTAATTTTTTCAAATAAAAAGGCGGAGGCACGACCGGCCAATTAAGGCAGGAGCGACGGACGAAGGGACGATAACCCGGGGCACACCCGAAGGCGGAGGCCCACCCCCCCCAAATTTAAAAACGAGCTTTTTAACTGCCAACTAAATATACGCTATTGGGGCTGGAATTAGCGGCTGCTGGCAAGACTTTCCTCCCAAAGGTCCTGTTAAGGGATTTAGATTGTATCATTCCCAAATTCCAGATCGTTTGAGCCGGTTTGTTATTTATTGTCATACCCGTGTCGGTTGGGGAATTTGCGCGCCTGTGCCCTTCCTTGGGTGGGTAGCCTTTTGGCTCCCTCTCCGGAAACGAACCCCCAATTCTCCCTCCCCGTCCCCCATGTAGGCCACTTCCCACATCGAAAAATTGGGTAGGGCAGAATTTTAATGATGCGTCGCCGGGAGAGGGCCCTGGATCGTCGAGTTATCATGAATCTCGCAGAACGGGAGAGCCCCCGGGACCTTTTTTTAAAAAATGCATCCTTCAGATTTTGGGGTTTGTTGCACGTATTAGCTCTAGAATTACTAGGGTTTGGGGGAGCAGGACATCAAAAAAATTAATGATTTAATGAGCCTTCGCGTTTCCAGTCTGAATTTTTTTTATACTTTTAAATGCATGGTTAAACTTGAAAAGCATTGATACTGGGGGATCAACCAGGTAGCATTCCTTTCGAGTAGCCCCATGAAAGGACAAAGCCGTAACGGCAGGCAAACGTTTTGGAGAAGCGGAACGTTTAAAAGGGCTAGGAAGTTTTATGAAGACCCCAACCCACAAGTTCCCTATGCAGGACCAAACGATGTTCATGGCCCCATTTGTTGCAAAACAACATCTTGGTGGTCACAAAGACCTTCCTTGTTTATCCCACGCCGCATGAAAGAGCATGATAAAATGTTAAACGTAAGACCAAGTTTTCCCTCAATAGGTATGCAACCAGGAAAAACCCCAATATGCTCAAGACAAATCAAAATCTTGACGCAAAACTGAAGAGGTATGGGGTTTTTGAAGTTGGGGGGGGCAAGCAAAAAAACTCCCGGTAACAAACAATCACCATCATGACCTCCCGGTGACATTCCCGAAAGCGCCCAATAGTGCAACCACCAACCAAAAGGGCAAGCAAGCACAAAAGCCCCAAAAGCCCCAGAATGCAGAACGATGCGAAGTAAAAAAATTCGAAACCCCCATCGAACCCACCATGAAGGGTACTGCCTACATCCCAAATCTTTCTGAATGGATACGGGGGATAAGTGCGCAAACCCAAAGGAGTAGGAATAGGTCAACAGGCAAAAAGGTCTCCAATTCCCGAGAAAATGGCTACAAATCCGATCCGACCAACGGCAAACCCCACCCATTCCGACCCACAAAACAACCGATTCCGACGAACAAGCAACGTTCCCAACGACAAGCAAGAAATTCCCACCCATAGCAACTGATCCGACCGATAGCAATGATCCCGACCCGGTGCCCCCTTGGCAGACACACTACCCCCCCCCTATATAACCTTATGAACCCAAAAAAATAAGTGAAGGATGAAAAATTGAATTTTATTTCATAAAATTTTTTAGATAGGCCGCCACTAGCCGAAAACACGGGCAAAAAAACCCGCGGTGCGACGAAAAATAGGCCAATGGGTGGAAAACCAAACCAAGGCCGAGGGGGATCGTTTTGGCCCCGGTTTTAACCAAACCCAAGGCACGAGTTACTCGGCCATGGCACGCAGAAACCAAGCTGGACGAGGTATCGATGCCATGCCGGTGAAACCAAACCATGGCACGAGGTACCCATGCATGGCACGGTTGTAACCAAGCCAAGGCACGAGTTTCTCGGCCCGGGACGGGGTGAAACCAAACCAAGGCCGGGGGTACTCGGCTGTGGTGAAACCAAACCAAGGCAGAGGTATGGCCATGGCACGGTGAAACCCCAAACCATGGCAGGGTCTCGATGCCCTGGCCGGGAAACCAAGCAAGGCACGAGGTTCGGCCATGCGGTGAAAACCCAAACCAAGGCCGAGTTTCTCGGCCATGGCACGCAGAAACCAAGCCTGGCCGAGGTATCGGCCAGGACGCGAAACCAAGCCATGGCACGAGGTACTCGAAGCCATGGACGGACAAACAAGCCAAGGACGAGTTATCGGCCATGGCACGGGGAAAAAACCAAGCCCAAAAAAGAGGGATCGGCCATGCAAGGTGAAAAAAGCCAAGGCACGAGGACTGGCCCTGGCCAGGTGAAACCAAGCCCTGGACGGGTACTGGAGCCAGGCAGGTCACCAAACATGGCACGAGGTATCGATGCCAGGCCCGGGGCCCCCAAACCCTGGCCCGGGTACCGAAGCCCTGGGAGGGAAACCCAAACCAGGCACGAGGTATCGAAGCCATGCAGGTGTTAACCAAACCCAAGGAAGAGGTACCGGCCGTCGGTTTAAACCCAAACCAAGGCACGAGGTATCGGCCCAGGCACGGTGAAACAAACCCTGGCACGAGGGGCTCAAAGCCCTGGCCGGTAAAACCAAGCCATGGCCGAGGTTTTGGATGCCTGGCACGGGGAAAACCCGCCATGGACGAGGTATCGAAGCCCTGGCACGGTGAAAACCCAAACAAGGACGGGGGACCGGCCATGCACGGGTGAAACCAAACCAAGGGACGAGGTATCGGCCATGTCGGTGAAAAAGCCAGGGCCGGGTACTGGCCCAAGGGCCCGGGGAAAACCAAAACCATGGGGAGGTATCGAAGCCCTGGCACGGTAAAACCAAACCATGGGACGAGGTACTTGAAGCCCCTGGCCGGTGAAACCAAGCCTGGCACGAGGTACCGAAGCTGGCACGGTTAAAAACCAAGCCAAGGCACGGGGTTTATGGGGAAATGCACGGTGAAAAACCAAACCCAAAGGCACGAGGTACTGGGCCATGCTCGGTAAAACCCAAGCCAAGGACGAGGTATTTAAAGCCAGGGGCACGGTAAAACCCAAACCCATGGCACGGGTTTACTCGAAAGCCAGGGCCGGTAAAACCCAAAGCCATGGCACGAGGGTACTCGAAAGCCGGCCGGTAAAAATAAAACCAACCCAAAGGCCGATGCGGGAAACGATAAAGGGAGGGGGAACCTTTGGGGGTTGAGGGCCGTTTTAAAACCCCCCTTTTTTCACTTAAACAAATTTTTTACGTTTTAAATTAATTTTTTACGCGCCCCCAGTCCCATGGCACGGGGGAAACGACGACGATCACGGAGGGGGCCCGCTTGGGGAATGGGGGTAAACTAGGCCGATTTGGGCCTTTGGCCTTAAACCCCAAAACAGGGGCAAGGGTATTTCAACCAAGGGCCTTACCCCCTTTTCTTGAGGAACGGGTTCCCGGGACGGGGCCCCGGTTAAGGGGGCCTTAAACCAAGGGACGATTGGAAAGGGGGGCAGCGTGCGGGGGTTGGTATGCAAGGGGGGGACGCCCTTTTACCTTATGCAAACCAGGGCCTATGGCTTGGTGGGCCCAAAAAAGGTGGGGGGGGAGCAGCCCCAATGGTCCCCCTTTTTAAACCCTTTAAATGAACAAAAAGTAAAAATGAAGGGAAAAAGAAACTTTGGGTTTTTTCCATTATCTAATTTTTAAAAACCCCAAAAGCAAACGGACTCGTTTGGGACAAAAATTTTTGCTTTGGTTTGCCCCTTTTGGACATATGTTAGGAGGACCCTGCCGAAAAATTCGGTGTGGGGGGGTGGGGGAGGGGGGGGGGGCCGGCGTTGGATTTTCGCGGGGTTTTCGGCCCAAAATTTGGGGGAAAACCGGCCTCAAAGGGGACCCCCTTTTTTAAAACGAAACTTTGCGGGGGTTTGGCTCGTGAACATGTATTAGGAGGATGGGCAGGAAAATCCGGTTTTGGGGGTTTCGGGATTTTTGGGGGGGCCCCGGGGGTGGGGGTTTTGGGAGGCTTTTGGGAAATGTAATTTGGGGAAACCGGCCCTAAAAACGGACCCCTTTTTGGACGAAATTTTGGGGTTTGGGTGCCCCGTGGAACATTTTTTTGGAGGACCCGGGCCCAGAAATTTTCCGGGTTTTTCGGGGTGGGATTTTTCCCGGGGGCCCCGGGGCTGGACGTGTGGGGAGGGTTTGGGGGCCCTTTTAAGTTCGATCCCCGCCCAAAACGGCCCTCCGTTTTGGTTTGAAACTTTGCGTGGTGTTTCCGTGGAACATGTATTATTTTTTTTTCCGGGCAGGAACTTTGGGTTTTTCCGAGGTCGGGGTATGGGGAAAGGCCTTCGAAGCCATTGTATGACCCGAGCAACGTACTTCGTTTTCGGCGAAACTTTGCATGATGAAACCAAGCCATGCATGAGGATTCTGGGGCCAACGGTGAGGGAAACCCAAGCCGCGGTGGCGAGAAATGGGCGACGATCAAGGGACGGGGCACGCGTGCTGGCGACGAGGGACGATCTAGGCAACGGGCACGCGTGCGGGGCTTGGCATGTAGGCGACCCAATGAGCGACTTAGACCTCAGCATGCCATGGCCTATGGCTTCCTTGGCCACAGGTCGGGGGGGAACAGTCCCCATGGTCCCCCTATATATACCTTATGAACAAAAAGCTAAGTGCAGGAACAAACATTGTTTTTTTCCATCTATCATAATTTTTGGAAACCCAACCAAAAGGACATCGTCTTGGACGAAACTTTGCGTGGTGCTTCTGAGCATCTACTAGGAGGATCGGGCAGAAAAAAACGGTTTCCCGGGGGGCGGGATGGCGTTGGGGCTTATCACGACGGTCCCGACTCAAGGCATTGGCAAAAATTTGGCTTTTCTCCGACAAAGGCACCCAAGGAATGGCCTGATTTGGCTTGGCACGACCAAGGCTTGGCCTGAATTGGCTTGTTCCGATCAAGGCACCAAGGCATGGCCCGATTTGGCTTGTTCCGATCAAGGCACCAAGGCTTGGCCTGATTTGGCTTGTTCCGATCAAGGCACCAAGGCATGGCCTGATTTGCTTGTTTTGAGCAAGGGGACCAAGGCATGGCCTGATTTTGCTTCTTTCGATCAAGGCACCAAGGCATGGCCTCATTTTGCTTCTTACGATCAAGGCCAAGGCTTGGCCTGATTTGGCTTGTTTCCCATCAAGGCACCAAGGATGGCCTGATTTTGCTTCTTACGATCAAGGCACCCAAGGCTTGGGGCCCGATTTGGCTTGTTCCGATCAAGGCACCAAGGTTTGGCCTGATTTGGCTTTTTCCGATCAAGGCCCCAAAGGCAGGGCCCTGATTTTGCTTTTACGATAAGGCACAAGGTTTGGGCCCTGTTTGGTTGTTCGTAAAAGGCCCCAAAGGGGGCCCTGTTTTGTTGTTTTGAGCAAGGCCCAAGGGGAGGGCCTGTTTTGGGTTGGCGATCAAGGACCAAGGAGGCCGGGATTTTGCTTCTTTGATCAAGGCACCAAGGCTGCCTGTTTTTGCTTCTTACGATAAAGGGCCCAAGCTTTGCCTGTTTTGGCTTTTTCGATCAAGGCACAAGGTTTTTCCTGTTTTGGCTTGTTCCGTCAAGGGCCCCAAGGTTGGCTGATTTGGCTTGTTCCGTCAAGGCCCCAAAGGAGGGCCCTGATTTTGCTTCTTCGATCAAGGCCCCAAGGTTGGCCGATTTGGCTTGTTGCCCAAGGGACCAAGGCTTGGTTTGGGCATGATTTGTTTGTTTGATCAAGGTTTGGGCCTGTTTTGGCTTGGGCGGGGGGGGGGGAAAAACCCCCCCAAAAA
>JARYMX010000731.1:0-10429 GCA_030169165.1 Centaurea solstitialis | reverse complement strand
AAAAACAAAATTTATTTATATAATTTCAAAATTATCCACCTTAAACCTTTAAATCACAATTAATAACCCCAAAATGAGAGTTAGATTTTTGTTTTAAATCATTTGGGGAATTAGGCCTAAGACAAGAAGAGATATATTAAAGGATTTTAAACTTGTTGAATTTTAATTTAATAAAATTTTAATTGAAATATTTGTATTTTTTGGAGGATTTTGGCCTTATAAGGGAAAGATTGAGTTTTAATAAGGAAACTATTTCTTCAAATGATTTTCCCATAATACGTTTTTGGTTTTGGAAGGTTTTTTTAAATATTTCATCTTTCCCTTTTCTATCTAAAACCGCGGCTTTAATCTTCAATTTTTTTGGGTTAACAGCAACTAAGAACTTTGGTGATCATGGAATATCATAAGAACCAGTATTAACAAATTAGTATAGTTTTAAAAAACAAAATTAAGATCAATTACTAAAATTTTAGCTTTCGCTTCCCCGATAGATCGAGGTTTGATCGTTAGTTTATAGTTAATCAACCTGTGATTTTCAAACAGGAGTGAATATTAATTCAGTAGTTTTACAGGATCACCCCTTTTCTAGCACGATTGTTTAAAGTTTGTGGACTCAAATTGGCTGTAAAAGGAGTAAGTGATGGTAAATAATGTGACTTATGTGGGCTGATCCAGGAGTCAAGGAATTCTGGGTTTTATTGGATGCAAGATTCAGAAAGTGTATGTTTCGAAAGAGACCAATTTGTGAGGAAAAAACTGTTTTAAAGCTATGTCTGTAGGATAGGTGTAGTTGGTTATGGTTGTTTTACCAGTTTCTAACGTTGTTTTTTGTGAATTATCGACCTATCCATTTACTTTTTCATCCTGTCTTCTCAATTTAAGCCGAATTTCTTATATAGAAAAAACCGGTTTTTATCAAAAGGGGGTTTTTAACTTTTTTTTGGGATGGTAATGTCTCCTGCTCCAATTATTTGAAGAATTAGACTTGATAAACTGTGCCTTTAAATCAAATAATTATATGATGGAAATTAATAGTGATAATTTTCTGATCTAAAGGATTTATTGGGGGAATTAAAAATAAAGAAAGAGCTCTTGTTATGAAGTTTTTTATAGGTCCAAAAATTAATAATGTTGAAAGGGATGTAATACAAATATATTCTTTGTTAATTGGGAAAAGGGGTTAATGAATTAGTAGGATGGAATCGTTTATTGGGCGCTGTACCGCTTTTATGTCCATTTCAAAATGTATGAAAATGAAACCAATTTCTGACTCGGATTTTTATAAACAGTTTCAGTTCACGAGTATTAGTGGAACTTGGGTAAATTAAAGAAGCTATTTTAGCTGATATCGGACTCGGGCGAGGTTTTCTTCTAACTAATAAAACCCAAATTTTAAAATATGTTGTTTCGTCAAAAATTTTTTCATGAAATTCTTTGTAAAGGTAGGTTTAGCTTCTAATCAAATCCGAATGTTCGATTAACACTTAATGTTGAATAATTTAAAAACAGTGGTCTTGTTTAATGAATTAAAATTTGTTTGCGGGAAAACAGTCTGTTCATTTAAGTAAAAGAATTGTGTATTTTTTGAAAAATTTTATTGTTAATCAAGTTCCAATTGACTTAAAGACATAACTTAACCTTAATTGTTTTTGAAAGTTGAATAATTTGGTTTTCGGGAATTTGGTAAAGGTTATTTTTCTTTTTTTGGGGGGTTTTGAGATCATTTTTTTCTAAGAAGGAATAGCAAGAGTCCTTTTTCATTTTTAAATTGTAGGAGGGGAAATGGTTAAGAGGGGAAATTCCAATTAAATTTTCCCCGGAGTAGGGTTGAGGCTTATTTTGGCGGGATGGATCTTTTTTTTGGGGAAGTTCAATCGGTTTTTTTTGGAAATAGGGTTTACTCCTTAAAAAATTTGAAAAAACTTCAATTTTTTAATTGGGAAATAAGGGAAATTTTTTAAAATTTCCTTTAATTGGTAAAAAGGAGAATTTGGGGTTTTTTCACCGAAGGTTTTCCAAGTTTTTGGGTTATTGAAAAGTTAAAAAGAAAAATTTGGAAAAAAAAGGGAAAGTTTGGGGGGTTTTAAAATTCAATGTCTAAATTTATTGTCATTTCCTCCTCTGTTTCGGGAAAAAATTTGGTCTTCTAGGATTTTTATGGAGTGGGGCCGTAAAAAGGCTAAGGGGGGAAAATTTTTAACCCAAAAAATGTTAGGTTAAGTTTTTGGGGGAAAAATTTCTTAAAAATTTAATTTTGGGTTTGTAGGGTAAAATGTGATCATTGGTTAGGATTTTTTTGGGATGGTTTGAATTTTTTGTCCTGTTGGAAATCCAAAAGGAATTTAGTTAATTTGGGTTTTAAAAAATTTGATGGGTTTTTGAGGTTTTTGTCTGGGCCCTTTGAATTTATTTGAACCAATGCAAAATTGTTTGGAAGAATTGATTGGGGGAAGGGCTTTTTTTTTAAAATTTAAAAATTGAAAAACTTTTCAGCGGTCAAAGGGGAAGTGGGTTTTAAATCCAAGTCGGTTTATTAATTGGGCGTGGAAAAATTAAATTTGAGAGGTTCAATTTTTGTTTATCTGTCAAAGAAAAGGTTTATTTTTTCTAATTAATGGTTTAACCAGGGGAAATTTGGTTAAATTTAAAACTTTATGGGTTTTGTTAGGGATGGAATCTAAATTTTTGAAAAATTTTTTTTTAGTTGGTTTTTTGGGGAAATTTGGATTGGATATGTATAGAATGGGGAATTTGATACTTGGAATTAAATTGGGCCCCTTCAATTCAGAAATTAAGGGTTCGGGGTTTCTTTTTGAAAAAGAAAAACATGGTTATTTTTTGGGGTTAACGGTTTGGAAAAAATTTTCAGTTTCAGATAAAATTTCTTAATTAAAGAAGCCATCAGAACTTGTTTTTGGGATTTGGAAGTTCGAATTTGTGTTTGCAAGTTAAATTCGCGAAAGGGATAGTTTGGGGCATTGGTTTTTTTGGTGTTTGGAGGAAAATTTGGTTGTTATTGACTTTTTGGATTGTTGTAAGGTTGGTCTTTGAATTTGGGGGGTTTTGGGGGTTTTGTTTTTCATGTTGGGGGGGTTTAAACCTTCTTTTTATTTGGGTTGGGATAAAATAAGGGGGGAAGGAGTTATGACTGTTTTCTTAAAATTAAGGGTGTTCTTGGGATTGCTGGTTGGTTTTTTATCGGTGGGGGGGTTTTTTTGGGAAGTTTCAGGTTTTTTAAAAGGGGGGGGGGTTTGTAGTCTTGGTGTTTATTTAAGGGTTGGAAATTTAAAGTTTTTTTCTTTTTGGGGTTTTTTTGGGTTAATGTTATTTTGGGGTTTAATTTTCTTCATGGGGTTTTTGTTGTTTTTCGGTTTTTTTTTAGGAAGAAAGGATGTTTTGGGATAGGATTAAAGGTTTTTTCTAAATAATTTTTATTTTGGATAATTTCCAAATTTTTTGGAAAGGTTTTGTTTTATTGGGGCTCTTTATTGAATTCTGCTTTTGTTCTACCCTTGGCTTGCATAAAAGGGTCTTTCTTTTTTTTTTTTTGGGTTGATCTTTCAAATTCATTTTTTTGATTGGGTTTTTAAAAATTGTGAAAGGGTTTTATTTGGGGGCAAAGGAATGCTTTTGACTGTTTTAAGCTTGATTTTTTTTCAAACAAGTAGCTGGTGGTTAAGTTTGTTTTTTTTAAAGTTTAAGGTTTTTTTTAGTTTAAAGGTTTTTATTGTAAAAGTTTTTCTTTTTTAATATTAAAAAAGGGGTTAAGGCTTTTGTGATGGGTTTTGGTTTTTTGTTTGGGTTTTAACCTTTTGGGGGGGTTTCTTTATAGGAAAGGGTATTTTTTTTTATTCTTTTTTGGTTATTTTTATTTTATAAATGGTATCTTTTTCCGGGCCATAAGGTTTTCAATTTTTTTCCCTATGGTGTTTTTTGGGGCCCTTTTCAAGTCAAAAAACCTAGTTTTAATTTTTAATTAAAAAATTTTTTCCGCGGGATTTTTGATAGACTTGGTTTTTTCAAAGTGGAGATTTTGAATTGTGTGGGGTTTTAAAGGGAAAAAAAAAATTTCCTTTGGGGGTTGTTTAAAAGTTTTTCCCCCTTTGATCAACGGAAAAGATTCAAGACCCTTTTAATTTTTATATCTTTGACAATTAAAAATTTTTTCCAAGAAAGTTGTAATTGGAAGGTTTTGAACCTAAGGGCTTTATTTGTATGGAGTTTACTAATAAACTTTTTTTTAAATTTCAGGTTGCCATAATTAATTTTCCACATATAGAATGTTTTTTTTTGAATCTGGGGAGAGGTCCCTTTGACTTGTTATTTCGACCTTTCCACGTGAACATTTGGTATTCCTAGGTCAGATAAATTCTGTTGGTACCCCAATTCGCGGGATGTTATGTTTTTTATGGAAAATCTTCCCTGGGTTGGGTTGGAATTTTTGAATTTTGTGTTTCCTTTTTAAATTGGTGAGGAGGTTAAGGGAAATTTTCTTTTTGGAATTTGGGAAAAATTTTATGTGGATTTTGGGTTGATTTAAATTGGTAAAGCTGGCCAAGGATTCCCCAACCGCGGATTTGATGGCCTTTTTTGGGAGTGCTTGGGTTTTAATTTAATTTAAAAATAGGGGAAATTTTTTTCAAATTAAAAGGATTAAAAAGGTTTTTAAAATTAAAAGGGGGGACAAAAAAATTTACCAAAAACCAAAACCCCCCTTTAGCTTTAAACCTTTTTTTTTTTAAAAAAAAAAAAAAAAAAAAATTAAAAATTTTTTTTCCCCCCCCCCCAAAAAAACTTTTAAAAATTGGTCCAAATTTTTTAAATTTTTGGCCTAAGAGTTTTTAAGATTTGGCCTTCAATTTTTTACTTTGGGTTTTTAAGAGGACTGTGGGTTTTTTGCTGGAAAAGTTTCGGGTTAATTTCTAACGAAAAACTTTCCATTGGTTTTTCCCGGGGTTTCTTGGGAATTCTACTTTTTGGGATTTTTTGGAATTTCTAAGGGTTTGGATTTTGTTCTTTTGGGGGAAAACGGACTTAGTATTTCCCAAGATTTCCGGGAGCTAAAAAGGGACCCCTCTTTAAGTTTAGTTTTTTTTTTTTCTGAAATTTTTCCGGTTGGTCCCTTTTCCCCAAAAAAAGAGGGAACCGACCTTCCCAAAGGGGGAACCATTTCTGGGACTTTAGCCTTATCCCCTTTCAATTAAAAGTGTAAAGCAAACTTTCTATTGGGTTTCTTTAGGCAATTGGACATCTCCCAGGCTTTAAAAACCAACTTTACCTCCCAAAAGTATAAAATTTGAAGGACAAGGCTCAAATCCCAAGGATGGCCGGAAAGTTCCCCAACCGACTTCGATCCATCCGATGAACTAGCCGCTATAAAAAACCCAAACAGGTAAAGTTTGAACAAAAATCGAGGAACTATTAAATTGTTCATGCTTTGCAGGTTGGATGCGAGGAGTGCAATGGACCACTTTGACTAAGGATTGCCCAAAACGACCAATGATGACCCCCGAGGAGGTGAATTATCTTAACCGAGGCGATTACCAAGGAGGTGGAACAACAATCGTAATTCACCCCTAGACCTCCTGGTTTCTTGCACCAATCAAAAACCAAAGACCGGATGAGAGGGCCCGTGTTTCTATCGAAGATCGGATTGTCCAATTCATGGATGCGCAAAAAAAGCTAAACGATGAGGTAAGTTCATACTTACGTAATCACC
Organism: Centaurea solstitialis; assembly: GCA_030169165.1. NCBI lineage: Eukaryota > Viridiplantae > Streptophyta > Magnoliopsida > Asterales > Asteraceae > Centaurea > Centaurea solstitialis. The sequence goes on along the minus strand of JARYMX010000731.1, from coordinate 4,710 downwards.
AAAGTACCATCCAGAATTTGGAATTGCAGGTTGGACGTGTTTCGCAAATGCTAAGTGAAAGGACTCAAAGGGGAGTTACCAAAGCAAACACAAGTCAACCCGAAGGTGGGAGAACGTGAAGCCCATGCTCATGATGACGGGAACCATCAAAGAAAAGTGGAGGACATCTACACAAAAAATACGTGGAAATGAGAGTGAAAGTGAGCCCCATTTTGCCACGGATTAGATTCGGAGGGGTTCACCGTGTCATTCGAACACCTAGACTCAAAGTTCCCGAAGCTTCAAGTGATGTTTATGAGGGGAAGATGGAAAGCAAGGCGGATACGCGGAGTTCTGATCCCGAAGAAAAAAGATAAAGGCAAGAAAGGAGAAAGGAAGGAAAAAGCACGGAGGAGACCTCATTACAATTGCACCTATCAAGCATGATCAGGGAGTTACAACTTACCTATTTTTGTCATAAATTTAAAGGTCTTGCTTTGGTTAGATTAGGTTGCTGCCTTAAATGATGCCGGTTGGTTTTTGCAGGAAAATGGGAGTCAAAGATTCTACCAACGGGCTTTTCAATACCGAGGAGTGAACGTTACATGACAAAGCCGTTAGGAATAGCGAAAGGAGTCCCAATTCGATTGGAACTTTTGTTTACTATACGGACTTCGTTATAGCTAATCTTCCACAAAACACGGAGATCCCGATAATCCTCGGGAGATCTTTCTTGCACACCGTCAAGTGAATACCGATATGCGAAAACCGTACGAGCTTGGGTTTGGAGAAAATGGGATTTACTTTGATCTAACGGGACCCAGTCAGACACCTCGATGAACCATATGAAGATCCTTCTTGGCCTACAAGAAAAACATGAACCGCCCGTTACTCCGCATGAGCATGGAAAGAAAAAGGAGGATTTTTCTAACCCGATGCATCAAAAGGGATCAGAAACTTAATGAACCGGGATCCTCCAAGAAAGATAACGGGAAAGAAAGGGCTCGTCGCCCGAGTGCCAGAAATGAGCTGAAAGTGGGGTCGAGCTCTAGACCCATTCAAAATGAAGCGTTTCTCGGGAGGAAACCCCGAGCTTTTTTTTTTTTTGTTTTTATGATTTTGTGTGTGTTTTTGTTAATGTTTTTGTTTGATATTGCTTAGGTAACCATACGGAGGAGATAAGAACCAATCGAGCAAATCGAAGTGCGTTGGAATTTTCAGAAGTTGGGAAACAGAAGAAAATTGGCGATCGCCAGATTCCAAAATCTGGCGACGCGAATTTGGTTTAAGGCCTGGAAAACAGGTAAAATTCAAACTCGCGACGCAAAGGGGCCGTTTCGCGACGCGAAACTTAAAAAATTAGGTTATTTTTTCGAAACCCCTTTTGCGAGGAAACCCAGGGTTTGCGACGCGAAAAAACAGTGGACTGGGTTTTAAAACCCTCTTTCTCACTTTTTCAAAAGAACACAAACCCTAATTCTCTAGGCGCGCAAATCCTCTCACTCCTGCGAAATCACCCTCTTGAGCTTCAATTTCATTTCACTTTGAAAATGCCAATCCCGATTCGTAACTTCAGAAAATTTTTGGCACCGGGTGGTTTTAGTGTACTATTTTCTTAAATGACCCAGTTGGGAATGCCCTTGGGATGTGCGGGATATGTTAAACGGACTTTTTGGGCCGTAAGTGGCTAATTTGAAAGTGTGGGATTTTGACGAAAGTTCAAAAACCCCCTTTACTTCTATAGCGATTATGAAAGTTTGTTTAGCGGGGGATGCCAACCCGGTATTATATTTGCTTGAATTGGGGCAAAGTTTTGACATCGCGAGACCCTTTATCGCGGAGCTTATTGTTTAGTTGTGGGCCCCGTTCCGTTTCGAGCGATTAAGGCCCTTGAGGAGTTTCATCAATCGTGCATGGGCATTCCGACTTTGGGGGAGTTTGGAGATCCTATTCTTTGGTCGATTTGCCGTTGCTTTGGGGATATATACCCAAGAGGAAGTGGATGCTCCCGGATTTGTGGAGTACATGTGGGCGACTTCGAAAAGGCCGGATGGTTTTGATTTCCCCAATTGGCTTGGGCGGTTTAGGTGAAGGTGACTATGTGGTAATCTTAAGGTGAAAAGGGTTTTTTGCTTCTTCGGATGACTTCTACACCGCATGCTCATTCAAGCGGGGGAATGCTCGTTCTTCAAGTGAGGAGAAAGTTTGGTTTATGATTTATGGCTTCTTGAGCAACTCACCCGGATGATAATATCCGAATGTCCGTATCTCATCGTCGTTCAACTTGCCAAAGGGAAAGGGGTTTTCGAGAGGGTAGTCGCATGTTGGTGGCCGTACGTGACACTTTGGCCAAGCACTTCGGTATCTTAACCGAGGGTGCATTGCTCGATGACGAACCTTGGGGGGATGGGATTGATCGAATGGACCAACTCGTGGCATGGGTGAGCAAGGGTTGAGCATGATGGAAGGGATTTCAATGCATGGATCCATAATTCTCAAGTTATGGGACGAGGAAATCAACGAGAAGTCAAACAAGGAGCACGCATGAGACCGGTGGAACAGTGGGCGGAGTGCGGGACAAACAACCGGCGGAATGGACGGCATATTCGGGTTACCAAGACTTGAGTAACCGACTCTCGGAGATGTCCTTTCTTATGGGCACCCTCAACATGTGGGTACAACACCGTGGGGCTCTTCACCAAGCCAAAATGGCAAGTGGGTGTGAACCAGATGGCCCCCATTTCGGTATTCAACCGAATACCGCGTTTGGCTCCATTTCCATTTGGCCATACTCCCAGGATGCTCGCCCGGTTACCCGACTTACGAGGATTGGCAAAACCAACCTGTGGCCCTTATTGACTCTTCTTTTATCTCCTTATTCGATTTGGTTGTTTGAGACAATTTTTATTTTTGATGTGGTTGTGTGGTTTGTTTGAACAATTTTTTTTTTGTTGGTTGTTTAGGACTTTATGTTATTATTGTTTGGTTTGGTTTTTTTGTTTCGTTTTTACTTTTCTTTTTCTTTTTGTTGGTGATACAGCGACTTATGATTGAAACGAGCACGATTTTTGGACCACTTTCAGATCAGAACAGATTTCGTCACATAACCCGGGAAGTTTCTCTTTTCCCAATTACTCCTTTAAATTTTTTTAATTGTTGCATTGAGGACACTGCAAATTTTAAGTGTGGGGAGGGGGTTATGTAGACTTATCTGTTTAAATGGGTTCACTTTTGCTTGTTTGGGTTGTTGTTTTTCAATTTTTGAAAGCTTTGAGATTTGACCCCAATTTTTTTTTCAAATCTGAGATTTTTTTTGAGACTGAGTTGCTTGCATAGGAGAACACTGAATAGGATAGTTGAGTAAAAGGATGCCTTGGAATACTGATTACCATGAGTGCCTCACCCAATTCCTTGAGAGTTTGAGCCTTAATTGTTATTTTTTTTGTGAGGAATACCGACTTTGACCCAAGGTAGAACTTGTCATTTGAATGCTTGTCGAGACCACAAAAGAGGAGTATTTATCACCATTGCACTGATAGAGGCCTTCGTTTCTAACCCTTTTAGCCTTCGTCAGATAACCTCATCTTAGGTTATTTGATTTGCCTAGCCTTTGATTGAAAAATGTTCACCTTTTAAATTTTATCCCTTGAAACCATTTTGAGCCTTAGCCTTTTCATTTCTTTACCCAATACACTTTATCTTGAGCCTAATTGTTTTATCATCTTTTGGCCGTAACTTAAATTTAAATTCTTGAGATGTTTGATCCATTTTTTCAAATCTGACAGTTTTTATGGGATTGGATTAAAAGAGCCCAAAAGCAACATAGTTGCTGCTTGAAAAAAAAAGAGAGAAAGAAAAGAAAGAGAAAATATTTGAGACTCAGAAAAGAAAAGAAATATCAAAAGAGTGAGAATACAAAAAAGAAAGAATGAGAGCTGAAAAGATTGAAAAAGAATTTTGTGCCCCAAATAAGCCATAGGCTTAGGGGCCCAAATTTTAAAGGGAAAAAGGAAATGCTCATCCCCAAAAGTTCATTGTTTGAAAGTCAAATTGCTTCACTGTTTGGATCATTAGATTAGTTTTCAAGTTTTTGTTGCAAAAACCTTAGTACTTATATATTTCCCTTTTTCCTACCCTTAACCCCTTTGCCTAACTTTACAACCCCAAAGTCCTCTTGACGGTTGACAACTTCTCATGTGGTGGAGATTAGATTTGGTGACAAGCTTATGCATGCGGGAATTAGTCGAGTATTGGTGTGATCACTTAATATACACTTTTGAGAGTAAGATGAATAATTAATGATTTAAAAATCATTGGGATGATTCTTAGCATTTTTTTGTTTGAAAAGGGGAGAACGTTTTGAGTTTGGTGAGTAATTTGGAGAATTCTATTTTCATCTTTGAAGCAACAAAACAAACTAAGGTTGGGGTTTTTAACCAAAAATTTTAAGTTTTGAAAAACTTTTACCCAAAATTTCTCACTTTATTTATTCATCACTAAAACTTTTTATAAAAGGGTTTTGGAGGGGAAAAAATCAAAAAAGAAAATGAAAAACACTCACTCAAAGTTTGGGGTTCAATCCTTTCCCCAATTGACCTTGATCTGCAAATTTGGAAACCAGTTTCTTTTTCCATTCCCTTTTTTATAAACCTTTTCAGTAAGCAGGGAATTTTTTACCTTCAACCGAAACCCCCCCAATAACTTTTTAAAAACCCAAACACTTTTTTTTTT
>JARYMX010000730.1:0-10486 GCA_030169165.1 Centaurea solstitialis | reverse complement strand
GAAATGAGTAAAAAAAGGAACCGGAGGCAAAAAAAACGATACCGGTTGCCGCCCGCCCCCACCAAAAACGATGACCTCGAGCCAAAAAAGGGGTGCAACACGAGGACTTCCCAGGGGGTCACCCATCCTAGTACTACTCTCGCCCAAGCACGCTTAACTGCGGAGTTCTGATGGGATCCGGTGCATTAGTGCTGGTATGATCGCACCCGAAATACTTCCCCGCGTTAATTATATATGCGTTCGCCACCGCTGCACTCTCGTCCCCCGACCGGCTCGCGCGCAATCCCGGTGGGCCCGGCCCACGACCTCGGCATCTCCCGGCACCGGCACCGCCGGAGTGTCGTGAAATGAGTAAAAAAAGGAACCGGAGGCAAAAAAAACGATACCGGTTCCGCCGCCCGCCACCAAAAACGATGACCTCGAGCCAAAAAAGGGGTGCAACACGAGGACTTCCCAGGGGGTCACCCATCCTAGTACTACTCTCGCCCAAGCACGCTTAACTGCGGAGTTCTGATGGGATCCGGTGCATTAGTGCTGGTATGATCGCACCCGAAATACTTCCCCGCGTTAATTATATATGCGTTCGCCACCGCTGCACTCTCGTCCCCCGACCGGCTCGCGCGCAATCCCGGTGGGCCCGGCCCACGACCTCGGCATCTCCCGGCACCGGCACCGCCGGAGTGTCGTGAAATGAGTAAAAAAAGGAACCGGAGGCAAAAAAACGATACCGGTTCCGCCGCCCGCCACCAAAAACGATGACCTCGAGCCAAAAAAGGGGTGCAACACGAGGACTTCCCAGGGGGTCACCCATCCTAGTACTACTCTCGCCCAAGCACGCTTAACTGCGGAGTTCTGATGGGATCCGGTGCATTAGTGCTGGTATGATCGCACCCGAAATACTTCCCCGCGTTAATTATATATGCGTTCGCCACCGCTGCACTCTCGTCCCCCGACCGGCTCGCGCGCAATCCCGGTGGGCCCGGCCCACGACCTCGGCATCTCCCGGCACCGGCACCGCCGGAGTGTCGTGAAATGAGTAAAAAAAGGAAACCGGAGGCAAAAAAACGATACCGGTTCCCGCCGCCCGCCACCAAAAACGATGACCTCGAGCCAAAAAAGGGGTGCAACACGAGGACTTCCCAGGGGGTCACCCATCCTAGTACTACTCTCGCCCAAGCACGCTTAACTGCGGAGTTCTGATGGGATCCGGTGCATTAGTGCTGGTATGATCGCACCCGAAATACTTCCCCGCGTTAATTATATATGCGTTCGCCACCGCTGCACTCTCGTCCCCCGACCGGCTCGCGCGCAATCCCGGTGGGCCCGGCCCACGACCTCGGCATCTCCCGGCACCGGCACCGCCGGAGTGTCGTGAAATGAGTAAAAAAAGGAACCGGAGGCAAAAAACGATACCGGTTCCGCCGCCCGCCACCAAAAACGATGACCTCGAGCCAAAAAAGGGGTGCAACACGAGGACTTCCCAGGGGTCACCCATCCTAGTACTACTCTCGCCCAAGCACGCTTAACTGCGGAGTTCTGATGGGATCCGGTGCATTAGTGCTGGTATGATCGCAACCCGAAATACTTCCCCGCGTTAATTATATATGCGTTCGCCACCGCTGCACTCTCGTCCCCCGACCGGCTCGCGCGCAATCCCGGTGGGCCCGGCCCACGACCTCGGCATCTCCCGGCACCGGCACCGCCGGAGTGTCGTGAAATGAGTAAAAAAAGGAACCGGAGGCAAAAAAAACGATACCGGTTCCGCCGCCCGCCACCAAAAACGATGACCTCGAGCCAAAAAAGGGGTGCAACACGAGGACTTCCCAGGGGGTCACCCATCCTAGTACTACTCTCGCCCAAGCACGCTTAACTGCGGAGCTCAAGAATGCCTTTGCATTAAAGAAATCTTAGATGCTATTTCATTTGAAAAAGCAAATCAAGAAGGAATCATCATTATTGATGATAACACTCCAACTCTTAACAAAGAAAATCTTGGAAGTATAATTTTCCCACCAAAAGTCTAAAATGGATTACATGAAAGATGTTGAAAAATATTTTTGGGAAAACGTAAAAGAAAACGATTTGCAAATCAATGATAAAAATTTAGAAAAACTTGAAGAAAACAATTCGTTTAATGGAAATAGAAGACCCCTCTATTGCCAATAATGAAATCGATTCAAATAACCATTTAAAAACTCTTTTTGGATTTAAATGTTTTGAAAAAGTAAACATAATTGAAGAATTTAGTTCTGACGAACAAGAAGATTCTGACAATTATGAAAGTTCAGACTCTGAAATTTTTAATTTCAGACCGGACAACCAGCAAACTTCTCCTAAACAAGAAAAAGAAAATTTGGATGAAGCAGAAAGTTCTGGTACAAAAAATGATAGCAGGAAAAGAAAAGGAAATTTTTTCGAACCTATACCTGTGATCAAGAACAACAATATTTTTGGAAGTAACATTCTAAATATTGATTGTACTGCTAATAGAAAAGAACTCATTGACATATGGGCACAAGAAATCAGTTTGATAATACAAACTAGTGATTCTTATCAAGATTGTAATGCAGTGTTATTATTAATCGAACATAAGACAACAGGTATTGTTAATAGCTTCATTAAAAATACCACTTGGAATCAGAGAAAAGACCCAATCGGTGCTTTTGATGATATTCTAGATGCAATTTATACCATGTTCTTAGGAATAGACCTCACAGAAAATAAATTGCAAGAATCTGTTAAAACTTTTAATAAGGCAAAAACAATGCTTGCTAATATGCAGTTATGTGATATATGTTATCTTGATCAATTTTATTGTGATTATGAAAGATATTTATATCAACTCAAAGACAGAGATGATTATAAGAGATATATCAAAGATTATCTTCTTAAAATCCCCTTTGTTGGGCAAAAAGCTCTTGAACGTTTTCAGTTAGAAGCCTCTAATGCTGCCTTGTACAGTTTAGGTTTTGCTCACAGAATCGTTAAGGAAGAAATTACAAAGATTTGTGATTTAACTAAAAACAAAAGAAACTAAAAGCTTTTACAAAAGCATGTTGTGAAAAAGTTTCTGATCAAATTTATGATTATGGTTGTAGACCAACCAAAAAGAAACATCATAAAAAAGAAAAAACTTCTAAATATAAAGTTTAAAAAGAAGAAGAAATCTTTTAAACCAGGAACATACGTTAAAAAGAATTTTTCCGAATCTTTTAACGAAAAACAAAAATTTTGTCCTAAGGGCAAGAAAAATTGTAGATGTTGGGTCTGCAATGAGGAAGGACATTATGCAAATGAATGTCCAAATAGAAAACAACATTCTAACAAATTCAAAATGTTAGAAACAGTATTTTCTTTAGGATACAGCCCTATAGAAAATCCTTATGAAAACACACGAAGTGTGTACTGCATAAAAATTATTGATTCAGAAACTGACATATCAGATTCCAATGAGTCATCTTCTTCAGATACAGACTGAAGAACCCATAGAATTAGTGATGCCCAACATCACTAATCCTAATTCTATTTATATTGCTGGGAAGTTAAAATTCGCAGGATATAAACAGATTGAGTTACATTGCTACGTCGACACAGGTGCAAGCATGTGTGTTGCTAGTCAATATGTGATACCCAAAGAACATTGGGTAAATGCAGAAAGACCAATAAGAGCAAAGATTGCAGATGGGTCTATTGTTACTATTAACAAAGTTTGCAAAAATCTTGATATTTTGATAGCAGGAGAAATATTTCATATTCCTACCATCTATCAACAAGAATCAGACCTTGATTTTATTCTAGGTAATAACTTTTTATTACTTTATGGACCATTCGCTCAGTTCACAAAAATGGTCATTTTACATCTTGATAATAAAGAGGTATTTATTAGCAAAGTAACTACAGCATATCGTGTTGGAGTTAAGGGTTTTCTTGAATCAATGAAAAAGAAATCAAAGGTTCAGCAACCAAAACCTTTAAATATCAGTCCTAATAAAATTCATCTTTTGAAAAGGGGGAATGATAGGATTAAGATTTTCAAAAGTGAGTATAATTTTATCAACAAACTCATGCTTGATGATTAAAAAAGAAATCTATAATTGAAAAATTATTAGATTCAGTTTGTTCAGACAATCCTCTGGATCCGACTAAGACCAAATATTGGATGAAAGCAAACATTAAACTTAAGGATCCGAAGACTATAGTTAAGGTTAAACCTATGAAATATAGTCCTCAAGACCGAGAAGAATTTGCCAAGCAAATTCAAGAATTGCTAGATATGAAAATCATCATACCTAGTAAATCACCACATCAGTCCCCAGCCTTTTTAGTTGAAAAAGAAGCTGAGAAAAGGCGTGGCAAGAAGAGAATGGTAGTTAACTATAAGTCCATTAATGATGCGACTATTGGTGACAGCCATAATTTACCTAATAAAGATGAACTATTCACCCTTATTAGAGGAAAAAAAATGTTTAGCTCCTTAGACTGTAAATCAGGCTTCTGGCAGGTATTGCTAGATCAAGAATCACAACTTTTAACAGCCTTTACTTGTCCTCAAGGAACTTACCAATGGACCGTTGTACCTTTTGGGTTAAAACAAGCTCCTTCAATATTTCAAAGACATATGCAAGATGCATTTAGAGTTTTTGAAAAATTTTGTTGTGTTTATGTGATGATATTCTTATTTTTAGCAATAATGAACAAGATCATCTTTGGCAGCTAGCAGCCGTCTTAAAGAAATGTCAATCCCTTGGGATTATTTTATCCAAAAAGAAAGCTCAACTTTTTAAGACTAAAATTAATTTTTTAGGTCTAGAAATTGATCAAGGAACACACTGTCCTCAAAGACATATCCTGGAACATATTCATAAATTTCCAGATAGACTTGAAGATAAAAAGCAATTGCAAAGATTTTTAGGAATTTTGACATATGCTTCTGATTATATACCAAAACTTGCAACAATTCGAGCCCCATTGCAGGTTAAACTTAAGAAAGATGTTCCTTGGAATGGAATGATTCAGATACCAATTACATTTGTAAGGTAAAAAAGAATCTCACAACTTTTCCAAAGCTTTATCATCCTCTACCTGAGGACAAACTTATTATTGAGACAGACGCTTCAGGGGAATATTGGGGAGGGGTCCTCAAGGCAATTAATTCTGATCAAGAATTAATCTGCAGGTATGCTTCTGGTAGTTTCAAAGATGCCGAGAAAAATTATCATTCTAATGAAAAGGAATATTTAGCAGTAATCAGAGTAATAAATAAATTCTCTATTTATCTCACTCCTGTTAAATTTTTAGTAAGGACTGATAATAAAAACTTTACTTATTTTCTTCGTATTAAGTTACAGGGAGATAATAAGCAAGGAAGGCTAGTCAGGTGGCAACAATGGCTTTCTAGATACGATTTTGATGTACAACATATTGAAGGAACAAAAAACTGTTTAGCAGATTTTTTGACAAGAGAATTCCAAAGTTAAAAAGATTTTTGACATGACATATACTGTTTATCTTTATCTTTTTACAGGAACATTAAGCCTTCATTTGGCTATAAAAGAAAATGATCTTAGATTAAAGAATGCATCCCATTCTTACAGCAAAAGCCTCACGCTAACAAAGGCCTTACGCCAAAAAACAAAGACCTCTCGTCAAAAATGGAGAAATTAATAGCTCAAAAATCAATAATCCTCAAGAGAATTCAGCTTTTACAAAATGAATTAACACTCATTGATTCCGAAATAGATTTTGAAAGGAAATTCTCTTCCAAACAGGCTATTGTAACACCTGCGGTAAAAATACCAGAAGTTACAACTATTCCAAAGCAAACGGCTTCTGGTAAAGAATCACCAAATCCGTTGACACCTGTGACTTTGGTCAAAAGTCAATTTGAGGATTCATCCTCTTCTACGTCTGGTTCTTCTGATTTAAACTTAAGGCCAAACGAGGGTATTCTACACCCAAACAAATCTAAAGAGAAATTTTTAGTACATTCTCACGGATGTTTAGGCGCAAAAGCCTATTATGTTGTTTTTAATGGGCCTAAGGCAGGTATTTATACCACCTGGAGTATGGCAGAACAAGCAACTAAAGGGTACTCCAGTGTAAAGCATAGGAAGTACAAATCATATGATGAAGCAAGGATTGCCGCCAATATTTTCACAAGCGAAGAATTCAAAGCTCCCTTAGAATTAATCAATGGTTCTGAAGGTTTAAAGCCAACTTTTGCTAAATCCTTGACAAAAGAAAAAAGCTCCAAGGTCATTCTTGGATCTACTCCAAAAATCCAGCACCCAGTCGTCAAGCTTGAAGACATGGAAGATTACGATCTAGAATCATCGTATTCTGGATTTGATTATATGTACAAGAAAGGAAGAGAGTCTACCGCACTCGATTTTGTTGATGAACGCTTCTATACTTCAGACAAGAGGAATATTAGCTACTTCAATTTCTTCCCCAATGCAGACCCTCTTTTCATCCTTGAAGCCTACCACTATGGATTGCTGAGTATGGTATATCCATCTAATAGTCTATTAGAGATATCCAAATTCCCCAAGGAATTCAGAGATGCAATCAAAGCCTACAAGAAGAAATGTCTTAAAGGGTTAGAGAAAGAAATTTATCTCAATTTCCAAAGCACTGTTATGTTTTGGGATGAGGATGAACAACCAATCCAAACCTACAATTATGTTCAGATTGGTGTCATCAAAGAAAAGATTTATTCTCCTGGTCAAGCCATGAAAGCAACACTCGAAGAAAAAGATCTTCAGGAAAATTGCTGAACAAAAATTATTGATACTTATCAATAGGATTTTTGACATTAGCAAAGAAGACAAGCTTAAGGTTAATCTTGCAACACCTTATTGCCTAATGACCTCTTTCTCACCAAAGCCAATAAGTGACGAAGATTTTAGCAAAATACAGCTATTCAGAAAACAGCTGGTTTCGCCCAACGTTTTTGAATACCACTATCCTTCCCTTTGTCAGAAGATAAAAAAGGAATTGGAAAGCAAAGATGTTTTGTACTCTTGTGCAAAATGTTTTCCCTCCACCACAAAAGATAAAGGTTTGACAGATGAATGACGGATGGACATAAAGTAGAAGGTTTCTACTTTAAAGAAAGGATCAGGCATCTTTTCTACAGGAAGCAATAAGTGCAACAATGCGTAAGCAATGACGTATTATTTTTGTACGATCCTCTTTCCTTGGTTTATAAAGGAAGAGTTTTCATTCTTAGAAAACATCTCATAATCTCATAACCATCTAGCTATCTCTCTCCCCATCATCTATCTTTTCTTGTAATTTTTAGCTAAGCATGAGTGAGTAAGAATCCATATAAGCACGCTTAACTGCGGAGTTCTGATGGGATCCGGTGCATTAGTGCTGGTATGATCGCACCCGAAATACTTCCCCGCGTTAATTATATATGCGTTCGCCACCGCTGCACTCTCGTCCCCCGACCGGCTCGCGCGCAATCCGGTGGGCCCGGCCCACGACCTCGGCATCTCCCGGCACCGGCACCGCCGGAGTGTCGTGAAATGAGTAAAAAAAGGAACCGGAGGCAAAAAAACGATACCGGTTCCGCCGCCCGCCACCAAAAACGATGACCTCGAGCCAAAAAAGGGGTGCAACACGAGGACTTCCCAGGGGGTCACCCATCCTAGTACTACTCTCGCCCAAGCACGCTTAACTGCGGAGTTCTGATGGGATCCGGTGCATTAGTGCTGGTATGATCGCACCCGAAATACTTCCCCGCGTTAATTATATATGCGTTCGCCACCGCTGCACTCTCGTCCCCCCGACCGGCTCGCGCGCAATCCCGGTGGGCCCGGCCCACGACCTCGCATCTCCCGGCACCGGCACCGCCGGAGTGTCGTGAAATGAGTAAAAAAAGGAACCGGAGGCAAAAAAACGATACGGTTCCGCCGCCCGCCACCAAAACGATGACCTCGAGCCAAAAAAGGGGTGCAACACGAGGGACTTCCAGGGGGTCACCCATCCTAGTACTACTCTCGCCCAAGCACGCTTAACTGCGAGTTTCTGATGGGATCCGGTGCATTAGTGCTGGTTATGATCGCACCCGAAATACTTCCCCGCGTTAATTATATATGCGTTCGCCACGCTGCACTTCGTCCCCCGACCGGCTCGCGCGCATCCCGGTGGGCCCGGCCCACGACCTCGGCATCTCCCGGCACCGGCACCGCCGGAGTGTCGTGAAATGAGTAAAAAAAGGAACCGGAGGCAAAAAAACGATACCGGTTCCGCCGCCCGCCACCAAAAACGATGACCTCGAGCCAAAAAAGGGGTGCAACACGAGGACTTCCAGGGGGTCACCTTTCCTAGTACTACTCTCGCCCAAGCACGCTTAACTGCGGAGTTCTGATGGGATCCGGTGCATTAGTGCTGGTATGATCGCACCCGAAATACTTCCCCGCGTTAATTATATATGCGTTCGCCACCGCTGCACTCTCGTCCCCCGACCGGCTCGCGCGCAATCCCGGTGGGCCCGGCCCACGACCTCGGCATCTCCCGGCACCGGCACCGACGGAGTGTCGTGAAATGAGTAAAAAAAGGAACCGGAGGCAAAAAAACGATACCGGTTCCGCCGCCCGCCACCAAAAACGATGACCTCGACCCAAAAAAAGGGTGCAAACACGGGGACTTCCCAGGGGGTCACCCATCCTAGTACTACTCTCGCCCAAGCACGCTTAACTGCGGAGTTCTGATGGGATCCGGTGCATTAGTGCTGTATGATCGCACCCGAAATACTTCCCCGCGTTAATTATATATGCGTTCGCCACCGCTGCACTCTCGTCCCCCGACCGGCTCGCGCGCAATCCCGGTGGGCCCGGCCCACGACCTCGGCATCTCCCGGCAGCACGGCACCGCCGGAGTGTCGTGAAATGAGTAAAAAAAGGAACCGGAGGCAAAAAAAACGATACCGGTTCCGCCGCCCGCCACCAAAAACGATGACCTCGAGCCAAAAAAGGGGTGCACACGAGGACTTCCAGGGGTCCCCATCTAGACTATCTCCCGCACCTTAATGCGGAGTTCATGGGATCCGGTGCATTAGTGCTGTATGACGCACCAAATACTTCCCGGTTAATTTATTGCGTCGCCCGCTGCCTCTCGTCCCCGACGGTCGCGCGCAATCCGGTGGGCCCGGCCCCGACTCGCATTCCCGCACCGGCCGCCGGTGTCGTGAATGGTAAAAAAGAACGGGGAAAAACGATACGGTTCCCCGCCCGCCACCAAAACGATGACCGAGCCAAAAAGGGTCAACACGAGGATTCCCAGGGGACACTGTATACTTCCCCAGACTAACTGCGGATTTATGGGCGGGTTAGGCGGAAGCACCCGAAATACTTCCCGGTTAATTTATATGCGTTCGCCACGCTGCACTCTGTCCCCCGACGGCTCGCGGCAATCCCGTGGGCCGGCCACGACTCGCATCTCCGCACCGGCACCGCCGGGTGTGGAATGATAAAAAAGGAACCGGAGGAAAAAACGATACGTTCCGCCGCCCGCCACCAAAAACGGACCTCGAGCAAAAAGGGCCCGGCTTCCCAGGGCACCCTAGTATACTTCGCCCAAGCACGCTTAACGCGGATTCGATGGGATCCGTGCATTAGTGCTGTATGATCGCACCCGAAATACTTCCCCCGTAATTAATATGGTTCCACCTGCACCTCCCCGACCGCCGCGCATCCGGTGCCGCCCACGCCCCTCCCGCAGACCCGGAGTGTCGTGAAATATAAAAAAGGAACGGAGGCAAAAAAAGATCCGGTTCGCCCCCACCAAACGATGACTCGAGCCAAAAAAGGGGTGCAACACAGGACTTCCCAGGGGGTCACCATCCTAGTACTACTCTCGCCCAAGCACGCTTAACGGGATTCTGATGGACCGGTGCATTAGTGTGTATGTGCACCGAAAATTCCCGGTTAATTAATATGCGTTCCCGCTACTCCGTCCCCGACCGGCTCGCGCGCAATCCCGGTGGCCCGGCCAGCTGGCTTCCCGGCCCGGACCCCAGTGCTGAAATAGTAAAAAAGGAACCGGAGGCAAAAAACGATCCGGTTCCGCCGCCCGCCACCAAAAACATGCTGACCAAAAAAGGGGTGAACACGGACTAGGGGTCACCCTCCTAGTCTTCCCCAAGCACTAACTGCGGTTCTGAGGTCGGTGCATAGTGCTGTTGATCGACCCGAATCTTCCCGTTAATTATATGCGTTCGCCACCGCTCACTCTCGTCCCCCGCGGTGCGCCATCCGGTGGGCCCGCCACACCTCGCATCCCGGCACCGGCACCGCCGGTGTCGTGAAATGAAAAAAAAAGAAAGGCAAAAAAAACTTCCCCGCCCGCCACCAAAACGAGATGGCAAAAAAAGGGGGCAACCAGTCCAGGGTCACCCACCAAACCAAACGCAAGATTAATCGGTGCATTTGTGGTAATGACGAAAATTCGCTAATATCTTCCCCGCTATTCGTCCCCC
>JARYMX010000729.1:0-10509 GCA_030169165.1 Centaurea solstitialis | reverse complement strand
TGGTGTATTTTCAGACTAAATATAACTTTTTGGGGGATTTTTAGATTTTTTTTTTTATTGATTTAAAGGGGTTTTTTAAGGGGTTTTTTTTCCCGACTTTGATGGACTTTTTTGGTTGACTTCGAGGTGTTTTTTGGTTTTTTGGTTAATTTTGATGCAATTATATATACAAGGGTTTCGCGACCAGTTAGAAAAAAGGGGTTTTTGAATCGACCTTTGGGATCAAAGTAAAATTTTAGCCCTCCCCCCTTTTAAAAGTACCCTATTTTACCGTTTCAAAACCAAATTTCCTCTACGCCTCACCGTTTAAACGAAAAACGAAGGTCTTCTCTCGCTCCTCCGTTTTCACATGCAACAAATACTTTTTTTTGGGTTTGGGTGCTTTTGGGGGGTTTTTTAAATTTTGCTTCTTAAGGGAAATTTTTTCACTTTTTTTCACTTTACCTTTTTTTTATTTTAAAAATCACTTGTTTTTTCTTTACTCAAGTGTTTGATTTTTAAAAATTTACCCTGTTAATTGCTCTTGCGTTTCGTGTTATTTTGTTTCCCCATTGTATTTTTTTTTTTGGAGGGCATTTAAACACACGCATACCCCCCCCGAAGTCAAGAGGGTATCCGGGTCCATTGGGGCACCCGACAAAAATCCTCTCACCATGAAAACCTTTACGGCCCATACCCTTTTCCCCCTTTCCCCCCCCAAGGTCGACCCAAAACGGGGGTGTCGCCTCCTTTCCCCCGGGGCCCTCCGAATCGAACCCAATTAGACAGAAAAACCCATCCACTCCCCCCCTCGGGATGTTACCGATCATTGAGCTAAAAAGGGAAATTGACAAATGCCCTTCATTATACTTAAAAGTATTTCTTTTTGATGATTGAAGATGAAACGGGGCGGGGGAAGAGTTTCGTTGACTATGGCTACTAAAAAGTTAGTCCCCCATAACATAGTTAGCATGCACGAATTTTTGCAGTTTTTTTAAGGGGTTTCTAGGGGCAAAAAACAATCTATTTGCAAACTGCAAATGCTAAGAAAAATTTTAACGAAATTTAAGTGGAATTCTTGCCATCTGTCCCTCTTTAATGGGCCTTTTTGTAAATTGACATTTTTTTTGAAAGAATTACTGATCTGGACAAAAAATTGGGTTTTTTTTGTTACATTTTATTCCCAAGAGCAACTCCAATTTATACGCCATTATAGCGTTTTTTCCAGTCTACCAACTCTAACCGAAACCCGGGAAAGAAATTTTTTTTAGAATATATGGGAAACCCCCAGATTTAAACTCCAAAAGAGCCCTTTAGGAGAGAAGGGGGGGTTTCCCAAAATATATAGTGAAGATTTGGTCCCAAATCTAACCCCCATGTGAGACTCTAACACCCCCCCCAAAAGAGGCTAGATAGAGAGCCCCCAGAAGGGGCACGAGAGGACCAGGGGAAAGGGGGGACCCCTAACACGCCCCCTCCAACAAGGGAGATAGAGAGCCTAGAAGGGTCCCCGAAACCAGGAGAGGGCACGAGATGCCGGCATGTGAGTCCTTTTAGTGGTAAAAACCCTTTGGTCTGATACCATGTTAGAATATGTTTGGGAAACCCCCAGATTTTAAACTCCAAAAGAGCCCTTGAGGAAAAGAAGGAGGGGGCCAACATAATAGTGAAGATTTGGTCCAAGTCCCAGCCATGTGGGGCTCTAACAAATTTTTTATTTTGCGGGGGATGGGAGAGATATTCAAATATCCGAGAAACGGGATCAATCAAAAGGGCCCTTTTAGCATTTTTTGGGGGGTCTACCAGCTCTAACCGACTGGCAAAGAGAATTTATTTTGCTGGGGATGGGAGAGAAAATGGCAAATCCAAAACGGCAAATATGCCGTTCTTCTTTTCAAATGGGGCAAATGCCGTGTGTTTTTAGATGAACAAGTTTTGGTCTCTATGACCCACCAATTTGCCATTTCTTTTTGGTGTTTAGGGTTGAAGTTGGTATAAGTTAATCCAAAGTTGTTCATTCATTGCAAATTGTTATGTGAAAAATGTAGGAGTCTTGATGCCACCAAATTAACCTTTTTTTTATGGCAATTGGGTTTGAATTCTAACCATCTCTTCTCTTTTATCCACTTATGCAAGTATGTAACTACCTTTTTTTAAAACAAACAATTGATCTTAACAAAGCACAAAAAAGACCATACATTTTCAAGAATTAATGATTTTGGACAACAAATGGTTCTTTTTTCATATAAACCTCCAAAATCTGTCCAAATTGCCGATAAAAGTTACTTTTATTACAATAGTTTTGATAAAAAGACGTCCTACTTCCACATCTGAGACCCCCACCCTAGAGATGGCTATATAGGGTCAGCCCCGGCCCCGGATCATCTGAGGAGCGAAACCATACTTGGCTTGGGTACTAGTTATGATTTTTTTGGTGTTTTGAGGGGATCGACTCAGTCCAACCTAAGAATTTAATAAAAATATCAGGCCGTTTATATAATAGTTGGCTCCAGTTTATGACTGCTTTTGTTGGTTTACCCTCTGAACACCATGTATAAGTCATATGCTATATGAGGTAAGATACCGACTTACAAAACATAGAAAAAAAAGATATTTTAAATTGTATTGTTAAAAATATAAAAAACTAATATTTTCAAAGAAGCGGATTGGGGCTTGACATAGGTTACGAAACCGGCATTGGTTATCCTAACTAGTTACAAAAACCCTTAACCGGGACATGATTTTTTTCAACGGGATTAGGGCCGGTCCGACTTGTTACTGTTTCGGTCCAGGACTAATTTTTGGCGATCTTTACCCACTATGTTTGATTTCGTGAATCTTAACTCCGTCTTTCTTTATCAGTAGTCTTTTTACAACTAAAAATTAAAAATATACTCACACGTATATATATATATATATATATTAAATTTTAGTGTAGAAGTAAAAGATAGTGAAAAATTACTAGATATTTTATTGGACTTAACCCAAAAAAAAAAAAGTAAAAAACTACTATACAAATCTAGAAACCAAAACTACTAGGAAATGATAAGGTGAGAGACAAAAATATACAATTTTAAAGTTTAGGACGACGTTGGTTGAAAATTGTAAATTTTAGGACCACTATTGAATTTTGCTAAATATTATATATCGTTGATGGATAACCAAATATAATGTTTATAGAACTTCTAGAAGAATTCTAGTTTAAAATTGATTTCATTCTTATCAGCGATTTGTCTTATTATTAATTTAAATAACGAACGAACAATTTTAAATATGTTTAATAAAACACACTTCGTACTAAAAATACTATCACTCGCTATTCTTCTTTAGTTTTTGTTATTTTAATTTTAGATGTGAATAATCCAATCCGGTTAGCATAAATATAAATATATGTGGAGATATAAATGAAAATCACGTGAAAAGAAACTAAAAAAAATATTTAATGATCAATATAAAAATCTGGTAGTATTAAACGATTAAAAATAACGAGCTAAAAAACCAAAACCATCACAACCTTGAGAAATTTAAATTATTTTTTTAACAGCCATGTTAAATTAAATTAGTGAAAATATAAGAAATTTACATTTGAATAAATCTTTAAGCCTTGGTATCGAAAAGAAGTATATATCATTTTACTTCTTTCTGTTTATGGGATTAATGTATTATAATTTTTCATTGTTTGTTTAGAAATTGTATTGAACTATTTAGAGTAAATTACGGATTTGGTCCCTGTGGTTTGGGAGTTTTTATGGATTTGGTCCCAAACTTTAATAATTACAGATTTGGTCCCTGTGGTTTGCAAATTCTTTTGGATTTGGTCCTTGTGATTTGCAAATTTTTATTGGATTTGGTCCTTATGGTTGAAAATTCTATTGGTTTTGGTCCCTGCCTATTTGCACTACCAAGGACCAAACCAAAAGAATTTGCAAACACAGGGACCAAATCCGTAATGTAACACCCCAAATTTTGGAGTCAACAAAAACTTTCATTTCAAACGAAAGGTGGTATACGAATGTAGCGCCATGGCGTGAGCTCTTCCCAAAATGGGATATAAGTAATGTAATAATTACAACGTTTGTAATCAAGTAAGAATTACAATAACCATCTAGTCTAACTCCGTCTAGGAAGAAGGACTACAAAGGGTTATCGATCGCCAATAAATCCTACGGCCTAAAGGACCGGTTCTCCACATTCCCCAATGCTCACTCTACGCCCAAGGCCTACTTGGGAACAGCGTCCCTAGCACCTGAGAGACACATCGACACCAAAAAAGTGTTAGGCTAAAGGAGCCTAGTGAGTTGTACAAATAATACTATATGTGAAGAATATATTAAGACATGCGAGATATGCAAGATTATACTAGCAGTGTAAATAGCATGTTAAACCGGTTTATTATTATCTTCGGAAACAATGGGAGCGACCCATTTCCACCCAACCAATACCCCGACATTCGTTACTTGCAAACACCTCGATGTCCCGAATTTAGCATGGCAACATCATCCGAGGCCCGCACCCAAGGAGCAACCCGAGGGCCGGCGACATAGGTACAAACCCCAAGACTGTTTGGTGTGGAAAATATTGTGTTGGTTCGTCCATGTTATTATCATGTAAGATCGTGAACACGGAATTTAGCATCGTGTCACATCCATGTTGTTTCATACAAGACCTCGATACTGAATTTAGCATAGCATTCGTCTACATCATTTACATACAAAACCTCGACATGAATTTAGCATTAGCGTCATTGATAGAGGTATATATCGAGGGTCTCAAACCCCCTTTAATCATTTCATATTTACCCAACATATTCGGGTATCAAATCCCTTTTATATAATCCCACGGGTTTAAATATACGATAATCATGTACGATATTCTACCACATGTATTCAACCACTAATCCAAATCATTCATGAGGCATATTCATCATCGATTCATAAAAGCTTTAAACCGACATGAAAAATGATTCATACTAAATTCATATTCATCCAAAAAAATCAATTAAGGAATGTAAAACCATCAAGATGATGGGGCCTCAGTTTAACAAAATGGTTTTAACAACTCACCTTAGGGTTTTGCCACAAAACCCCAAATTGCGAGATCTAGGTCAAAGACGAGAGAAACCCTAAAATCAAGTAAATCGTACCCTAGGTTAGTTCATAACTCTTTATCACATATATAGATCCAACCTACAAAGGTTTAAATGAGCTCACCTAGTAGGATCTTGAACAAACCCTATAAATGGAGAAAAAAACCCCTTTCAACAATGGAGGTTTGAAGGTGAGAGGTGGAGGAGATGAAGGTGGAGGAGATCTAGCTTCCAAATCTTGTTACCTTAAGCATCAATCCATCAATGGGGTCTTGAAGTGCTTGAAAATGGAGAGCATAGCAAAAAGAATCAACTATTTCGGAGTTGTAGAGAGGAAGATATGGAGAAATGAAGAAAGATGCCAAAATCCCGTATTTGAAGTGCCCAGGAGCTAAAGTGCCCATCCAAAGTGACACATGTGGCACTTTAGCTGTCACTTTAGCCCGTGCCCTCAAAGTTTCCTTCAAGGTGGCGGTACACTAGCAGCTAAAGTGCCAATCCAAAGTGACCATGTGGCACTTTAGCTGTCACTTTAGCTTTGACCCAAATTGTTGGTTTTAACTCCGTTTTCGCTCCAAGAAGAACCGTTGGACTCGTAATTGAATTTCCTAACATATTAGACCACAAAATGCAAGATTTGATCCAAGATTCTAAATCCCTTAATTTATCAAAGAATCGTTATTACAAACCGAAGTTACGGGTGTTACAATCCTCCCCACCTAGATAACATTTCGTCCCCGAAATTTGTTACACCTATGCGAACATTTGCGGATACCTCCGTTTCATGTCTTCCTCGGCCTCCCACGTGACATTAGCGCCTCGGTGGTTCTTCCATTGGACTTTGACCATCGTCACCTCTTTATGGCGTAGTTTCTTCGCTTTCCTTTCTAAGATGGCTTTCGGTTCTTCTATACATCGGTTACCGGTATCGACTCGGATCTCCGATAACGGAATGATGCTCTCCTCTTCGGCTAGACACTTCCGCAAGTAACACACGTGATAGGTGGGATGTATCCCATCCATTTCGGGTGGTAGTTCTAGCCGGTAAGCTTGAAGTCCAACCTTTTCCAAAATGGTAAACGGTCCTAGGAAACGTGGGCTAAGTTTCCCCGCTTCCCAAACCGTATAATACCCTTCCAAGGGGACACTTTCAACATCACGCGCTCTCCCACTTGGAAATCTACGGGACGACGTTTCTTGTCGGCATAGCTCTTTGACGGTCTTGGGGGCTTTCAAGCGTTCGCGAATACCTTTCACTTTGTCCGCCGTCTCTTGTATGATCTCGGGTCCCGCGAATTGCTTCTCACCCGCTTCCAACCAGTACGTCGGCGTTCTACACTTCCGTCCGTATAATGCCTCGAACGGTGCCATCCCAATGCTAGAGTGAAAACTGTTGTTGTATGCAAACTCCACTAATGGTAGGTGCGTATCCCAATTCCCACCAAAGTCGATAACGCATGACCGCAACATATCTTCTAACGTCTGTATCGTCCGTTCGCTTTGCCCGTCGGTTTGGGGTGGAACACTACAAAAAAATGGTTTCGGGACGACAAAAATCGTCCCAAAAAGGCAATTTGTCGCCCCAAAAAGTCTTTTGAGACCCACTCGTGCAAAAAAGTCGTCTCAAAAGGTCTGTCCCAATAACCTTTTTGGGACGAAACTAAGACTTTTTGCGACGACACTCACCAAGCTAAGTCGGCCACGTGTCCACCTTTTGCGACGACACCTTGACCTTTTGGGACGACTTTATTTAATTTTTTTTCTTTTATTACCTTTTGGACGAATATACTTACCTTTTGCGACGACAAATAGCTTTTTGGGGCGACATATATGGACTTTTTGGGACGACAGTTTATGTCTTTTGCGACGACAGGCGTCGCAAAAGATGTAAAAAAAATTTCGCACCCCGCTTTATATATCGACCACCCCCCCCCGGTATTTCCGGGCAATATTTGTAAAAACCTTTTGGTTTTAGGGGCCAACCATATACAAACCATTTCATACATACAAACACCCCACATATAAAATATATAGTTACGAAATAAGTGTCAGACAAAACAAAATATATGTTTTCGTTCAAAGTTAACTAACAAGTAGTAACAAAAAAACTAGTCATCGTATCTTTCGGACGTCTCTTCATCATCATCCGGCTCGTCCACGGGAATACCTGCTCGACGTAAGGCCTCGTAAACAGCTTTGTGCTTCTTTCACTACTAAACGTAACTTTTTCTTCATTTTCTCCATTTTTGGCATTACCTCGCTTGGTATACAAGCGTGTCATAGGAGATGATTGGGCGGTCGATTGCGTTGTAGATGAAGATGAAGAACCGACTTTTTTGCCTACTCCACGAACATGCCCCCCGTGTTCGCCCCCAACACCTTTGCCCAGTATTTCGCGTTCGGTCATCGGGTTTTGGCCCCCGACTTGAGCGTCCCTCATGAAGACCATACGACGCTGTATAGTTATAAGACAAAAAAAATTGTTATCAGAAATATGAAATAATTGTGTGTGTTAGATTATTTTGTATCTCAAATTATAAATTATAAATAATTACTTACATGTTTTTTCAGCAAAAGTCTCATCAGTAAAAAACGCCATCGCGCGAACGATGTTGCGCTATTGGTCGAATCAAACTGGGTGGTTCCATGGCCCACCGGGTCCGCTATAAACAAATTGATGGAAAAAAATATATACTTAATTAATATCGATCAAGAATTTACACACATATATACCTATATCACTTTAGCAATATATATACCTATTTACACAAATATATCCCTATACCACTTTAGCTTTATATATATCCTATTTAAAACCAAAATATTTACCTATTTACACACACACAAAATATATATATATATATACCTATTTACACACATATATATCTATTTACACAATATATATATACCTATACCACTTTAGCATTTCAAGAAATTTTGTGAATATTGCGAAAAACTATGATTTAAAGATTTAAACAAACTTACCAATCGATGCCGATTTTGTGAAGCTTGTCCTACCTTGCAAGCTTGTATTTACTTGTTTGCTTTTAACCTCTTTGTTCACTTGTGAACGACGAACGACCTTATCGTCACGAAGAAGTCCATGTATTTAGACCATCATCAAGGGGACTGTCGGGTGGAGGAATTTGACGTAGTTTTTTCAGATTGCATCACCCCCCCTTTTTTTTTTGAAACCATTTCTCTTTGAACTGTTTTTTGCGCCCCTATAACGTTCAGCACACAACCTTTCAAGCCCCGCTCCGATGTTGGCACTGTGTGGCCCCCGAAATTGAGGCTCCATGCAAAATGTCTGTAAATTATAAAAAAAAGTTATTTTACTATTTATTTTTTTACAAATTTACTAAATATAAAAAAGTTTAAGCGAAACCTGAATCTTCGGTAAAATAGGCATCCTAACTTCGGTTGGTACTTTTCCCATCTTTCGTAGTACAATGGGAGATCCTTATCAAGTTCCCAACAAAATCTTGAAGTAGTCGCCATTCGGTCTAATCGGCATCCACGTACCGTCTAAGGCATCAAACTTTGGGAAGTGCCGGTACCCATTCTTCTTCCAAAGCCCTCTTCTCCACATTGCGGGTGGCCCGCGTCCTTTCTTGGACCTACAAATTCAAGTAAAAAAAAGTTAAAAATTCAAGTAATCAAATAAATACAATATAGCCTTAGTTAAAAATACAAGTCAACAAATACAAGTTTGCAAGGTTTTTTAATACCTCCACCGCCACAATTGCCTGAAGGTGGCAGCCAATTACCACTTGGTGGAGGATCACCACCCAGTATCACCACCGTGCCCACGTGCTACAGCTGCCATCTGTAAAAAACAAATATACGAATAAATGATAACAAAAATAGCATTAGATAAAAATATACAACTCAAATAACATAATTAACACAATTCAAAGTCGTGCCTTTTCACAGAATACAGTCTTAGATCAATCAGATTCATCACTACTACAATTGTGTTGTTCGCATTCTTGTTCAGAATCGGAATCTTGTATCATTATCATCAATATCCTCTTCACTATCATGTATAAAATCTTCTTCTTTGTCTTTGGAGGAAGGAATGTCTTCAACTTCTATTGATTGACCTATACTCAAACTCGTATAAGTCAAATGATCCAATTCAGCACACAATGATAGATTTGGATGAATTGCTGTCATGTACAACATCGTCTTCGTCATCTTCGACAACAATATCTCGGTCCCAATCTTCCTATGATTGACCTCTTGAACAAACTTTCCAATACTTTTGGCTTGATTCACCTCTTTGACGGGATTTAGAGGGGTCATCAAGGTAAAAGACTTGCTTTGCTTGTGTTGCAAGAATGTATTTGGTCTTCTACAAACCATTCAGTTTGAGTTAGAAATGTTGGTTATGTTATTCTTAGTGACACAACGTTGTTGATTGTCGGTTCTAAACCTTTACATCGAAACAACACAACCCTGTAACCACTAATATAAGTCAGCTCTAGAATTTTTTTCCAGCAGACCAATACTTTTTTCCATCAAGCCCGGGTTTTTAAACGCCCTGTTTTGAGTTGTACGGCCAAAACTGACTATGAACCACAAAAACCCCACACCGTTACTATGCAAGCGGTGTAAGTGCTTGCTTACTTGGTCCTTTGCCAAGCAAATAAATCATTACTACATTGGGATTCATTTGCTTCTTGAACACAATTGATCTATTTAAAACAAAAAGTTAATGGATTAAGAATAATCGTTATATATTAAGGGAAAAAATAATGAGATTTTCCTTGTTCTTAAAAACCAAAAGGAAAGTTTGCTTTAAATTCTCCGTGCGGCATCTCACAGAAATTCACTATAAATGTTTTTTATATTAGTAGAATTATCGAAAATTGAACTTCGAAAAAACAAAAAAACATTTCAACTTACTTCTTTAGTTGTCAACCTCGGGGCTGTTGTTGAGTACAAAACCCAAACCCCTTTCTTCTGATGTGAACCAATTTTATTCTAACCTTTGCTAATTGGTGTACTCAGATTGGAAACATCAACTCATGTGTGGGGAAACGGAGCACCCCATTTTGTCAGGTCGATTAAATCTCGTCGGTACACCATCGAGATACCCTTTAACAGAAAGTTAATGCTTCGTCTGCAACTCCCCCCGCAATAGAAACCCTTTGGCCTAGCTTTTTTCTAACTAATTTTTCAGTTTTTCATGTATCTTCAAATGGATACATCCACCTCATTAAACAGGCCACCTTGAATAGCCTCCGGGGAAAAGCATAACCAAGGAATCATTATGTCGAAAAAGCGGGGGAATATTTGCTCGAAAAATTTCACAAAAAATTTATCAATGCTTTTTAGCTTTTTTCATGTTGAAACATCAAGTTTCGAGCACAAAATTTTCTTGAAGAAAAAGCAGAGCTCAATAATTGGTGTTTAAATAGCTGGGGCTAAGTCGCTTT
>JARYMX010000073.1:0-107206 GCA_030169165.1 Centaurea solstitialis | reverse complement strand
CAGTACAGTTACTAGTCTGGCACAAGTGGGAGTCTGTTAGGATTATGTGCAAGATAGTAACAGGGTTTACCGTGTCCAATGTTATAAGACACTAGTAGGTCACACCGCTGCACACCAATTAGAGATCAAGTGGATTTACCAGTTTGATGGAATAATTAATTAAGTATAAATTAATTATTGAGTGAGAAATAAATAATAAATAGTTATTTATTATTTAGTTAAATAAAATATCAGTTGGTATATTTTATCGGATTAATTAATAGATAATTAATTAATTAAAAGGGTTAAGTTATTTAATTAATAGTTATTAATTAAATAAAAGGTTTAAATCAATTAAATAACCTTATCGGGCTTTTAATTGATCGGGCTTTTTCTTTAATGGGTATTACCATATTTATAGTTATAAATATGGTAAAACCCTTATCACTTTCATTATGATTCAATCAATTTAGCATAAAAGAAAAAACCCTAGAGAAAACCTGAAACCCTCCTTCTCTCTCACTCTCCATCGATTTCAAGGTAGTCCCGAAGGTGGTCTAGCAGCTAATCTCGTGAAGGTGTCAGTAGCGGTGTATCCCCTACTTGCGTTCCGGTGTTATTCACGATTAGAGGTAAATTTTCGGAACACCCTTATTTGTATCTGTCTGTGTTTAGGATTGGATCCTCGATTGGGAATCGGGGTATTTTATTCCGCTGTGCATGTTCTGTAGCCTGCGATTCCCAACAGTTTTGACTATTGTAGGAATTTAAGTCTAAGACACCCTAACATGTGATGACTATGGTTATTAACTAGGACACGGTCCTCCTAATCCCGATACTAAATCGTTTGGTCCACAATCTAGAGTCGTTTTACCGGTCCTAATTAATATTGCATGGCTTTTCTACTATCTGGTCACTCTTGGTCCAAGTAACCCCTTAACACAACTCTCTTGGTCCAAGATCAGGCTAAGGTAGGTTGTTTATCCTCTCGGAGTCTATCTGTTTTGGTCCAACAAATACACCCAACCAAATGAATTCAAATCACCAAACAATATAAATCAGAAAAGAACCATACCACACATTCAATTAATCAAAACAAACCAATAATCATTAATCACAAAATTAGCATCCACAATGGTTCATCGACCATGACAAGTACCACTATTAAAAACTACTCACTAAGCATAACGAAAACAGAAGCAATAATAGACATCGACATGATACCGACAATACAACGACGGATGATCGAAGATCGACTCCCGCAGCGTATCGGCACCACTTGGACTCTCACTCTTGTTTCTGCCTCGTAAACCGTACCGAAAATCATGCTTTGAACCGAAGGAGGAGGCTGGTATTTAAAAGAAAACGTCCAGGGGTCATCTGGCGATCGCCAGACTGCTGGTTTGGCGACGCCAAACACTTAGGTCAAACCTGGTCTTCATCTTTGTCGAATCTGGCGGCGCCAGATCTGGAAACTCGCAAACGCCAAATAGCTACTGTATTGGACTTGTGCATTTTTCACGTTTTCTCGCCTTTTTTCGTACTTTTCCGTTCCACGGCCTCTAAATCCTTCATAAACAATAATAAGCTCATTTAGTGAGTGAAATGATCATAAACGGGTGAGAAATGGGGTAAAGTCATACGATTAAGCTCAACCAAAACATGTATAATTTTGGTGTTATCAGTGAGTCGGTTTGCTAGGTTGACTGCTTCTTGTAGAGTCTTTGGGTCTGTTGCGGTTACATTTCCCCGGATTACTGGAGATAATCCCCAGACATAACGATCCACTCTATTCTGCTCCGGTGTCACAAGGTGCGGTACCAGCTTGGCCAATTCGTGGAACCGGGTAGTGTAGGTGGTGACGTCGCTTCCTTTCATCTCGTGGTGCCATAACTCAGCTTCCAACTTCTGTATTTCGCTTCGCGGACAAAATTATTCCTTAAGCATCTTCTTGAAATCTTCCCAAGATATTTGACCGGTTGCATCACGTCCGCGGGTTTGAACTTGAGTGTTCCACCATGTTAGAGCTCGTCCTTGTAACAAGCAGGCAGCGTATTCTACCTTGTTTCCCTCCGCACATTTGCTGATGTGGAGGACGGATTCCATGCCTTCTATCTAGGTTAGTAGTCCAACTGCTCCTTCAGTCCCGTGGAATTCCTTAGGATTGCAGCTTCAAAAGGATTTGTATGTACACTCCCTTTCTCTATGCTCTTGGTTGTGGTTTTGATTAACATTGAGTCCGGCTGCCACTTGACTAACTATGTTAGGAAGAGAGGCTAATACTTGCTCCGAAACGAGCCTTGCAAGTTCCGGATCTTCCCTTCTTGGAGGCATGTTTCTAAGACATAACCATAACAAAGGCATTTAGTGACGAGCTACTAAAGTCTAAGTTTTTGTAACTTATGAACTACACTACTTATTCTAACCATAGTATTTTCACAAGTTAACAAACTATCATACAATTCAACGAGAACATTAGTTGCATAATAATCAAACATCCCAATTATAAGCATAATATGCAAACATAACATGAAATTCATCTAAAGCATAAAGTCATAGCATTCATACCATCGTCTAAAAAAAATAACCCAAAAGATCATAATAGTTTTACAGTCATCCAAGAATAACCAGAAATTGTTCGGTAACTAGGCATCATGTCCCAAAATAACAATCCAAAAGTTCCATCACCAAAAGGTCTACCAAAAGATCCCACCTCCTAAAATCTAGCCCCCCAAACAGTCCAGGCCATCAGGATCACAGCCAGAGCAATCACCATATACACAATGGTGTACAGGTGACTGAGCGAGGCCATCGTGTGGCTAAGAAGAGCTACAACCCTGGTCAACTGCTGACTATCAGCTCCGGCTACATTGATAAGAGAATCGATCATGTGCTCGTGGTGATCAATCATATGCTCATGTATACCCTGGCCTCGGGCTAAACGCGCGACCTCCTGGCGCTCGGTTGGAGTCATTCCCCTCAGGCACAAGACAGGGGTTCGAGCTACCGGTGGTGGTCTAGGAACTGGGGCTACCGGTGGCGGCCTAGCGACGGACGGTGGTCGTGGAACTGGGGCTACCGGTGATGATGGTCTGTAAGGCGGTGGAGACGACGACGACGACGATGACGACGACGACGATCCGCCCTGGCCTCTAACCCGAGATGGTCCTGCCCCATCCCCAGTTGGGATGCGGAAGGTCATCCGAGTAGGCATGGGCACGCTCTTCCGAGCGGTGGTACGAACCCTTAGTCCGGTTCGGGTCGCAGGGACGGGTCGAGAGGGAATCCGGTGGGAGTCAGCGTCACTGTCGCTATAAGGGCCGCGCTCCTGGACAGCGGTACGGGATCGGGGAGCACCATTCTCACTCCTAGGGTGCTCAGGGGATCCGTGGGACTGGTACTCAGATGGGTCAGTCTCCTGAGACATATTAGCTGCGATCAAAGAATTTAATCAATACACGGAAAACACTTTTGAAAATTTTGTACATGTCATATGCAAACTCACACAATTTACGTTTTTCAGGAAATTTCTAGAAAGTTTCAAATTTTATTCTCTAACAGTACGATTAGTTCATAAGTCCTATCCTACTTATATCATAGCTAGGCATAGGTGATCAGGTTCCGCCTATCTATGATATATCAGAATAGCACCTATCCTAATCATATTAGTATTTGAATTCTCCTATACTTCGAAATCTATAATTAAAAGTTTGAGTAAATTATGGATTTGGTCCTTAAGGTTTGACGGAAATTATGGATTTGGTCCTTAAACTTCATTTATTACACGGATGGTCCCTATGGTTTGAAGATTCTTACGGATTTGGTCCTTGAGGCTAACAGATTTGGTCCCTATGGTTTGAAGATTCTTACGGATTTGGTCCCTATGGATTTGGTCCTCAAGGACCAAATCCGTAAGAATCTTCAAACCATAGGGACCATCCGTGTAATAAATGAAGTTTAAGGACTAAATCCGTAATTTCCGTCAAACCTTAAGGACCAAATCCATAATTTACTCTAAAAGTTTTAACTTATCTTAGAAAAAAGGTTGGTTATAGTACTTGGTTTTTATGAAAACTGATGTTTTCTATAACCTATGTGTTGTCCCAATAACAATGAAAATAGAAGAGAAATGGATGGAAATCCTACTAATGAGATGAAATCAAATGAATATCTTAGTAAAACTCAACAATGGTGAACTTTGCCCAATTTAGTAAAAGGATGATTTCATTGCACAAAACCCTAGGAAACCTTTACCTTATATAGGTAAAAGGAATTTTGACAAAGTTACGAGAAAGGCCCCCGAGGTTACAAACCTCTAAACAAGGGCATAACAAAACAAGATTGTTTACATAAACAGGAAACTAAGCTAGAAAGCGGTTTAAAGATAGATGATTCTGACTCTTCTCAACACCTGGGTTCTACAATCTCCCCCTTTGAGAAGAAGTCAGAATGGTGGTGGAAGCTCCAGTGCAGGCTCCCACTTGGACATCTGCAGGTACTCTTCCCACTCGCCTATGATCCGTGCTCTCATCTGCATCGCAGCCTCTGCCCGTCTGTACATCATCCGCTCCTTAAGCTTCCTCTCGATCAACCTCATTGCCTCCAGCAGCTTTCCTTTTCCATCTATGATTCTCCGACTGGGTACCTGATCCGCCAGCAGTCTGCTCTGCATGCCATTGTAGACATAAAGGAGGGTCCCGTCGCAGAACCTGGAGAGCTCTCCAAACCTCATAAACCTGCGCTCCTTCTTCTTCCGAGTCATGTAAAGGACTCCATGCTCAGGTATCCTGGTTGGCATGTAAGGCGTGTAGGCATCGATACCAGGAACGAGCAGGTTTGGTCTCAGCAGGTTGACCTTCGGCTGGCGGCTTTCTATGGCAAGCTGGTAGTCCGTCACTCTCGCGAGAGAAATTGCGTGACGGACGTATTTCTTCAGAATCTCCGTGCCATCTCTGTAGTGCTCTGGTCGGAGGATCGGGCCTTGGAGGTACTTGATGATCGTGAGAAGGTCTTCTAGATGCACCCGATCTAAGTCAGCTTCCGTGAAGGTCCAGTTCTGCAGTTCACCTCGAGGGACACCGGTGCCGTACATGCGAACATCATATTCAAGGAATAACTGATGGCCATGTCTGTAGGGGCGCATAGCAGTTACCTTGATAAAGCGACGTCTGATCCTCTGGCGTCCATGAGTGGCCCAGTTGCACATTCGCTGATGCACGTACGCTGTCCTCCGTCTCTTGTTCTTGATGTGAGAGATCCCGAAGTAGACTTTTCGGGACCAGGCGTGCAGCTTCTCTTGCTGGTAGATGCGGGTGAACGTTTCTTCTAGGAACGGACGGAAGATGATGGAGTGGTTCCAGTTGAGCTGGATGACAGTAGGAGCATCGGTTTCTGGATCGGTCGAGTGGACGGTCCGTGGGGCTTCTGGAGTTGGAAACTTGAGCGCTGAGAGGAGGTTGGCGTAGTCAGGATCCTTGACTAGATCGTCTCCCTTCTGATAGACCCTTAGGCTCTGAGTTAGCGACCGCAGGATCTTCCGGGCTGCTTCCGGAATCTGGAACTCTGAAGGATCAGTCGGCGCTGCTTCTGGTATAACGGCATCAATCTGAGCCGTGTCCGTCATTTGGGGAAACTGAACTGACTCCCCTTCCGGAATCCTCTCATATCGCCAACTCCCCATGTCCGGTATGTCTTCTGTCTCAGAATCGACATAGGGAGCTTCGGCAGTCTCGAAGTCTGTGGGAGCACTCGACGGGGCGGCTGAGGAACCTGGAGCTGGAGCTGATGAACCGGAGCCGGAACCAGGTTGGAGGTCGGTGCGAAGCCGTTTTGCAGCTTGTACCTCCCCCTCATGAGGACCTGGTGCGGAGTCATCAGGGTCGTCATGCCTCCTCTTCGAAGGCTGAGCCTGGGACCGACACACGGCCTCCAGTTCTCTAATCCTTTGTTGTAGCAGCTCGATCTGGGCAGCTTGATCTCTGACTTGGGCGGACAGGCGGTCATTCTGAGTGGTGTAGGAGGTGACCATCATCAAGTGCTCCAC
The DNA here is from genome assembly GCA_030169165.1 of Centaurea solstitialis. Taxonomy (NCBI): domain Eukaryota; kingdom Viridiplantae; phylum Streptophyta; class Magnoliopsida; order Asterales; family Asteraceae; genus Centaurea; species Centaurea solstitialis. The sequence goes on along the minus strand of JARYMX010000073.1, from coordinate 101,184 downwards.
CTCAGTGACGTAGCCTGGGATCGGTGGAAGGTCGCCCGAAGTCGGAGGTACAAGCCTGAGGACGTCTTCAGATGGCCTGGGAATGGGAGCTTCAGTAGATGGGGCAGCTTTTGAATGTTTGCCCTTGATCCTCCGTTTGAGCTCGTAGAGCTCCGCATCCCGGTCTTCTTGAAGCTTGCGCGACGCCTCAAGATCGGCTAGTCTCTTCCTCTCCGTCTCGGCCAAGGCTTTCTCGAGTGCCTCGACCCGCGCATCCCGAGCCTGATTGGCTTGCTCCACAGCTAATAACCTGCTTTGGACGACTTTAAGGATGTCGTCCGAATCCGTCGGACCTATAAGTCCCGTTGGTGCAGGGGCGGTTTTAGGGATTCCGCCCGAATCCGTCAGGCTCAAAAGCCCCGGTGTTGCGTGAGCATCTTTATAGACTTTGCTCGAGTCTGTCGGACCCGGTCCCGGAAGAGCTAAACCCGGTGCCACTTGGGCTCCAGTTGACGAGTAGAGTCCTAAAGAGGTACTCTCTCGGCCCGATGTCACCGCTGGGATAATGCTGACGGTGTCGGGGCTTCCGGTGGATCCTCGAAGGGCGTCCAATGACGCACCAACTCTCCCCGTTCCGGCCTCGCCACTTGGGCGGGCAGATGATGCATCCAAAAGTGTCCTAGACAAATGAACGACCCTAAAGGTCTCAGTAACGGGCTCTAGGACGACTGGTGCTCTGAAAGACGTCGAGAGGTGGGGCAGAGCCTCTCTCATTTCAACACCGGCAGACTCCGATTGAGTGGCCGGTGGAAGTTGAGCTAAATCCCCGTGAGAATGTGAAACGACCATCTGTTGAGAGATGGCCGAGTGGCTGGTTTGGGCGTGCAAATGCGCTGGTTGGCTGCCAGCGACTTGACCTGACGTCAGCGAGTGACCGGTCTGTATGAGGGTTGCCTCTGTGGGGGTTGGACTCTGGGCTAAAGGGATATCCAATTCTAACCTATGCGGCTCTTCTTCTACATCCGCCTCCTCTAATTGAGCCCAAGGCTCGCTCAACTGGACCTCTACGTCTGCGGTCTCTTTTTCTCTGCTCTCTCTCTCCTTTTCTCCCCTCTCTCTCTCTTCTTCTTCTTCGCTGTCTTCTCGACCCCAGCCGGTAGCTACCTCGGCCTCACCTTCTTCCTCCTGACCAACAGTTCGGTCATCCGACGCCAGATCCGCAATAAGAGTGGGATCACCAGAAATCCGGTCGTCGTTGAAGGAGGAGGTGGCTTCATCCAAATCTATCACTTGGGCCTTCCCGCCCTTTGGTGGATCTGATAGTTGAAACTCGGAGTCAGATCCGTAGTCAACTTGTTCTGATTCTGTCGCCTCGTCATCGGGCTCACGACGGTCCTTGGGAGTGTGCTCGGAAGATTCGTGATCGCCGGAGTCATCGCCAGATGGTTCGCCTGAGGGTTCGCCTCCCTGAGAAGTGACTGCCGCCGAGTGAGGTGGTGGAGGAACATGTGCTTGTTCTTGTGGGGAAGCTTCCACGTCCTCCCCAGTAGGTTGTTGCGGCGGCGTCGGCGATCGGCGCTCTTCCAATGACGAGTGGATCGGTGACTGCTGAAGGGTGCCCATGTACTGCTTTACCCTGAAGTGACTCGTGTACTCGCGCGTGCGGATGGCCTCAGAAGATTCCTCCACAACTGTAGGAGTGCGAGCACGAGTGGCACGGTTCTGAATCATGGTCTGGTATGCACCGGCTCTAGAAGTGTGCGGAGTGGCAGACGTACCGACTATTCTACCCGCTCCTCCCCTTACGTCAACTCTCATCACTCCCGAGCCAGAAGCTCCCCCACTGGAGCTCTGGCCCGCCGTACCAGAGGTACGGCTTCTAGTAAGGACGGGTTGCACGTCTTGGGCAGGGCTCCCCGGCTCTGAGGAGTCCGTAGACGTGTCTTCTAAACCTACGGAAATTCGGTACATCCTAACGCTCATTGACCTACGGTCTGCCATATTCAGCACGTTAGCCGGAATGTGCATCTCTACCTGACCAGGCCGCAGAGTCTTCTTGTTGGCTCGGCCGATCTGTTGGCTTTCGAAGCGGAGATGGCGTGATCTGAGTCTGACAGCCCGGTTCTGAGTCATGTGATCTCGGATGATCAGACTGAAGAAGCGCATCCACGGGATGGAGGTGTGTTTTGTGCGTCCTGGCCCAGCTCTGACATCACCGATGATGTCCGCCCAGATTTGCTGAGCAAAGTCGATCCGCCTTCCGTAGGCGACCGCATGGAAAATATGCCAGAACTGGGTGGATGCCTTGTCCACGCCATGTGTCTTCGAAGAGATCGTGCGGTTGAGTATGTTGAAGAAAGAGTACCAGATTGGGGGCAGCATTCCCTGCGAGATCTGGGAGATTCCTCTCGGCCTGTTGTTCTCAGTGTAGTGGACTCCGACCGCGAGCACTTCGCTGAATAGTTCAGGTCCAGACACGAGAGGGTCAAACGGGGCCTCCGGAGTTGCAGCTGGCAGACGAAGGATTCTGCGAAGATCCTCCATAGTGAAGACCAGATCAGTCTGGTCCACTCGGCCGATGATGGTTTGAACTCCGTCCCGGTTCTCAACACGGGAAGTGTTCCAGAACTGCTGCAGATAAATCATCGGGATGGCAGCAGTGGCTTGCATCGCGTATGCAAGGGGGTGAGCTCGGAGAATCTCGAGAACAACGTCATCTTGGACGGTGAAGTTCGCCAAGTCAACGAACTGGTTGTTCTGGTGGATCTCGACGATGTCTGCCGGGTTGATCAGTGCGAGATCAGCAGCGTTGGCGGCGGGTGAAGTAGGAGCAATCGGTTGTTGATCAGCCATTTCTGCAAAACATTAAGTGTTAGAAATATTACAACGTGAAAAGACTATACCCTCGACTAGACGCGAGTCGGAAAACCTCGAAAACCCAGTAAAGAGTGTTTCGTATTTTCCGAGTCGAAAAACGAGCAAACAATACGAGGGGAGTTTTCCGATTCGGAAAAGGATGTTTTCCGAGTCGGAATACTCAACACTTGGAAAAAAATAGCACAAGGATAACCAGACAAGTTTTCCGATTCGGAAAAGGGTGTTTTCCGAATCGGGAAACTCCCACACTTAGAGAGAAAAACTTGTAGGTTTTCCGAGTCGGAAAACATGGTCTTCCGATTCGGAAAATGTCACAACGCTTAGTAAAATTTTGGCAAAACTTGGTCTCTCGATCGAGTCGGAAAACCTTGGAAACCCATAAGGGTAGTTCCACGTTTTCCGAGTCGGAAAAGAAGCATTTTAAAAACGAGACCAAGTCCGATTCGGAAAACATAGTTTTCGAGTCGGAAAACATACATGAATGAGCATCGTTTTCCGATGCGGAAAACTTGAACATTCAAGTTTTCCGATTCGGAAAACTTGAATGTTCAAGTTTTCCGAGTCGGAAAACCGAGACTGTTCGAGTTCTCCACTTAGAAACCGCTCAAAAACCGTCGATCTAAGGCCCTAAACTATCAACATTCATCCTAAATCAGTTTATAACAACATTATAAGCAACAATGGATCGTTTTAACGTCCCGAAATCCCATTCCAAGAAGTTTGGGTTTCGGGTAAGTTTTAAAACTTTTAGGCTTCGATCCAGGCATTAAAACACATGATTTAGATGTTAAAACTATACAAGGGTTGATCGTTTACTTACCAGGAATCCGAATATGCAAAAAGATCGACGATCGGAGCAATAACGAGCGAAAACCGGAATCGAGCGCGAAGTGGGTTCGGGTGAGAAATCAGAGAGAAAAAGATGAAAATTTGAATTTTGTGAAAAGTAAATCTTGAAAACCGGTATTTATATTTTTACCGAATTACACTGTGTTTGGGTCAAAAACACTGTGTTTGGCTCTCCTTTTGGCTCTCTTAACCCGACTTTCACCATTTGGCAAAAACCACCCCTGGACTTGAAGTTTGAGTAATCTTACAAACAGGTCCTTGAACTTGTATTTTCAGAAAATTTTCAAAACAGACCCTGGACTACAAGTTTCACAAGATTTGCAAAACGAGTCCTTGAACTTTAAGAAGCAGAAAGTGGCAAAGTTAGTCCCCGAACTTGTAAGTTCAAGACATGTACTCTACCGCCCCCTGAACTTTCAAGTTTACAAAAGGTTACAAGTTCAGCCCTCGACTCCCGAGAAAAGAGACTTACCTGGTTCGTCTCACTGTGTTTAGAGCGAGTCCTGGTCGGAAGTAACCAGAAGTCGTAGTGAGGATCCACATCTACAAAATAGAATATAAAAGTGGTATCCAAAGTGATGTGGATCCGAGAACGTTAGTGAGCACACCAAACATTAAATACAGGACTTAGGACTCCCCCTCGATTCATGCAACATCTATAGAGTTCCTACAGACTTCCCCTACACACATGCATATAAAATAAGAACTCCCGACTCCCCCTAGACCTCAGGCAGGGAGGTCTAGCATTCCCAACTTGCTTAGGAGGAAAAAGTGACGCTTCTCGTCAAACGGCTTGGTGAACAAATCAGCAAGCTGATAGTCACTCTCAACAAAGTATAGTTCAATGTTACCTTTCTCGACGTGATCTTTGATGAAATGATATCGAATGTCGATATGCTTCGTCCGAGAATGTTGAACCGGATTTGCCGTGATCTGTATTGCACTTTTGGAGTCGCAGTATATGGGAATTCGATGCATGGTGTATCCAAAGTCAGCTAGTTGGGTTTTCATCCACAGAACTTGCGAGCAGCAGCAAGCGGCGGCTACATATTCTGCCTCCGCGGTGGATAAAGAGACGCAAGTCTGCTTCCGGGATGACCAACTGACTAACTTGTCCCCGAGAAATTGACATGCACCAGAAGTGCTTTTCCTGTTTAGCTTACAACCTGCATGGTCTGAGTCTGTATATGCAATTAGTTCAAAGCCAGAATCCTTTGGGTACCAAAGGCCAAAATCCGGTGTGCCCTTCAGATACCTAAGGATTCTCTTGACTGCAGACAGATGTGAATCCCGTGGGTCACACTGAAAACGAGCGCAGACACCTGTGGAAAAGACGATATCTGGTCTACTAGACGTGAGATATAAAAGGGAACCAATGATTGCCCGATAAGTTTTCTGGTCAACCGGTTTACCAGAAGTATCAGCAGAGAGTTGAAAATTTTTGGGCATTGGTGTGGCCGCAGAGTTTGACCCACCGAAATCAAATCGTTTTAAAAGGTCTTGAACATATTTGGCTTGATTTATGAAAATGCCATCAGGGCGTTGTCGAACCTGAAGTCCTAAAAAGAACGTCAACTCGCCCATCATGCTCATTTGGAATTGGGATTTCATGGTGGTCTCAAACTCTTGGCACATCTCAGGCTTTGTAGACGCAAAGATAATGTCATCCACGTATATCTGAACGATAATTAAATCTTTACCTGACTTCTTGAGAAACAGAGTGGGATCGATAGTACCTTTCTTGTAGCCAACTCCGAGTAAGTAGTCAGTGAGAGTTTCGTACCATGCTCTCGGAGCTTGCTTTAGACCGTAAAGCGCCTTGTCCAAAATGTAAACGTGATTTGGGAATCGAGAATCGACGAACCCTTCCGGTTGCTCAACGTACACTTCTTCTTGAAGGACTCCATTCAGGAAGGCACATTTGACGTCCATCTGATAGACTGTCATGTTTTTGTGTGCAGCATACGCAAGGAAGATTCGGATCGCTTCGATTCGGGCTACTGGCGCGTACGTCTCATCATAGTCGATACCCTCTTGTTGGCGATAACCCTTGGCGACCAGGCGAGCTTTGTTCCGGATGATGAGATTATTCTCGTCGGTTTTGTTCCGGAGTATCCACTTGAGGCCAATGATTGTCTTTCCCCATGGTCGTTCTACCAAGCGCCAAACCTTGTTTCTCTCGAATTCGGCCAGCTCATCTTGCATGGCGATCACCCAGTCGGGATCGGTGAGAGCTTGCCAAACATCAGATGGTTCAAAATCGCTCAAGAATCCACCGAATAGGATCAGATTTTTAGTGTGCTTTGCAGATCGAGTGTTTACAGGTTGTGAGGGACTCCCGATGATCTGGGAGGGGGGATGATCTTTTGTCCACCTGCGAGTGTGAGGGTGAGTGACATAAGCCTGTCGGTTGTTGGTGGCGTCGTTCTCATCTTGCACGACAAAGACCTCTTCTAGGTTCCCACTTGAAGAGCCTTCAGCCTGATTAAACCGCGGTGCAGCCTCTAACCGGGGCTCTCTGACTACCTGAGCATATGATCGTTGGGCCGTGCTCGGGGAAGGTAGTGGAGCTTCTTCTGGAATTGGAGTAAGAACAGGGTGCGGAGTCTGTTCTTGATCAGAAGCCGGTGAAGCTGCGGATGAAACTTCAGATGGAGGAGCCGCGGACTCAGGTGTCACGGAGTGAGTTGAAGTGCTGGAGGAGGGCTCCGTGACGAAGGCATCAGATGTCACTGTGGTTGTGGTCGAACCTGTTGGAGCGGGAACTACGATTGGACTCGTTAGTGTGTGCAGATCGAATTCCGCGAGATCTAAAAAGTCTAAAGCAGAAAAGTTAGAAGACGGATCTGTGCTCGGTGGTGAAGGGAACAATTCAGGGAAAGATGCAGACACACTACTAGAACTAGCATTCAGATAGGTTTCAGATTCAGAGAAATCAACATTTGAGCTTTCCAGGATAGTTCGGGTCCGTTTGTTGAAAACCCGGTAAGCCTTAGAGTTATGTGAGTATCCGATGAAGATAGACTCATCAGACTTAGGGTCAAACTTACCCAAGTTATCCCGGTCATTCAGAACATAGCATTTACAACCAAAAACTCTAAAGAAGTCAATGTTTGGCTTACGATGTTCGACCATCTCGTAAGCGGTTTTACCAGTCCGCTTTACGATCAGAGTCCGGTTTTGCGTGTAACATGCTGTGGAAACGGCTTCAGCCCAAAACTGTTGAGGAACTCCAGAATGAGCCATCATGGATCTTGCTGCTTCGACTAACGTCCGGTTCTTCCTTTCTACGACCCGATTCTGTTGAGGTGTGCGAACTGCCGAGAAATTGTGAGTGATCCCCACTTCTTCGAGAAAGGATTGCAGCTTTGCGTTGCGGAACTCAGTACCGTTGTCACTACGTATTTTCCTCACCCGACGACCCAAGAGAACTTGTGTGCGTTTGATGAAGGCTATGATTCGTTCAGCAGCTTCTGATTTGTCTCGAAGAAATTCAATCCAAGTGAACCTAGAGAATTCATCTACGAGAACCAGCATATACTTCTTTCTGGCGAGACTTTCTACTCTCATAGGTCCACACAGATCCATGTGTATCAGGTCGAGGGGACTTTGGCAATTCGTATCCATTCTCGGTGGATGAGAGCTTCTGGTCATCTTTCCTTGTTCGCACGCAGGACAAAGAGTGTCCTTGGAAAGGCGAAGTTCAGGTAGTCCCCTGACTAAACCCTTAGAAACCAGCTTGTTCATATCTTTGAAGTTCTGATGACATAGTCTGCGGTGCCATAGCCAACTGTCCCCTTTTGATGCTTTTGAGAGCAGACAGATCGCATTCTTCGGGTTAGCTTCAAACAGGGGGTGTGTTTGAGGGATTGAACGGAAGACGGTTGTGTAGAGATTGCCATTTCGCCTGGCGGAGAGAATAGCGTTGTTGTCTTCATCGTTCACGTCACTTCCATACTGAAAGGTCTTCACCCAGTATCCGTTATCACAGAACTGGCTGGAGCTAAACATGTTGTACCCCAATCCCTCCACATAACGTACACCCTTGATGATGTACTTTCCATTGGTGATTTTTCCCGACCCTAATATCGGCAACGGCGTTCTGTCGGCAGTCTTTATCCTCAAACTTCTCAACGTAGTCGAAGATGAAGGACCGCTGCCCAGTCATGTGTGTGTGAGCCCCCGAGTCAAAGTACCACACATGACTGATCTGCAAAACAATTAGGCTTGTTTAGGGACCCATTGCCAAATGGGTTCCTTAGGGTCAGAAACAATTGAATTGGTCGATGCAGTCTCCTTTTCGGATTTCTCCTTAGGCTTAGGGGACTGCACTGACGAGGAAGGTTTCCCCTTTTCTCTTTTTCTCCCTCTTCTCTTTCGAGATTTGATTTTAGGCACATCAGCATTAAAAGAATCATAAACACCATAGCGCAGAAAATTGTCAAACATAAAGCACATGTCATTACGCAAAGAGTCAAAAGCATGAGTTAAATGTCGATTACGTTTTACAGACATGTTTGAATTAATTCCTACACTAGGTGGAGCATAGCCAAGATCCGCACGGTTAGGACTATGCTGCTTAGGGAAAGCTTGAAAAGAGTTGTGTCTTCCTCGGTGATTCTTCCTCGGTGGCTTCACTTCCTGTCCACCATCCTTCTTCCTCCCATCTGCATTACGAGCATGGTGTGAGTTAGATGACGGTTTAATAGGAGAAGAGTTGCCACCCTTTCCAGAAGATGTTTTTGAAAATTTAGGTTTTGTGGAAGAGAAAGGTTGCTTTGGTTTTAACTGAGAGGTCTCACCCACTTCAAAGCTGCTTGAATTAAGGTCAAGACTTTTAATGGGTTTAGCTGAGTTACGAGCATCGTTAGACTTTGAATGCCTTTTCTGGAGTCCTTTGGGTGCGTGAGGCTTAACTGACTTCCCCTTGTCAGTACCAACACATTTTTCACCCTTAGGGTTACTGTTCTCAGAAACAGGAGCTCGTGACTCAACAGACTTCTCAGGTTTTACAAAAACAGATTTTGGCCCTTTTGGGATAAAGCCTGAAGGATCATCACCTTCATCTAAGAACACCTTCAGATCGTATTCAACGTTAGGATCATGGATAGTCTTTGGTTCGGTTATCCTATGGTGTGAGTTGAGTGGTTCATCATCATCTGACAGTAAGGTGTAATAGTCCTCTGGATCAGTAACAGATTTGGTTTGGGATTCAACTATCGGATGGTTTAGGAGTGGAGTAGTCCTATCATTAACTGAGTCTGAAAGGTTTTCAAAGTACATGACTTTTCTTTTCAAGATGGAATTTGACACACGTTGGTTGGTTAAGGCCACACGATAATTGATCTTTTCATCATGATCAAGTTCTCTTGCAATTTCTGAATGAACATTTAGGAGAACATATCGTGCCTTAAGATCCGCAACCTTAAGTTGAAAATCAGTAAAAGTTGAGGCTGCGGTCTCACACTCTGAAGACATTCTAATTCTCTCGGCGTTTGCCTCGATCAATTCTTTCTTCAAAGTGTGAACCAAGTTGTCTTTTTCAGAAATAAGCACTTTCAGATTCAGTATCTGATGTTGACATGCGTCCAGATCCATGGCTTTTAGTCTAAGTCCAAACATTTCCTTCTCTAGTTCGACTAGGTCGGGACTCTTAGTTGCGGAAACATCCTCTGGTGGGATAACTAAGGTCTCTTCTGAAAAATCCATCTTCCTAGTGTCATAACTAGTGTTAAGATCTGAGTAGTTGATGGGAGGCATAGCAACCCTAGGGGTCCTAGCTTTGATGCCTTCCCATGTGGACTTAGTGTTTGTTGGATCACTGGCCGGAACAAAGATTGGTTTATTGGGAGTAGGGCTAGTGGGTGGACTGCTAGAGGTGCTGTTCGTTGGACTGATGGTCGTGGTTATGGTCTCACCGTTTATAACTTCGGTATATGTGACAGTCTGCCTAACAAATTCCTCGGTCACATGTCCTCCCACTAGGGCAGGTTTGGGTTTGGAGGCGGCCATGTCCTCAAAATTGTACAGATTAGAAGGTGCCTTTTCTAAAACATGGTTTTCTGACAATCCTAGTCCGGGTCTGGCTTTGTAGAAAGGATTTTTGTTGGCATGCTGTGTAAGAATGCTCAAGGTCTGTTCAGATTGTCCTCTTTTAAAGTTGTTATCTTCAAGCTCTTGAATTTTGGAAAACAGTCTAGTTCTTTCTTCTGAAAGCAACTGAAATTTTAATTGGAGCTCACCATGGTCACTGTTAAGTTCCTCATGGGTTTTCTGAAGACAACTGAGTTTGTTGGACAAATTGGACTCTCTGACGCTAGACTCAAGAGTCTCACGATTGTACACTATGGTCAAGTCCTCAAGAGAGCTTTTGTATATGGCACTGTCGATTCTAAATTTCGTGACGAGAGATCGTTCCGATTGGAGACATCTCTCAAGTTCACAAATTCTAGATTCTAACATTGCCACATCATCAGTTAAGTCAGGAATAGTGGATACCTCAGAAGCGTCGAGGTCTCGATATGTGCTGGGGCCAACAGCTTCAGGTCCTTCGAAGTCTGCCATCAAACACGGACCCCCAACAAGATGATCTTCCTCGTCTGAGCTTTCTTCCTCACACACCCAGTTTTCCTCATCGACTAGCAGAGCGACTCCCTTCTCTTTCTTCCTCATCAATGCTGCCTTTTTCTCAAAGTATGCAGCATCCTTGTATCTGACAGGGCAGTTGTTCGCATAGTGACCCAGCTTGCCACATTTGAAGCAGGATGTAGTGGCACTAGCGGTCTTTTGAGGAGCTGGGGTAGGAGCACCACTATTCACCGGAGCTGGAGGAGCATTCAACCTTTGATCACCAATCTCAACAGGACCTTGATGATGTCCTTCTCTCGGGGCTTGCCTGGAAGAACCACTCTGATGGTTGCCTTCTGGATAGTTTCTGTTCCCGTGATCAGTTTGTCCTTCAAATCCACGGTAGTTCCTTTCTTGTTCTTGTCCATAACCCTGACCACCTTGACCGCCTTCAAGTCTTCCATATCTTCCATCTTGGCCACCTTCGTACCCGCTGTTGTATCCCTGACGATCAATGTATCCTGATTCAGGAGTGTAGTTTCTCTGGTTCTGGCGATAGTTGATATGAGAGACCTGTCCTCTCCAATCTCCCTGATCTCCAGGACCTCCCTGATAGTCCAGGTAGGTGTTATCTCTGTAGCTTCCCCGAGCTTCCCTATACTGACCTTGATCACCACGGTATCTTCCTGGATGCTGATTCTGATATCTGTCCCCTTGCTGGTATCCTCCTCTTCCTTGATTCCCAAACTGAACTCGTTCCTGCTGGTAGTGTCCACCTCGGCCTTGTCCCATCCTTCCTCCGCTGGGGTATCCAGATCCCCTAGGTCTGCTGTATCCACGTTTGGAATTCAGCTTTTGTACGCTGTTAGAGATGAGGGCAAGAGACTCATTCACATGGAAGAGTTCATCATCAGAGATTGAGATGATTAGCGGATCATCTGGATGTTGATAGCTTGGACCATAGTTCGAGTTGAACTCTTGGTAGTTTGAACCATAGTTCCCGTTGAACTCCTGGTTGTAGTTCTCCTGATAGTGCTGAGGTGGTGAGTGGTTGTACTGCTGAGGAGATGAGTTGTTGTACTGCTGATGCTGGAAGGGAGTTGAGTTTGATCCTGCACATGGCACTGCCGCGAGTGCCAGAGGGTCAACAGTATTTTTGAACTTGCCTCCAGTGATGAATTCCTCATGCTGAACCATCATGCTAAAAAGGTCGTGTAGACCCATGATCCCCAGATTTCGGCTCAGCTGTAAGTTGATCGCCAGATTTTGCCATGCCGGTGTTAGGTTCTTCAGGAACTTAACATTCACCTCGTACTTTGACTTCTCTATCCCGAGTCTTCGTAGGTCATTCACGAAGGCGTTCAGTCTTTGATAAGACTCGGTGAGGGATTCGGTCTCCCTGGCTTTGAAGCCTTCGTAGGCATTTAGGGCACTTTCCTTTTGACTCTCGAGGGCGGTGTCACCTCCCTGCATCTGCTGCTCTATTTCTAACCAAACGTCTCGTGCGTTTGTCAGACTATCCACTCTCGCGTACATATCATTAGGTAGAGCCATAATCAGAAGGGTCAGTGCACGCTTGTCAACGAGGTGCCGGGCTCTTTGTTCTGGATTGAACATCTCAACTGGCTTTTCGACTACATACGAAGGAAGTTCGGGACACGTATCGGTTTTGGGAACAGCAGCAACCGTGACAGTTGGTCGGATTGGGCCTTCGCGGATAGACTTCATGAGATTTCCGTCGAGCATGTCTAGGAAGTGTATCATCCGGCGCTTCCATTGCTGGTACTCGCCCATCACCAGGACGGGAGGGCGAGTTTCGGAACCAATCCCCAGGATTTCCTTCGACATTTCTAAGAAGGGAATGAGACCTACTTGAAAGATTCACTTGGCTTGAACGCAGAAAAGGTTTTGAAAAAGCTGGTGTTTCGAGCGCCTCGGGACACAGAAAGCTTGGAAAAGTGAAAGGTTTTGAAAGCAAGCTTAGTGTCGAATTTGAGAAACAAAACGGCAAGAGTTTCGGCTCAAAGAGGCGAAATCCGACTTGGAAACAGATGTTTTCCGATTCGGATTTGGCTCAAAACAGTGTGGTGCGGAAAACACCCTTTTCCGATTCGGAAAATGAGCTTTTCCGATTCGGAAAAGGTGGGTGCGGAAAAGGGACACGAAAAGGGAAACTTCTCAAGAGCAAGACCCCGAGTCCGAGACTCGTTTTCCGATTCGGAAAACAGAGTTTTCCGATTCGGAAAAGGAGAGTTCTCCGATTCGGAGAATGAGCAATTTCCGACTCGGAAAAGTTGAGCTGATATTTCAGCTCTTGTTTTCCGATTCGGAAAACCTGCACAGAAAGCTCGAAAAATTTCTTAAAAACACTTAAAAACCTCTTAAAAAACAGTGTTTAGACCCCCAAAATGTAGGAAAATGCTTAGAAAACTATGGGGAATCACTTAACACTTAATTTAAGCCCTTTTAAAACACCTTTTGGATTGAAAATCCAAAAGTTTTGAAAAACTCAAAACTTGAAAAACCTTTAAAATCTTTTAGAAATCAAACCAAAAGCCAAGGAATCAACAAGTTTGGCTCTGATACCAATTGTTGTCCCAATAACAATGAAAATAGAAGAGAAATGGATGGAAATCCTACTAATGAGATGAAATCAAATGAATATCTTAGTAAAACTCAACAATGGTGAACTTTGCCCAATTTAGTAAAAGGATGATTTCATTGCACAAAACCCTAGGAAACCTTTACCTTATATAGGTAAAAGGAATTTTGACAAAGTTACGAGAAAGGCCCCCGAGGTTACAAACCTCTAAACAAGGGCATAACAAAACAAGATTGTTTACATAAACAGGAAACTAAGCTAGAAAGCGGTTTAAAGATAGATGATTCTGACTCTTCTCAACACCTGGGTTCTACACTATGGCTCTGATACCAAATCTGTAACACCCCGCTAAAGCGGAATCGCGAGGTGTGACAGTTCAGATTTCATAGCGATAGGAGATAAATACCAGCAATCATTCATTTCAAAATATATAAAGTTTACAATCGTATTACAACCAACCAGAGTTTAATAAATACAAACATAGCAAAATAAAATACGAAGTCTTAATTGATGTCTACAAACGCTCAAAATTATGCTTTTTCAATCACCTTCTGATTTCCTGAAAAGCATGTTAAAACAAGCGTCAACTACGAGAGTGCAGAAATGTAAACACTGGAGTGACCAGTAAAGACTGGATTGACCAGTAAGTTGCAGATAAGTAACTGACAAGAAATTAAACACTGGATTTATGACCAGTAAAATTGCTGGAAAGTAAATTGCAATAAAAGTAAATTGGTAATTACTACACAATACGTTCTCTACTAGAGAGAAACAGAGTGTAGTAATTCCAAGAAGTTAGAAAGTTAGCAGCAGTTAGCAATTAGCAGGTAAATAAAATACTGGTAAGTTACTTGGAACAAAAGTCTTGCTTGTAAGGATTTTGGGAGACAAAAGTACTTGGAAGTACACTTAGGGGACAAAAGTACAAGGGATTGTACTTGAAAGGACAAGCAAGTACAAGGAAGCCTTTTTAGGTTGTACTTGAAACTTGAGATTTAAGCAACTATTTTCTAACAGTTAAAACACTAACAGGTATTTTGAAAACACTGATTTTGGTAGTTGAAACACAATACGTTCTTTACTAAGAAAGAATCACAGTGTAAAACAACTCCTAGGAAACAAGATGATTAAAACTACAAACTTTGGATTTTTAAGAACAAGAACACTTTAAGATCAAAAGCTGGAACTTTAACAACAAGAACACAACACAAGATGATTTTCCAAAAGATTACTGGATTAAGAACTACTAAGAACAATAACAACACTAGTTTAAGTGCTGAAACCCGTATGGAGATTAAGACACAAACTAGGAAGATCAAAAGCTTACACTACCAAATGTTTTGAGACCGGAACCTTAAGAACAGAAAATTAAATCTAAACAGCAGCTAAGAACTAAAGAGTAGTGACAAGAGAAACCAAATCACTAGAAAGTGATATGGATCAAATGTAAGAAATTAAGGTTACAACTACATGGTATTTATAGGCAAATAAAAGGCTTGGAAGAGGGAGACAGCTGTAAACAGGCTTGATTGTCTGACAAAAGCAACCCATGGGTCAAAAGTCGGGTCAGATCCAAAAGCAGTTCCTTGAATCAAAAGTAATGAGCTGGCCCAGAAACCTTCCTTCAGCATTCCTGCAGCAGTCCGGTGGCATTCCTATAGCACTCCCAAAGGGCTGTCCTGCAACTGCTCCTTTCCAAAGCCTGAAAAACAATGAAAATAACACTAATTAACTACGTATTTACACTAATTAACACATAAGTCATGAGAAATGAAATTACATTAAAAACAGAAGTAAACTAGACTCAAATGCTAACTTTGGGCAAAATAAGGACACAATTAGACATCAAAAAGACTCAATAAGTGGCAACATTTAGACACTTATCACAACCTCAAACTTAAAATGTTGTTTGTCCCCAAACAACCAAAAAAAACAAAATAAAGACTCAATAATCTAAAAATTTTAACAAAAAGTTGGACTGTTTCAAGAGTATGCACACACAGATCCTTTTTGGCTTATATGGATGACATGAAAACAAATAGCCCTTCACAAATCATGGTTCCTTTCCTGATTTCAAGGTGCAACACAGATTTAGTCCTAAGTCTAGAGTCATCAAGGCATTTTTGTATTGGTGGTGCATGTTGGCCATTCTTTCTTTGCATGCTTAAGCCTCTTTTTCACACATCTCACTACAATCACTCAATGGTATGATTTTATTACCATTCTTCCCTTATTGAGGTATTGATGGACCTTTAGGTCTCTTTTAAGCACTTTGTGTCTTTTAACACAGATTATGCACTAAACTAAAAAAAATTTACAAAAAATTTAGTGATATTTTGGCTCATTTGGCTTAATGATGTGTTTGGCTTAATGAGGTGAGGAAGGGGTTGAGTGTATATGCAAGGCATTCTCCCCACCTCAAACTTATGGGATGCAATGTCCCCATTGTATCAAAGAAAAATGTATTTGTGGGCTTGAAGTATATGATTGAAAGCCCAAGAATGGCTTGCCATATGATGACTCAACCATCTTTTCTATCAAACTGTATTGGACTATTTCTGTGCTAACAACTATCTTTCAAAAAGATCACATCTAGATTTATTAAGGCTATAAGATTATGTAGACATTAAAGAGCCTGCCAATTCTGATCATAGTGTAAAAACAGATGAACAAATCCATAAAATCAGTTCCCAATTTAAACTAGAAAAGCAATGATGAGCATGGGACTGTTTTCCATTTCATCAATTGCAAGACACAAACAAAAGTGACTCAAATTTTATTCTATCATGACTTAGTGACAAAAACTACCTAAAATTCAGCAACTTATCCAAACAGATCAATGAATGAACAAAGATCATGGACTAAGACTCAACATGTAACATACTAAAAATCCTACTTTGAAACAGAAAAGTAAAAATGACAATGTTTCCCAAAGGGTTATACTGCCATCAATTCTACATACTTTTAAAAACATTAACCTCAAACTTGAGATGTTGTATAACACTCAAGTTTGGAAAATCATAAAAAACAAAGAAACTAATTAAACTTTACCAACCTCAAACTTGCTTAAGGCAATGTTTGAGTTTAAAACCTAAAATTCAGCAAATCCAAACAAAAACACACAACCTCAAACTTAGTCTTAGACTAAGCTTGAAACTAAAAACTAGCAACTTACCTAAAATGCAGCAAATTTCCCAAAAAGGGGCATCAACAGATTTCATGCCATGGGATAACACAAATAAGTTACACAAAAGCACCACAAAGTTGATTACATGCAAGCCAAGAGGGATTGCCTCTTATGTGTGTGAATTTCAACAAGATCAAGATCTCAAGGGGACTGCCCTTGTGATCATTGCATCCAAAATCAACCAAATGAGATAGAGGGACTGCCTCTACTCATTGTGCACCAAAATTCACAAAGGTGAAAACAGGGGGACTGCCCCTATGTGCAAACTGTGTGTGAGTGCAAATGTGTGCAAAACATAAGATCAAAACATGCATAACAATTAGATATGTACACAAACAGGCAGAGAACAGACATTTTTGCTGTGCAAGGCTAAACATGCTACTATGCATATGGTAATTGACAAGGGAATGTAAAAGGGAGGATGATAGAACCTGTCCTACTCAGACTGAGTAGGTGAATCCTCCTGGAGCACATCCTTGGGTCTGGGAGGCATCTTTAGAGGCTGTTGGGCCTGTCCCAACCTATAGGCCTCCTTGATCTGCTCCTTGTACATCTTGTGCAAGGCTTCCTGTTCCCTCTCTTTCTTGATCTTCTCCACATCCCTCTCAATCACCTGCAGCTTCTCCTTGAGCTTTCTGTGCTTAGTCTTCACCAGATCCTTGATCTCCTCAGTCTGTCTCTCCATGGCATCCATCAGCTCAGCCTTCAAAGACTCCAATCCAGAATTGGAAGTCTGTCCACCAGTTTCAGGGGCATTTGGGAACCTCAACAATCTCAACAGAGATTGTTTGTCTATCATCACCTTGTCTCTGTTGATCTTGTCAGTGGATAGAACTGGAACCTTGGCTTTCTCTAGCATCTTCTGGATAATGGAAGGGTAAGGAAGCTGCTTGTTTCCTTTCTCTATGCAATACCTCATGGCTTTGCTGATTAGGGCACCCACATCAAACTGGTGCCCTTCTACTATGCAGTAGAGATAGTATACCCTATCCATATCCAAGTCAGTATCATGGCTGGTTGGGAACAATGTGTGTCTCATAAAGTAGAACCAAACATTGGTCTCTCCCTTTAGAGTATGTCCCTTTAGGATCTTCTGCTTATACTTGGTATCCCAACCTGACCCCTCAACACTCAGCCTCTCTATCAGCATCTCATAGTCTTCTGGGTGGCCTGAGTTTGCAATCTGTCATACTCTGATTCTACTGGAGGTGTGAGGCCCAACAGTTCATTAATGGCCTCAGCAGAGTATGAGATTGGGGTCTGCCTAACCATTAGCTCAGTTCCAGGGGTGACAGCCAGTTCTGTGTAGAACTCCCTCACCCAATCCAGGTTATATTCTCCTATGCATTCAAGCAGAGTCTCCCACTTCATTGCCTCAACCACCCTCTTCAGTTCAGGGTAGGCATGCACTAGTGTTTTGGGGTAGACCCTAGGGGTGTGAGCTGACCTATTGGCATATGTGGGGTACTTACTAACAGCCAAAGGTCCACTGAGTAAATCCATGGGTGAGGTACTAGCTGAAATTACCTTCTTCTTCTTGTGCCTGGATGGAGGTGCTGCAGGACTGTTAGAGGACTGCTGGAGCACTGCATGGTGGTGTCCACTAGTCTGCTTGGTCTTTTGCCTGGTGATTCTCTGAGGAGGGGGACTTGGAGGTGGGTAGTACTCCTCATCCTCCTCACTATCTTGGAGTATCAACCTCCTCTTCTTTGGTGGCCCTGTGCTAGCAGCCTTCTTCTTTCTCTGGATCTCTACCTCTTGTTCTTTGGCCTTCTGTTTTCTGGCCAACTCTACTTCTCTTGCCCTCTCTTGTTTTCTCTTCTCTTCAGCCTCTGCTTTCTTTCTTTCTTCAACCTCAATCCTCTTCCTTTCTTCTGCTTCAGCTTTCTTCTTGGCAACAACTTCTGCTTTCAACCTTTCCTCAGCCTCTAACTTCTTTCTTGCAGCTTCCTCAGCCTTTTTGTTCAATCTCTCTTTCTCAGCCTCCCAAGCCTCCTTTCTTCTCTTCTTATCCCTCTCATCCTTCTCAGATTGAGAGATCAGCCTCCTCCTTTTAGACACTTCTTTCACTACAGGCTTTTCAACCTGTTTTTCTATGTGTTGCTCATCAAGTACCTCCTCTGCCCTTAGTGTGTCACCATCTCCTCTTTCAGGTTCTTCCTCATGGGTAGGACTGTTGTGCATGACAGTTTCATGCACAACATCCTTATGCATAGCAGGTTCATCAATTGGTTGATCCTGAGGCTGCTTTCCCTTATCAGTCTTCTCCTTTCCACTAGATGCACCCATATCCCATTCCAACTGCTCAAGTATAGGCTCCAAGGCTGCTCCACTTGTTCCCACAGTCTCTACCCTCTTAACAGTTTCCTTGGCTACCACCAATTCCCTTGTTTCACTTGCCACAGGCTGTTTGGGTTGGGGGTTTTGGCTAGAGGTAGCCTGGTTGGCCATATGGCCAAAACCAGGGGGTATGAAGGTTGAGGCTTGGGTGCTAGCTTGCCTAGCATTGATGATAGCTTGGAGTTGGGCTATGGTGTAGTCTGCAAAGGGGTTTTGGTTGGGTGTAGGTCTAGGTTCTGGGGTTTGAAATCTAAAAGGGACATAGTGGGTTCCATGGGTGGTATAGACAGGATGGTTGTAGGTTTGATAGGAGGGTCTAGGTTGCATTTGTGACAAGGCATGGTTAGTGAACAATCTAGCTATCTTGTCACTAATAGGGGCTGTATTGGCAGGGGTATAGTTTAAGGAAGGTGGGTTAGGGATGGTTTGTTGTGGTTGATTGGAAGATTGCCCTTTCATGGTGGTGGAGAAACCTAAAATCTCATCTTGAGCAGCCAAGGCATCATCAAGATTTTGACTTAAGGCCATCCCAACAATGGTGTTAGGGCCAAAGGGTTTCTCTAAGGCTTTAGTGGTGGATGGTTTTGGTGTTGAACTTGTGGCTTTAGGAAACTTTACATATTGGTGTGCAGGGATGGTGACTGAACCTCCTTGGGTGGTCACAGTGATGGGTATATTATCAAAGTCCACATCAGGGGACTTTGATGGAGATGATGTTGCAGCAGCCAAAGCAAGAGTATCAAGGGTTGTTTTACCTTGATGAGATGATGATGGTTCTCCTTTCTTCTTATCCTCCACTGCTACATGCATCTTTGAAGTTTCTCCCCTCTCTTCTTCCTTGGAGTTTGTACTCCCTTCAGATGATACTCCAATGGCAGATCCCTCACTTGCAGCCATGGGTTTGGTCTTCAAAACCTTGCTACTTCTTGTATTCCTCCTTTGCTTGATTGGACTGGCCTTCGGCTTCTTTGCCACAGATTTGGCCCTTGCTTTTGGTTTCTCCTTCAAGGGTTTCACACTTCTAACAGGAATTGCAGCAATGGGGGTTTTGTTTAAGGGATTGTCACCGGAATCAGGGGGTGTATCACCGGAATTGTGTTTTTCCCGGATGGTTTTCTTAGTGATCGGCATTTCAGAGTGGTGGTTAAGGGTGGTTAGGGCTTGATTAGGAAAGGGTTTAGTGAAATTAATGATGGAGAGGGTTAAATAAAGAGGTTTAATGGTGGTTTGAAATGGTGGTTTCCCTCTTGGTGGTTTCCGGTCAATGCTTCCAAGTACAGAATCGCAGCCTTCGGCTATTACCTAAAGTGGAAACGCCGATGATCTCTTCTCAAGTACAAAATAGAAGCTATGAATGCAGAGGGAAAGTACAAGTTCGTTATCTGGAAGGAGACAGAGGTCTGAGTTGTTGTCTTCTCAAGAAAGGTGATGTAAGCGTGATGATGGCTTCCGTTCGTTTTCTGGCGAAATAACCGTTGGAAGCCAACGGTGTCGTTTGATTCTAACTAAATGAGGCTTGGGCTTGAGAGAGTGGGTCTGCAAACAAATGAGGTAACCAGATCAGTATTTACTCTTTTATATGTTTTGGGCTTCATTTAATTAATTTAGCTGGCCCGTTTTATTTTATTTCAACTCATCACTTGGCCCAAAATTAGGAGAGTAGGCTAGTTTAGCCCATCAGACCTAATCTGATCCATAATCAGGTTTTATTAAAAGAAATATTTTGTTTTCTTTCTTTTTCTGATTTTCACATAACAAAAAAAAATTATTTTTGGTATTTTTCAAAAATTATTTTCTAAAAGAATCTAAAAAAAAATAATTATAACCTAATTTTATTTATGCTTACTAATATTACTACTTACTACATATATTTATATATTACTAACATTAGTTGTACTAATACCTAAGATAACCTAATGCTACAATTATCTTCTTTTTCCTTGGTTTTCTTTTAGCTAGACTAGAAAATTAGACTAAGTACATAAATACTTAAAATTTTAGGCTAAAAACTAAGACTAACATCTAGCTACATGTACCTTCCTAAGTTTATAACTAATAAATCTTTTTGTTGATTTTTTTTTTCAAAATTATTATAACTTGTCCTAAAAGGAATTATTTTTTTTTTTTTTGGATTTTCAAGAAATAAATTTTCTAAAAACCTAATACTACTAACTGACTTAAAACTAATTGTTTTTGTGGAATATTTTCTTTTTATGCAAGTAAAAACAAAAAGAAAAAATAGAAAATAAACTTATGTACAAGAAAGAAAAACATTTATCTTTTTTAGAAATCAGAGTCATCAGCCATGTCAGGCTGATGTGGATTTGGAATTGGCTCAAGAAATGGTTTCAGTCTCTGCCCATTTACCTTGAAAGTAGTACCTCTGTCCGGATCAATTAAACCAACTACTCCGTAGGGGTATACTTTTGCAATTTCAAAAGGACCTGTCCATCTAGATTTTAGCTTTCCAGGGAATAACTTCTCTCTAGAATTGAACAGTAAAACTTTTTGTCCTTCATACAGGTCTTTTAGAAGAATCTTTTTGTCATGCCATTTCTTTGTATTTTCTTTATAGAGTTTGGCATTCTCATAGGAAAAATACCTGTGTTCTTCCATTTCACAGAGTTGTAAAATTCTTTTCTTACCAGCCTCATCCAGACTCATGTTCAGCTCTTTGATGGCCCAATAGGCCTTATGCTCTAACTCTACAGGCAGGTGACAGGCTTTTCCAAAAACTAACTTATATGGGGACATTCCAATAGGGGTTTTGAGTGCAGTTCTGTAGGCCCACAGGGCATCATCCAATTTGGAGGCCCAATCCTTGCGGTGTGGTCTGACTACTTTAGCCAAAATGCCTTTAATTTCCCTATTTGACAACTCAGCCAAACCATTGGTTTGAGGGTGATAAGCAGTAGCCACCCTGTGCTGAATGTTGTATTTCAGTAGAAGTTCCTCAAGTAAATTATTTAGGAAATGAGTGCCTTCATCACTAATTAAGGCACGTGGTGTACCAAATCTAGTGAAAATGTGCTTTTGTAAGAACTTGACAACAGTCTTAGCATCATTAGAGTGGCAGGCCATAGCCTCCACCCATTTAGACACATAGTCTACAGCTACCAATATATAAGAGCAATTGTTGGAAACAGGAAAAGGTCCCATAAAGTCAATACCCCACACATCAAATAACTCTATTTCTAGAATTCCATTGAGGGGCATTTCATTCCTTCTGGAAATATTTCCACTTCTCTGACACTCATCACAACTTTTTACAAAGTCATGACAATCTCTATGTAGAGTACGCCAGTAGAATCCAGACTGTAAAATCTTAGCTGCAGTTCTGTGGCCTCCAAAGTGACCTCCACAGGGTCCTGTGTGGCAATGATGTATGATTGAAGTCACTTCTTCTTTTGGTATGCACCTTCTGATCAACTGATCTGCACAAATTTTAAACAAATAAGGATCATCCCAAAGATATTTTCTACAATCAGATAAAAGCTTTTTCTTTTGATATTTATTAAAATCTTTAGGAATGATTTCACATGCTAAAAAATTACAAATATCTGCAAACCAAGGCATGGAAAAATGGTTCACAGCTAATATCCTCTCATCTGGAAATACTTCACAGATGTCACTACTATGTACAATCTCTTTTTGCTTTTCTATTCTTGATAAGTGGTCAGCCACTTGATTATTTGTTCATTTTCTGTCAATGATCTCCAAATCAAATTCTTGCAACAACAAGACCCACCTTATCAGCCTAGGTTTTGCATCTTTTTTAGAAATAAGGTACTTAAGAGCAGAATGATCAGTGTGAACAATTACCTTGGTCCCCATCAAGTAGGATCTGAATTTTTCGAAAGCAAAAACGACAGCCAATAATTCCTTTTCAGTAGTGGTGTAATTGATTTGAGCATCATTGAGGGTTTTACTAGCATAGTATATAGGGTGAAAAATCTTTCCTTTCTTTTGCCCTAATACAGCTCCAACTGCCCAGTCACTAGCATCACACATTATTTCAAAAGGTTGGGACCAGTCAGGTGTGGTTACAACAGGAGCAGTGACCAGAGCTTCTTTTAGAGTTTTAAAAGCCTTTTTACAATCTTCATCTAAAATAAACTCCTGATCATGCTGAAGTAACACACACAAGGGTTTTGAGATTTTGGAAAAATCTTTTATGAATCTCCTGTAAAACCCTACATGTCCAAGGAAACTTCTGATTCCTTTCACAGTGGTTGGTTCAGGTAATTTTGCAATTACCTCCAACTTAGCCTTATCTACCTCAATGCCTCTATTGGATATGAGATGTCCCAGAACTATACCTTCTTTAACCATGAAATGGCATTTCTCCCAATTCAAGACTAAATCAGTATCTTCACATCTTTCCAGAGCTTTTTCAAGATTTTTCAAACACTGCTCATATGATGTCCCATATACAGAAAAATCATCCATGAAGATTTCCATGGAGTTTTCTAGCATATCAGAGAAAATAGACATCATACATCTCTGGAAAGTGGCTGGGGCATTACATAATCCAAAGGGCATCCTCCTAAAGGCAAAAGTGCCATAGGGACATGTAAAAGTGGTCTTTTCCTGGTCATCTGGTGCAATGGCTATTTGATTGTAACCGGAGTAGCCATCTAAGAAACAATAAAACTCCTTACCTGCCAGTCTGTCTAACATTTGGTCCACAAAAGGTAAAGGAAAATGGTCTTTTTGAGTGGCTTTGTTAAGCCTTCTATAGTTCATGCATATCCTCCAACCTGATACTACTCTGGTGGGTATAAGTTCATTTTTCTCATTTGGTACAACAGTAACTCCACCCTTCTTGGGTACACATTGAACTGGACTGACACAAGTACTACTGGCAATGGGATAGATTATGCCAGCATCAAGCCATTTCAAGATCTCCTTTTTAACTACTTCTTTCATAACAGGATTGAGTCTCCTTTGAGGCTCAACTGAAGTGAAATTTTTGTCTTCAAGAATAATCTTGTGTTGACAAACAGTAGGGCTTATGCCCTTGATATCAGCAATGGTCCAAGCAATGGCTTTCTTGTGCTGTTTCAGCATCTGGACCAACTTTTCTTCCTGGTCTGGGTCTAATGATGATGAAATTATGACTGGTAACTTCCCTGGGTGTTCTAAGAATGCATACTTCAAATGTGAGGGAAGTTGTTTCAGTTCTAAATCTGGGGCAACATCTAAAGAAGGGACAAGAGTCTTCCTATCTTCAATCTCTAAGGTCTCAAAGGCAAAGATTTCCTCAGGCATCACTATCTCCTCACAATTTTCCTCATCACTATCACTATCAGACTCTGCTATTCCTAAGGCTTCTCTTCTACTCTCATTCTCACACCAAGTCTCTATCACAGTCAGAATGGAACAATCCTCTCTGTCATCAGGGTACCTGAGAGAATTAAACACATTAAAAGTCACCTCTTGGTCATGGACTCTCATGGTCAACTCTCCCTTCTAGACATCTATCAGGGTTCTGCCTGTAGCTAAAAAGGGTCTACCTAGAAGGAGGGGAACATCATTGTCTGCCTCAAAGTCTAAGATAATAAAGTCAGCCGGAAAGATGAACTTATCAACCTGGACTAGGACATCCTCAATTTTTCCTTCAGGATAGGCAATGGTCTTATCAGCTAAAGAGAGAGTCACAGTGGTAGGTCTAGCTTCACCTATGCCTAAGGATTTGAAAATGGATAAAGGCATCAGGTTAATACTAGCTCCTAAGTCACATAGGGCTTTCCCTACATTCTTTCCTCCTATCAGACAAGGTATAGTGAAACATCCCGGATCTTTCATCTTTGGTGGGATTTTGTTGGTTAACAAGGCACTACATTCCTTGGTTAGAGCTACTGTTTCATATTCAGTCAGCTTTTTTTTTTGTTCAGGATGTCTTTAAGAAACTTAGCATAACTTGGCATTTGCTCAATAGCCTCAACCAAAGGTATGTTTATGTGAAGTTGTTTGAAAACATCCAGAAATTTCTTAAACTGTATTTCTTCTTTTTGATTCCTTAACCTTTGGGGGTAAGGAACATAACGACTGACTGAAGATGGAATAGTAGTCTTTCCAGGAATTGGGTCTGGTAATGGTGGTGGGGTAGGCAGGACATCATATTCTACTACTTGTTGTATCACAGGTTCTGCCTCAGGGATTGTCTCTGAACTGCTTGGTGAAAAATGAATCTTAGGACTGTCACCAGATTGTGACACATCACTAACATGGGTTTTCTCTCTCTTTTGAATTTTCTTTGACTCATTGGGAAATAAAAGTGGAAGGTCTGACCTTTCAGGAAGTGGTGCATGAGTCAGAGGTCTCTTGTTGTTGTCTCTAGAAGACTGTGGAATATCAGAAGAAGTGGATGATGCAAAATCTTTTTCTTTTTCTACCTTTTTCTTCTCGGGCTCTGTTTTTGTATTTTCTTTTTCTTTATCTTTTTTCTCAGGTGGTGTGTGTGATTTCACCTGATTGTTTTCTATTAAAGTCTTACCATTCCTAAGGGTCACAACTTTGACTTGTTCTTTCCCAGGTCTCTGAGGGGTCTCAGTATCACTGGGTAAAGTCCCATCAGGTCTTTTCTTAATCTCCTGAGCTATCTGTCCAACCTGGCTTTCCAGATTTTTGATTGATGCCTGTGTTTGGGCCATGAAGCCTTTCAACATTGCCTCCAAGGTAGGAGGGGCATCATTCTGATTGTTGTTCCTATGGTGAGAGGAAGAAGAAGATTGATGGTTCTGGTTTTGAAAATAAACATGCCTCTGTTGTTGTTGGTGGTGATTATTCTGACTAGGGTGATTGGTCTGACCATGGGGTTTCTGCATTGGTGAGTTAAGTGCCGGACTACGCCATGAAAAATTAGGGTGATCTCTCCACTTAGAATTGTAAGTAGGAGAGAAAGCCCCAGACTGTGTGTGATTGTTATGGCCAACATAGTTAACACTTTCAGGGTTTTCAGGACAGTCATCAAATAAATGGTTCTCTTGACAGTAAGAGCAAGTGACAAAACGGACTTTTTTAGGTGACCTCTCATTTCCATTAGGGTTGGTCAGATTCTTCATCATCTCAACCATATTGGAAACTTGCTCAGCCAAAGCTGAGTAGGCATCTGTATCCTGAACATTAGCAGCATTTCTCCTTGGTGGAACTGCCCGTGGGTCAGCCCAATGCCCATTGTTGTTGGATATCTTTTCTAGGATCTTAAATCCTTCATTGTATGTGATTCCAGTGAAAGCTTCGCCCGCAGTAGCATCTATCATTCCCTTTGCAGTAGGTGTTAACCCATTGTAAAAGGTTTCTAGCTGTATGCAGTACGGAATGCCATGATGAGGGCATTTTCTCAAAAGTTCTTTGTATCTTTCCCATGCATCAGGAACTGCCTCGTCCTCCCATTGTTTAAAAGTGGAAATATCAAGTCGAGATTTAGCATTCCTGGTGGGTGGAAAATATTTTTTTAGAAATTTTTCTGCCATTTGGTTCCATGAGGTTATAGAATCTGGTTCGAGTGAATCGTACCAGGCTCTGGCTCTTTCCTTAAGAGAAAATGGAAAAAGAGATAACCTCAAGGCGCTTGGTGAAACTCCCGGTATACGGAAAGAATCTGTTATTTGCATAAAAGATTTTAGATGAGAATGTGGATCTTCAACTGCAGTGCCACCGAACTGGCCATTAGTTTGGATCATGGAAAACATCAGGGGTTTTAGAGCAAAATGGGCGGCTTTGATTTTGGGCCTAAGTATTCCTGAATGGAGCTGGCCCAAAACAGGAATAGCATAGTCCATAATCCCGCCATCCTTAGAATTAGCAAGTTGAATGATATCTTGCTCCTGATAGAGTTCCTCCTCATCACTGTACTCCTCCTCATCATCACTCGGATGTGGGGGTGGGTTTTCTTCTTGTTGGTTTAACATTTGGATGGTTTTCAAAAGATCTTTTTGTACTTTTCTTTGCCAACGGAGAGTTTGTTCAATTTCTGGATCAATTTCAAAAAATTCCCCGCGTGCTTTTCTTGGCATAAAATAATATTTTTCTTTTCTTTTCTGAAAAAGGGTGTTAGAAAAATCAAAACTTAAAAACTCTACTTACAACTGAATTAAATCTTAACTTCCTTCCCCGGCAGCGGCGCCAAAAACTTGCTTGTTGGCTTTTGCTACCCCCTACAATCCCCTATAATGGAATAAGGAGAATAAAGGGCAAAGGAACCACCAAAGGAACAACGACTGAGGTGAACTGTGAGATTCAACTGGAAAATAGAACCAGGCGCAAGTATACACCTTGAACTACTGTCGTCCCGTAACAAGTAATAATAGTAAGTAAATACCAGATATCGTTTCCACATAGAAGGAATAATGCAAGAGTCTTTTCAGTCGTTGGTAAAGCAGTTAAGGGATGATTTCAGATGGCGAATTCAAGGATTTTAACCGATGCTTGCTTTAGCAAATGGTGAGTAAGTGTGTTTGTAAAATCTATTGGAGAAAAAGAACTCAGGGTGCAGGTAGTAAAGAGATACAAAAAGGGCTGTTTGTAGTTTAAAGATGCTTTATAAAACTGTGAAACCACTGGCTAGACGGCCGACCACAGTGCACACTGGTTAACATGCAATCAGGTGTGATATTAGTCACTTGCCCTAGCACAACCAGTGTTACCTTCATTACCAGATAAAAACCATATACAGACTACACATATTACTACAGTTATTCTCACGTTACCCTTAACTCTGAAAGTTAATGCATTTTCATAAGCTAGACTAATCTAACTTAATCTTCAATGAAACGCTTCAAATCCCTGCAATGAATAGTTTAGCACTGTAATATTGTTCTCACTTTACTGCATTTGTTTTAACGTAAACCTTAACTCTGAAAGTTAATGCATTTTCATAAGCCAGATTGGGCGTCAATCAACCTAACTTAATCTTCAATGAAACGCTTCAAACTCCTGCAATAAATAGTTAGCACAATAATACAACATTGCATCTACAACAATTACAACTACATTGCACTCAATATTTCCCCACATCCCAAGCTCAAGCTTTTAACTCATAACTTGGAAATGTGAATACTGGAATAATGACCAGTTGGGAATGATGGCAAGAAAAGCAAATGAGTGGTAATTACTTACACAATACGTTCTCTTCTGAGAGAGAAACAGAGTGTAAGTAATCCCAAAAGCAGTAAAATAAATTGCAGTAAATTAAAGTACTGGACTTGACCAGTAGAGTGCAGAAATGTAAACACTGGAGTGACCAGTAAAGACTGGATTGACCAGTAAGTTGCAGATAAGTAACTGACAAGAAATTAAACACTGGATTTATGACCAGTAAAATTGCTGGAAAGTAAATTGCAATAAAAGTAAATTGGTAATTACTACACAATACGTTCTCTACTAGAGAGAAACAGAGTGTAGTAATTCCAAGAAGTTAGAAAGTTAGCAGCAGTTAGCAATTAGCAGGTAAATAAAATACTGGTAAGTTACTTGGAACAAAAGTCTTGCTTGTAAGGATTTTGGGAGACAAAAGTACTTGGAAGTACACTTAGGGGACAAAAGTACAAGGGATTGTACTTGAAAGGACATGCAAGTACAAGGAAGCCTTTTTAGGTTGTACTTGAAACTTGAGATTTAAGCAACTATTTTCTAACAGTTAAAACACTAACAGGTATTTTGAAAACACTGATTTTGGTAGTTGAAACACAATACGTTCTTTACTAAGAAAGAATCAGAGTGTAAAACAACTCCTAGGAAACAAGATGATTAAAACTACAAACTTTGGATTTTTAAGAACAAGAACACTTTAAGATCAAAAGCTGGAACTTTAACAACAAGAACACAACACAAGATGATTTTCCAAAAGATTACTGGATTAAGAACTACTAAGAACAATAACAACACTAGTTTAAGTGCTGAAACCCGTATGGAGATTAAGACACAAACTAGGAAGATCAAAAGCTTACACTAC
Source organism: Centaurea solstitialis (assembly GCA_030169165.1). Taxonomy (NCBI): domain Eukaryota; kingdom Viridiplantae; phylum Streptophyta; class Magnoliopsida; order Asterales; family Asteraceae; genus Centaurea; species Centaurea solstitialis. The sequence goes on along the minus strand of JARYMX010000073.1, from coordinate 72,825 downwards.
CAAATGTTTTGAGACCGGAACCTTAAGAACAGAAAATTAAATCTAAACAGCAGCTAAGAACTAAAGAGTAGTGACAAGAGAAACCAAATCACTAGAAAGTGATATGGATCAAATGTAAGAAATTAAGGTTACAACTACATGGTATTTATAGGCAAATAAAAGGCTTGGAAGAGGGAGACAGCTGTAAACAGGCTTGATTGTCTGACAAAAGCAACCCATGGGTCAAAAGTCGGGTCAGATCCAAAAGCAGTTCCTTGAATCAAAAGTAATGAGCTGGCCCAGAAACCTTCCTTTAGCATTCCTGCAGCAGTCCGGTGGCATTCCTATAGCACTCCCAAAGGGCTGTCCTGCAACTGCTCCTTTCCAAAGCCTGAAAAACAATGAAAATAACACTAATTAACTACTTATTTACACTAATTAACACATAAGTCATGAGAAATGAAATTACATTAAAAACAGAAGTAAACTAGACTCAAATGCTAACTTTGGGCAAAATAAGGACACAATTAGACATCAAAAAGACTCAATAAGTGGCAACATTTAGACACTTATCATGGGTCTCTTTACCAAATAGCGCTATCCACTAAGTCATAGGCTCCTAACGAGTTAATAGTAGTGTATATTATAAGGGGAATTTTACTCAATACATATCATTATTTGCATAATCACTTGCTCGAAAGCAATGTTTATATCACAATTTGCATAACTTTTGCTCGAAAGCATATTTCATAACATTTCATCAACAACATGCTTTTCACCCCAATATCATTAAAAACAGTAAAATAGGGGCCGTGAATACTCACCTTGAGTAGCTTAGCATTTGGACAAGCAATAGTGTGCGTATCCCCAAGTCCAAGTCGACTAGTGCCCTATATCATACATAATTGACGTAAGTCTTAATTCAACGGTCATCATCTAGTCATGTCCTTACCGATATCCTATTATAATGCCTTTACGCAACTTATTTAACTCGACTTAGCATAAAATAGGTTTTGATAGATCTATAATGAAATCCAATTGTATGGAAAGTCTTGAAGTTCACAAATCAACTTTTGAAGAAATTTCCAAATCTGGCAGGTTTATAAGGTTGCAAAAGTGTCAACCTTAAGCTTAGGTCCAAAAGAGGGAAAGCTATCAAATTTTTATCCACTGATCTTGCGGGTGTTACAATAATTAATCAAGCCCACTTCACATGGCCCATTCATCATTTGTTTGTCGACATCACTTACTGGACTAGGTTTCTCACTACCAAAATCACTAGTGGGCCCAACACCTAGCCCACAATTTAGACAGGCCTCTTTAGCTTCTAAACTTTTCAGGTGCATCTTATTTTTCTCGAGAGACTCCCCAGTAGTCGTCGCCTCTTCACCTTCTCTTGAATTTCCAATGTCTTTTGTGGGAAACGTGCAATCCTCGAAAACCCCGTTGGCCTTACCAACCATCATCTCCGGCGAAGCAAGATTTTCCGACCGATCAGCGTCTGAAGAAAACTTTGAAGGAGAGTCTGTTACATCCTCCTCCGATGAGAAAACCGACCCCTGATAATCTGAACTTCCTTCAACATGCACGTGCGACAATTCTAAAAGAAGATTAAGAGAAAGCGTAGTGTCCTCTATCACCGATACGGTTGTCTTAACCCCTTCAAGGACTACTTTCCTCCGACCCTGAATCCAACTTTGCTTCTCAGTGAGGATTATCCATCTTCTGCACGTGGCGTTACCATCCTGAACCTCCCACTTATCGACTACCGATCCCCATCTATCACAAGTTTGAGAGCACAAGTTTAACGTTTTGCTTGATTGACGATTGGAACCCCAGACTCCCAATGAGTTGAACCAACGGTTCCAAACATCTTTATTGTCCTCCAGGAATCTAAACGCCTCGTCTTTACTCTGGAAAGGGATACAAACCCACAAACCTCCTGTTGGTCCCAATGAGGGGACCTTCAAGTAAGGATAGTGTATGGGATTATAGAAGGGGGGGTTGAATATAATCACACAAATTTCACTTTTAAATTCTTTGTTGTATTAACAATATGAATTTACAGATTGTTGCGGAAATAGAAAAGACTACAAGTCTAAACTAAACAATCTAAGTTCTTTCACTATGCACTAGAGTGAGAAGATAAGAAAAGATAGAAGATAGAGAAAATAAGAAAGAAAGGATTAGGGTATTTTTAGGATGAAGAAGAAGTATGGAGAACATCTCTTCACGTCCTATTTATACCCAATGCATTAAATGCATGCAGACTCACTTTTGTGTACGTGTCACATTCTAAGTGGTCCTATGTACTATTTACTATAAACAAATACCCTTTGCATGGTGTGCAAAAGACGATGTGAGTAAACAGTTGCCTTGAGGTCTGATAAGTACGGATGGAACAAAAAAGAGACTGTCCTTATGTACTTTTGTGTCAGTAAAGGCGGATAATCCTTTTGTGCATTAGATTAAGACATTACACTAATACTTCAGGATCAGGATACTGATCAGTGAGTAGAGTCCTGATACTGATGTAGATCAGGAGTCACTGTATCCTGTTGAGTCTTCAGGATGTCATACGATTTTGAGCAGCCTGCTATCACTGAGTTCCGTCTTCAGATCACGAGCATGTTGGTCCTGTCATCAGCTAATTCTTTGACTTCGCTGATGGTTCTTTGAGTATGATCTTAATGTCTTCAGGAGGTCTTCACTTCAGTGGTCAGGATCAGTAGACTGCAGAACAGGCTCGTTCGTCTCCTGATCCTGATCCTGATCATAAAAATAAGTTACAGCATAAGTAACATGGAATAACACTGAACAGTCTCAGTGATAATTCCTCAAGCTATAACAGAAGTAAAAACCTATTCACTAAGTAAAGTAATAGGATCATTATCATTTCATCAGGTCTTAGGAGAGCTGGATCAACACCTCCGATGAAGCAGAGTTTCAAATCGCCCCACCCTTCCTCTTCGAAGTTTTTTACCAGGTTTTTCATGAAATCAAAGTTCCTGCATTCCCCTATCAGAACTCCTTCCAAGCTATTTTTTTCCTCCCTTGAAAGCTTCAATTCCAGTTTTCTAACTCCTTCCTTTGAAGAAGTCGAGCAGGTCTCCTTTGTTTTACGATTAGTCCCTCCCTTCACCACATCGGCAAAGGATCTTCTCGTAATCTTGTTGTCCATGTTTATAACGCCATTCGGAGCCTTCTCTCCTTGAATGTGTGTCTTCTGTGTCTTATGTGACTTCCTGCAACGATCGAACCTAGCTACCGATTATTAATGTTTTTAAGTAAAAAAACAAACTTAAAGGATGTTTATGGACTTAATCATTCAATACGAGAAAATTTAATGGTGTTTTCATTTAGAAAAATAGTACAAGTTTGATCATTCAAAATAAAAAAGTTTAAAGTTTTTTATTAAAAAAAATAGTTGAAAGATTTAACCATTCAAAATAAAATAGTTTATGGAGTTATTCTAAACTTTTCTCAAATATGTTCTAAGAAAAAAGTTCTCTTTATATTCAACATAATATTTGTAAAAAGACCCTCATCTTATTCTAAGAAATATTTTTCGCTTTATATTTAAAATACTATTTGTGAGTAAACACTCATCTTATTCTAAAAAAATTCCTTTTCGTATTCATAATGATATTTGTAAGAAAAAATTACATCATTTTTATAAATAGGTGTGAGCGCTTAAAATTGGGTACATTTAAGAAGTTATCATTCATGTTAGATATAGCTTGTTTAATGTTCATTTTTAATTCGCATGAAACCAATATGTTCTAAGATTTAGATAATGAAATTATGCTCACATTTTTACATAACTTCTGATAGTCTGTATTGTGTTATATTTTTATGTCACTAACAATAAGTATTTGTGTGTATATATATAATGTTTGTATACGCAATATAATTAAATTGATAATTTCTTATTTTATATTTGATTGTTTGAGTATTTTGAACAATTAATTATATTAAATACATTAAATTTTATTTTATTTATTATTTTATTTAAATTGTGGAAATGAAATGGTTTTATTGTTTTTATTTAACTAAAATTTTAATTTAAATAAACTAAATTATAAAATCATTTGTTATTTTATTTAGAGTGAATGAATAAGATTTGTCTTTTTTATTTAATTTATTAAAATTAATTAAATTATATATGATATAATTAAATGTTTAATTAAAATTTTGAATTTTAAAATAGTCTTTTGTTTTATTTATTTTAATATCATTATATATCTATATATATATATATGAATTTGTGTGTTTAAAAATATTGTTTTTACTTTTATAAGAAATAAGCAAAAGAATAGAAAATTACAAAAATAGTCCGTAAATTAACAGAGTTAACGAAGGAGTTAATCAGAGGGACCATGGCCAAAACGAAATGAAAACCACAATTACCATATCCAAGATAAACATATATTAGGGACCATGGTCAAAAAATTTATTAAACCATAGGAACCAAATCCACAATATACTCAAACAAAAAATAAGTGAAATGACCAAAATAGCTACCTAAATAAATGAGTTAACGACATAAAACAAACGGAGTTAATTTTAGGGACCTAACACGTTATAGAATGCAAACCACGAGGACCCAAGCCATAGATATTTCATTTTAGGGATTCAGAGTGTTAAAACCACCAAACTACATGGACAAAATATGACATCTAAGATTATTCACCATAATATAATGTTGGGTGAATTTTATAATTGGTCTTTGTAGTTTACACTTTATCGCACTATTGGTCCATGTTTTGAAATAATTATAGAAAGGTCCCTATCGTTTATGCTATATTACACTATTGGTTCATGTGGTTTACACTATATTGCACTATTGGTTCTTGTGGTTTACATTATATTGCACTATTGATCCCTAACCCTATTGGCAAAATAGGGATCAACAGTGCAATATAGTTTATACCATAGCGACCAATAATGCAATATAGAGTATACCATAGGGACCTTTTCCATATTTATTTCAAAATACAAACCAACAGTACAATAAAGTATAAAGCATATGTATCAAATATGTAATTTACCCTGTGATTTTTAAAGTTTTACGTTCACTTTTAGAAATCTATATATATATTAAAGAAAGGTTTTTGTTGATGTCATGATTATGAAATTGAGCGATTTGATTGGCCAATTAAAAAAGAATCATCAAATGATGATGTCATCAATTATTCTTATTATTTTAATACCATAATTATCTTTATAATTTACATTTTTTATCCTTAGAATTATTTGATTAAATTACTTTTTATCCATTAGTTTCTCATCTTTCACTTTACATCTTTATCATTTTAAGATAATAATATATATTAATTAAGATTTATTAAAATTTTTGTTTTTTCTTTTTAATAAATTATATCATTATAATCGTCTCGACAATACCTTCAAAATGAGTTTAATATTGAATATTTTTTTAATTTAACTGCATTATTAAAATTAGATATAAATTAATTTGTTTAGATTTTATTATAATTCTATTCTTGATACTCTTGAAATTTAAAGATTTTATCTTTTTAACCAAAGTATTTGTATAGATTATTTATAAGTAATTAAAATTTATTTTATTTAAAACTCCATTGTTGATATTTTTGAAATTTAAAGATTATATCTTTTTAATCTAACTATTTTTGTATATTATTTATAAGTAATTAATTTTTTATTTAAAATTCTACAAAAAAAAAACACTATATATTTTATTTTTGAATCCCTCCAGTTATAAAAATAGATATCAATTAATTTGTTTAGATTTTGTTACAATTCTATTCTTCATATTCTTGACACTTAAAGATTTCATCTTTTTAACCTAATTATTTTTATATATTATTTATAAGTAATGAAATATTATTTTATTTAAAACTCAATTGCTAATATTCTTGAAATTTAAAGATTCCATCTTTTTAATCTGACTATTTTTGTAGATTATTTATAAATAATTATATTTTATTTTATTTAAAATCCTACAAATCAAAACACTACACATATTTTATTTCTGAATCCCTCCAATTTTAAAATCATTCACGAAATTCAAATATTTTGACAAAAGAATAGCAAATTTTCCATTTTTAAAATTTTAACAACTATTAGATAACTAAAATATCTATTGTAATAAGCAATTATAATGACAATTGTCGTATAACATATAATTTACATAAGTATTTAAATGGTAATGACAATTGTCATGTAAATGTCTATTCTTATTAAAAATTAAAATAACATGTTTCAAATGCCCGTATAATATACGGGTCATTAACTAGTTATTCTTTATTACAAGAATTTTTTATCAATTTTAAGTGAAATTTTATCATAAAAAACTATATTTTAAATAAAGAGTGAATTGCAATTTTGGTCCATGTGGTTTAATGTTATCAACACGTTTGGTCCCTACAAATTTTTTATTGCAGAAATACAAAACTAAATGTGCTGGTAACATTAAACCACAGGGACCAAAATTGCAATTCACTCTTAAATAAATAATAAAACTATAATTGAATATTATTTGTTAAAACTTAACCTAAATAATTAATTAATTAAGATATTTATTTTATTTATTAATAGATATTTGTAATTATACATTAAAATCATTACTGACAACCACCTCAATTTCTTAATTAGAAATCCTCCGTGCCAATTAATTAAGATATTTATTTTATTTATTAATAGATATTTGTAATAGTCATCCTGACTATTAATACATGTTAACACCCTCTTCAGACATTTACTTAACAAGCATAACTTGCAATTGTAGTCCTCCTAGCTTTTACAAACTATCTTCTTTATGTTTTACATGTTCAAGTTATATCCATGTATTAAAGGTTTAATAAACAATGGGTTATTAATCATGTTCAGTCTACTAATTTTGGTCCTCCAACATTGATTTTGTGGGTGTGACTATTGTGTCTGCGACTTCAAGTAGTGAGCCCACCACAACCAAGTTGGCATGAATACATTTTGGATGCAATAAATGTGGTACACATTATAGATATTGGATAGTAGATAGGATGCGTATAAATACAATAAAAGATATATCTTTGACATATGTACTAATATGGGAGGACGTTGATGATGACATGTTGAACTAATATATTGTATATTTGTAGCAAACCGATGCGTATTTTATTGAAGACAATAATGAAACCAAACATGACTGAGATACAAGTATACAAAAACTTTTGAAATTAAGGCTTTTTTGATTTGGAGGACTCAAAAAAGTATATTAGCCCACTTGATATTTAAATGATAAAGAGACATTTGTGGTAGTCACCAATTGCATCGTTGGATTGTAACATGAAGATGTCTAGGTTTAAATTAGTGGACCTATGATCGCAATTATATACTCGGAGAAGCAAATAACTTCTATTTGTCCAAATTAGCGGACCTGGTTTATACTATATTCATTCAGGCAGACAACACTTCATCCTAATCTTTTGTAGGTTGTCTATAGTTAGGTCCTGTTTGTTTTTTAAGAGGTCTGAAGTCTGAAGTCTGATTTCATGTCTGAAAAATTAGAGGTGGTGCTGAAGTCTGAAATCAAAATCTGTGTAAGACTGTTTGTTTTTTAACCTCTGAAGTCTGAAATTTGAATCCTAAAAAAATTAGTTTTTTAGTTTTAAAACAAAAAACTAAAAAGAAAATCTGACTCCATAATCCATATAAGCCCAAATAGAAGCCCATTCCATCACTCAAACCCTACCCATGTAAAAACCTCTCCTTCTCCATTTCACCCAAACCCTAACCCTAGCCTCCATAGTCCATAACCAGCAAGCTTCAAAGATGCAGTTCTTCGTGAAAACGCTAACCGGCAAGATCATCATGTTGGAGGTCGAGTCCTCCAACACCATTGACAACATGAAAGCCAAGATCCAAGACAAGGAAGGCATCCCGCCGGACCAAAAGCTCCTCATCTTCGCCGGAAAACAACTCGAGGACGGCAGAACCCTAGCCGACTACAACATCCAGAAGTAGTCCATGCTTCATCTGTGTTTTACGTAGAGATTGATTAATTTCAATTGGGGTTGAGATCGAATTCCAGACCGACGAACTTAGGAATTCCAGATCGATTTGAGCGGCGATGTCAAGTGATAGAGGCGATTTCAATTTTCAGATGCTATGTTCTCGCTGAATTTTTCAGATCGTTTTCAGTTTTCAGAGGCTTTGAAATCTTAAAAAAATCAAACGCCCTGAAAGTCTGTACCTCTTACCGAATTAGACTTCTTTGGTTTTCAGAGATTTTTTTTTTAAAACAAACAGGCCCTTAGAATATATATGACATAGGATTGAACATTTGATAAAGAAATATAATTCCAAAACACATTTCTATAGTTGTTTGAACCTTCACATATCTTAAATCGGTTTCATAGAGGATCCTAGTGTAAGAAGACTTGTCTTATCACTTCCAGTAACGGGTTCATTCGGCATGTCATCAATATGTGAAAATCAACCATAAATATGACATAGTCTAAACGATATTCATCTAGACAAGTTTTATTCCCACCTCTATTATGCTTCTTAAAGTTCAAGCCCTTAAACTTATATTTAGATTTTTAATATTAGAGTAAATTAAAATTTCATCCTTACAATTTCAACTTGGTTATGAAGAAAGTTTATGAGCCCCAAAATTCATGACTAGAATTCTAAACATTTAGTTTTTTCTATGGATCTAGTCCTAAATTTGTTAACCAAATGTCTATCAAGCCAAGGGAATTTTTTATTTTTAGGGTTTCTTGAAATCAGTGTAGTTAATGGGACTTGGGAGGGACAAAAAATACAAACTGCCATGACAATGTTATATATATATATATATATACAAGGGTCGTATCCGGTTTGTATACATACATGTCCACTAATGGTTGTTTGTTTTCTTGATGGACTATAATCCAACCAACTCAACTTATTTGTACCCTTGATTATTAGGTTAATTGCTTACCTAATACGAAAACTCTTAGGGTGTGTTTACTAACAACTTAATGGACTTAATGGGTACTTCGGCTTATTCGTGCAGACCTTTAGCGTTGTTTACTAACGACTACTCACTTTGAGGAGTGTTTTTCCGTACAGCTAGTGAAGTCCTTTTGTCCCCATACAAACATTAGTTGGACAAATATACCCTTCATGTTTTAACCAGGTTTCAAAAAAGCAACCCTATTTCTCTTTCACGCATTAGATGGGTTGCCGATAACCCTGTTTCTTTTTCTCGTCACCAGCCAAAGCTTCTCGTCGCCGGTCCCTTGCTCGTCGTCGGCCCCCTGCTCATTGAGATTTCTGCCCGATTTATATTTCCCACCCTCACAGGTTCGTTTAAGTTGAGAAATCTGCCTCTAATTGAGATTTTTGCTTCTTCGATTTTCGCAGTGCTGGTCGATTTCTTCACTTTTTTGGTATGATCTACTAGTTTGATTTCCTCCTGTGCTGATTCAAATTCTTCACTTTTTTGGTTTGATTTCTTCTTGTTGGTTCGTTTTCATTCTCTCTACTGGTTCGATTTCTGGTTCTTTTCTCTTGTTGGTTTCATTTCTTCTGTGCTGGTTTGATTTCTATTTTCTAAATTTCTTTTCTTTTCTATGTTCTATCTCTTCCCCAATCTCCAATTTCTCTTGTTGCTACTGTTTGTATGGACTTAAGCAAACGCAATCGTTGGTTGTACTTGTATAAAGTGATGATAAATTGGTGATGAAGTTTATCTTTTACATGATAATTGATGCTATGTGCAAAGTTTAACTAAACAATTATAATTCACGTTCAAGGGTAAAAGAGTCATTTTTATCATTCAGATCGTCGATTCAGAAAAAGAAGTAAACAACAACATATTATTATTTAAACAGACAAATTTATCCAAACAAACGTAATTATTTATATAGGACTTAATATAAAATTTGGTAAACAGCCCCTTAGAAGTGCACACCATAAGAATGAGTTAGCGCTACAAAGAAGGTGAACACATTTTGTTATGGAATAATACAGAATAATAAACATATCACATTAAATTCAATTAGTGTTTAATAAAATGTAATTATCTATGACTTTTGATTTTTATTAATATTGATTTCAATATGTTTCTAGAAAAATTATGCAACAAAATTACATAAGAGTATGGAGATTAATTATGTTGTCTAAGATAACCGTTATGAGGATAAAAGAAATAATATGATAATAAAAACATCCAACTCTTAATGTATGAAAATAGTATCACTAATATTCGTATCCTTGCACAAGTGCATGTTGGTCATTATAAGAAGATGTAACTAGCCCAAAAGAATCAAAAAGGTTATTTTTCTTGATATAAAACAAACATTAAGGTGGTGTTTGTTTTTAGATTTTCAGATCTGAATGGGCTATTTTGTCTGGATCGGTAAGACATTTGACCATTAAGTGTGTTTGTTTCCTTTAAGTTTTCAGAGGCTCTTCTGACTTAATAACCTCTGTATCAAAAAGTGGCGTCCCAACCACTGATTCGCTTAGACATTCTTCCAGACCTCCATCATCTATGTTCTCTATGTTGCGACTCCACCAGGTTCTTTTTATGGTCTACGTTGCTTTGATTTTGTCCCGAAATCTATTGATTTTGTTCTTGGATGTTTTGATTTCTCTCGGATTGTATTGATTTCATCCCCAAATCTGTCAATTTTGTTGTTAGATGCTTTGATTTCAACTCCGATTGTGTTGATTTCGTCTCCAAATCTGTCGATTTCATGTCTGGGTTGATTTCGTATGTGATTAATGGGTTGATTTCGTTTGTGGATGCTTTAACTTCTCCCCCAATTTCATTGATTGTAGATGCAGGTCACTTCGGAATAAATTTACTAACTTCATAACTTCATTTTGTTTACAAATCAAACTTCATCGCCAATTTTATTATGTAACCAATTCGTCTCAGTTTGTAACTTTTATAACTTTATCTTTTTGTTTATAAATGGAGGAAAAGTGTATCAGTGAGTCATGGTGGCTATGGGTGAGTCATGGTGCTGAGTCATCATGGTGTTGGTTTTAATTTCAAATAATATGAATTGCATATAATAGCCTTAATTAATTACAAAACTTATTTTTAATCGCATAATATATCTTTGATCGTTTGCAAAACGTTGTTTTGTATCTTCCTTCTACAAGTACATAATATTTCAGACATTGTTATATTTTACAAAAAACAAACAATCTAAGTGATTCAGATTTCAGATTTCAGCACCAACACTTAAAAATCAGAAGTGGAATCAGATTTCAGACTTCAGCACCTCTTAAAAAACAAACACCACCTAAATTTCTTGTCTTATACTCTTATTCTTTATCATCATTCATTCTTAGATTTATTTTCTTTTTTGCGTTTGTAAAACATGTCAATCGTGCTACGTAAATTTCAATATTATAACCAACTAGTTAATGGCCCGTGTAATACACGGACGATTTAAACATATTGTTTTAGTTTCTAATTAGAATTAACATTTGCATTATAAAGTTGACAAATAATTCACCACAAATCAAACGTAATATCCAATTAATAATATAAATATGACTTAGTTGATAAAAGAAACATTAATGATTTAGTTTAATCATAACCATTTAGGAAATTATATACATAAAATTTAAATTTAACTTTTTTCAGTCGTTTATTTAAAGTTTTTTTTTTTTGAAATTGAGTAAGTATAAAATAATTATTTAGTAAAATAATTCTAATTAATCAACGATTTAAATGGAAAAAAAGAAATTAACCTTACTTTATTATTAAATATGTTAGTTATCTAATAGTTGTTAAAATATCTAAAATTTATAATTTATAATTCTTTTGTCGAAAGATTCAGATTTCGTGAATGATTTTAAAACGGGAGGGATTCAGAAATATATTATGTAGTGTTTTTGATTTGTAGAGATTTAAAAAAATCAACATTTATAAATGATCTATAAAATTAGTAAGATTAAGGGGTGTTTGGTTCATTTTAGGAATGAGAATGGGAATGAAAATGGGAATGCAGGAGAATAAGAATGAAAATAAGCATTGTATTGAAGCTGCTTAGTTAACCTACTATAATCAATGAAAAATTGTTTCGTATTTAAAAAATAGTTTCTTTCACTTTGAAAATACAATAGATGTTCCATTTAACATTAAAAGATGGAATGATATATGAAAAAAAGAACTGAGTAGAAAGAAAATTTTTATTCCCCCAATTTGGTCAGGAATGGAAATTAATGGATTTGCAGGAATGATTCCATTATATAATATCATACCAATCAACAGTTATTATTATCATTCTCATTCCTGACCCTGCAATACCCCCCAACCAAGCACCCCCTAAAAGATTGAAATCTTTGAATTTCAAGAATGTCAACAGTAGAATTTTAAATAAAATAAATTTTCATTATTTATAAATAATCTATAAAAATTATTAGATTAAAAATAGGAATCTTTAAGTTTCTATCAAAAATAGAATTCTAATAAAATGTAAACAAGTTAATTTATATCTATTTTTAATATTTAATAATATAAATAAATTAAAAAAAATATTCAATATTATACTCATTTTAAAGATATCGTCGAGACGATTATAATGGTGTAATTTATAGAAAGGAGAAACAAAAAACTTAAATGGTTTTAATTCATATATATTATTTACGTTAATATGATAAGGATGTAAGGTGAAAATTGAAAAACTAAGTGGTAAAAAATAATTTAATCAAATAATTCTAAGGATACAAAATATAAATTATAAAAGGAAAATTAATAAATTAATGAGAAATTTTAGGTAAGTGAATTTTGGAAAATAATTTTTCCATATTTGTAGTTACAAAAAAAATGAATTTATAGCTATTAATATGGTATTAAAAAAATACATATACATGATGACATCATCAATTGTTGTATTTTAATTAATTGGCCAATGAAATGGCTCAATTTCGTATTGATGATGTCAGCCAAAACCTTCTTTTAATATATATATAGATTTCCGGTTATTACTTAATTGAATTGATAGAGTGTGGGTTTTTTAAATTATTTTTCATTTATTGTGTGGTAGTACAAACATCATTAAATTATTTTAAATTATTGATAGATTTTACTTTTTGACTTGTTACAAATTGTGGTAACGGGAAAAAGTGTGAGTTGATTGTCTAGAATAAAACAAATTCTTATTATACTGTGATATAAAAGATCTGTTTTTACTATTAATACTTGTTAATTAATACTTTTTTAAGACATCTACTCACCAAGCATAACATGCAATAACGGTCCTATCAATTTTTACAAACTCGGTTCTTTATTTTACACCGTCCAAATTATTTGTATATATGAAATTTTTTAATCATGTTAGGTCCATTGATTGTGGTTATCCGACATTAATTTGTGGGTGTAACTATTATGTCTGTGACTTAAAAGCAGTGAGCCCGCCACAACCATGTTGGCATGAAGACATTTTTTGATTCAATAAATTCGGTACAAATTATAGATGTCGGATAGTAGATGGGATGTGTATAAATACAATAGAGGATATATCTCTAACATATGTATTGACCTGGAAAGACGTTGATAACGACGTGTTAAACCAATATAGTGTATATTAGGGTATTTTTTTAATTTGACACACAATAAAACCAAGCATGACTGAAATACAAGCGTAGATATACTTTCCCAATTAAGGTTGCTTTTTTGGTTTGGATGCCTCATAAAAGTACATCGGCCACTTGACATTTAGATGGTGAAAGAGACATTAGTGGTTGTAATCAATTGCATCGTTGGATTGTAACTTGAAGATGTCTAGGTCCAAATTAGCTAACCTATGATGGCAACAGTGTACTTGGCGACCAAAGGAGTGTTAGCCTAGTGGTAAGGCTTGGGCACTACATAGTGGTGAACCTGAGTTCGAGCCCTGGGGAACGCATTCTGGAGGTACGAGGGCTTCGACCCCGGGCTGCATGCTTTAGTAGTCGGGCTTTGGCCCAAAATTGCCAAGGATTAGTATGCGCCCAATATGGTCTGGGATACCTCTTCTAAAAACAGTGTACTTGGCGAAGCAAATAACTTTTATCAGTGATAATAAGTTGTCTAAATTAGAGGACCTTGTACATAGTATTTTCATTTAGACTGATATTTGTGTAGGATATTAATTAGGATTTAGGACAAGACTTAATCCCAATCTTTTGTAGGATGCCTGTAGTTAACATACACATGACATAATGTTGAACATTTGAAAAGGAAATATAGTTATGTATAGCATTTTTATAGTTGTTTGACCCTTTACATATCTTAAATCAGTTTAGATAGATAGTGGTAGAGTCTAGATGAAAAGCAGAGGCTTGAGGTCTAGAAATTGAAAGCGTTAGTTGAAGATAATTATCATGAACCCGCTCATGTGTGTGTGTGTGTATAGAGAGAGAGAGAGAGAGAGAGAGAGAGAGAGAGAGAGAGAGAGAGAGAGAGCGGGGGGAGATCATTTGTGAACACAAAAAAGGGTATAACCGTGTGAACCAATCAACACCCTTGATCAAAAAAGTGGACGGTTAAGGTGATGGCAGTTATGATGTATTTTTGTTTTCGATTTTTTAAAAATATAACCGCACATATCTTACCATCCAGTTTTTTTATCAAGGGTGTCGATTGGTTTGCACGGTTTATATTTTTTTGGGTTCATAGATGATCCATCTCTCTCTCTACATATATATATATATACACATGATCGGGTTCATATGAAAACTCATATTTTATTTCTCTCTCTCTATATATATACATATATACATATACATATAAAGGTGGGTTCAATTGAGAATGGTGCCTATCTAAAAAACAAAGGGACAAATTTCAACCCCTAGTGAGATGCAATCAAAGGTTGAAAAGCATAATGGCATATTTAATAATTAAGGGCAAATTATTTAAGGGGTAAAATGGGAATAAATCTTTTTAGTTGAATTGATATGTATATGTATGTGAGAAGCTAGGGATTTGAGACCGCTGAGTGAGAGTGAAAGCTCTTATTAGCTATTTATATTCACCGTATTAAATGCGAGTTAGATCAGCTTTAACACATATTGAGTGGTCTGAGTTGTACTCTTCACTTTCTCTAACAATATATATATATATAATTCATATATGATTCACGTACAAAATCATACATGATTCACGCAACTTTCTCACAACTTAAGTCGCGGCAAAAGTCGTTCAATGTTCTTTTAAATAGATAAAGTTCTCGTTTGAACCCGACTTTATATATAGTGTGTATATATATATATATAGAGAGAGAGAGAGAGAGAGGTTCAAATGTGAACCCATCTTTCATTGTGAAACATGAGGACCAACAAAATCATGGTATGTGACAATCTAAATCAGCACCTAAGCTTTATTCAGTAAGAATATCATTGAGAGTGAATAAAAATTTTATTGAGTCTGCAAAACATGTATATTCAAACTAAGTATTGTCACGTGACGTGATACTAGTTGTCCTCATGTTCATAATGAAATATGAGTTCACATTTGAACCTGCCCTATATATATGTATATATATATAGAGTATTAGGTTCAAATGAGAAGTGCTAAAAAATGAAAATTAAAGTGATCTCTGCCACTCACTCGGTCAATAAAAGCGACTTTGACCGGTCACCCTCCTTAAATCGTGGTCACCCTCGGTGAATTGCGTCTTCCATGACCGGTCAAAGCCGCCTTTATTGATCGGATGA
Organism: Centaurea solstitialis; assembly: GCA_030169165.1. Classification (NCBI taxonomy): domain Eukaryota; kingdom Viridiplantae; phylum Streptophyta; class Magnoliopsida; order Asterales; family Asteraceae; genus Centaurea; species Centaurea solstitialis. Next base: position 57,177 of record JARYMX010000073.1, on the reverse strand, counting down.
GTGGTGGATATCACTTCTCAACTTCTCATTTTTTTAGCACTTCTCATTTGAACTTTTCTCTCTCTCTCTCTCTCTCTCTCTCTCTCTCTCTCTCTCATTTGAACCCTATATATAAAAAGCGGCTTTTAACTGAGAAGTGCTAAAAAAAATACGAAGTAGAGAAATGATCTCCGCCACTCATCTGGTCAATAAGGACGGCTTTGACCAATCACCCTCCGTGAATCGCGTCTATCAACGGTTGAGATCGTAGTTGACTAGTTAAATATGCGGTTTTGACCGATTGAGATCACTTCTCTACTTCGTATTTTTTAGCACTTCTCATTTAAACATTTCTCTCCTATATATATATATATATATAGAGAGAGAGAGAGAGGAAGGTTCATACAAGAACAACCCAATTTGCAAGAACAAATGAACCAAGGAATAGTAATTTTTAACCAAGGAACCAAGGAATACTTATAAGAATCCTAATTCTATATATATATATATATATAATGAGTTTATGAGGGCTTTTAATATACACCCCAATAAAATGTTATCCACCTTACACCCCAAATCTTATCCATCTATAATCTAATCAACGATCCATATGCTTCAAAGATATTTAATTTAATTTTTATTTTCTTTTACACATTAAACACTCCCACAAGTATAAATGAAAGGGCAAAATGGTCAATTATCAGTGTTTTTGAATTCATTTGAAATTAAATACGGTATACTGAAATTGGAAAAGGAAACATGTAATTAAGGAAGTTATCTATCATATCAAATCATATTCCTTGGAAATATCTTGTTTCCTTCTACAAGCTTCTTATATTATCTGCTACTCCTCCCCATAACCATTGAAGGCAACATCAAACCATTTCAATCTTTTATCTTCAACAATGAATCAAGCTATCAGAGGTACGCATTCAGACATATGTATTTCATTTGCGATGAATATCATATCATATAAAGTGAGGATTTTTAACATGAAGTTGTGAAAAGAAGTGAAAGGATTATCAAGCAAACTCGTAACTTCTTTGGGAACCTCCATGAAAGAACCGACGAATGAAACCTTCCATGAAAGAACCTCCGATAAAGGAACCTCCGACGAATGAGGTGTCGACAAATGTACCTCCGATGAATGCACCTTCGATGAACGAACCTTTGACGAATGCACCTCTGATAGTATTTCGAAAAAGAAACTTGATTTTGATATTCCAGCAATGAAGACGACAATGGCATTCATAGTGTTTCAAAGATCTCTAGAATCAAATCTAAAAAAAATGTAAAAATGAAACCTTCCATGAATGTTAGTTACCAATAATACCATGTAACCAATTTGGGAAGATGAAACCAATTTCGGATATTCATCGGATATGCATCGTCTTCATCGGCTGTTAATCATAATAATATCGGATATTCATCGTATATTCATCGGCTATGCATCGTCTTCATCGGATATTAATCATAATAGTTTTGGATATTCATCGAATAAACATCGTCTTCATCGTCTTCGATGAATATGTATTGGCAAAAAACGCACCTCCGATGAATGACTCGTCCATGATATCAAGAACTTTTAAACAAAAAAAAACTACCCTACTAAATAATAGAGATTTGATAAATGAATCTTAAACATGATTTATTTAATTTACTTGGATATATGTCGTCAATTTTATGGGTGTCTTCGTCGGATTCATGCATTTTTTAAACCATCATCATCATGTTGAACATCATCCAAATCAACATGCATTTCTTCTTCGTCATCGTCATCATGTTGAACATTATCCAAGCTATCAAAAACATCAATAGTGTGTACTTCAACTCCAGTGATTTTGTAACTGATATACTTTCCCTTTCTATTTTCAAATTGTATGAAATCTTGATTTCATTTAAAAAACTAAATAGAATGTTTAGAAGAGAGAAATAGTATTTTATTAAATATATGTAATATTTTAATAATATAAGTAATGATGTTATCTTCGAAATAGAGAGTTTGTTAGAGTTGAAAACATTTTATTATAGAGATTTTAAAGTTTGGTTCTCCATTTTGAAGAACAAATTGAAGAAGATGTTGGAAATGCTCTAACAACATACATTAATTTTTTATCGTTTTATGACAAAAAAGTTATCGTCCATTTTGCCAAGTCGAAGTTGTTAGTATGTTAACAATCAACATCAATTTCAATTGAACTTGAATTATATCGTTAATTTATGGCAAATTAACGATTGTTATATTACTACAAATAAAAGAAAATAGTATTATATTATATTTTATATTTAAAGAAAATACATTGTCCGATATTAAGGTGCATTTGACACTTATCATAAAATGATTAGAAGCATTGGAGTGGGCTTGTTAAAGCGAGATGGACTCTAAAGTCTAAATTATTATTTCATCTTTTTAGTTGCTTTTGATCATAGGCCCATGATCACAAGAAAATACTTTATTGTTTAAAATAAATTGTATCTAAAATTCGGTATTTAAACTTGATTTGATTAGAAAATCTTCAAGTTGCCGCGACTAGGACGAGGATAGAAAAATTATATAGTATCATATATATTTGCACACGTTGCGACTTAAATCACCTTGGATGTAACACCGATAACTCGAAAAAATAATTTTATTTCATATTCTAATTTATTTCTCATCACATACTACCAAGTAGTTTGTTTATGAAGTTAGTATTTTAGGATTTTTAGTTGCTTCTCAAAGCTTTGATCATATAAAAGCCTATCTCATCTTCTCCATCCCTCTTTCTGGCATTATCGATTTCTTATTTTGTTCATCGTTTCTACCTTACATATTTTCTGATTCTGTTGTTTTTATTTCTTATTGATAGAGATTGATTCCCTGCTGTTTTGATGGAGCTCTAGCATTAGTGTTCTCTCTTGGACGTCATTGTTGATTGCATCTATGACCAAGCTCTCGACCTGTAGAGTAAGCTCATACATCTATGACCGAGCTCGCTCTCTCAAATCGATTCTTTTATGGTTCCTCAAGCACAAATCAATCAGGTATGTTTCAATTGTTGTTGTTTGATTATTTCCTCTTATCGAATTTTCATTTTTGTTTGAACCCTACAACTTTGTGGTTTCATCTTATTGACATTTAAAATTTTATTACACGCTTGTTCTTATGATTTCAATATTATAGGTATAGATTTTCAAGATTTTGAAGATGCTTCATACAGGATGTTGAGTTATTTTGCGTACCTTGCCTTTATTTTTATTTTCATTACTTTGTGGTGACATATACATTAATTTTGAAAATCTAGAAACATAGAACACTCATCCAGTAGTGTTGGGTTTAAAAGTTGAGGAAGACTATAAGTAGTAATGGTTACTATTGTTGAAGAACACTAGAAGTAGTAATGGTTACTACTGCTAGTGTGAGTTACTAATGCTCATTACTACTGCTCGTTACTACTCCTAGTTCAAAGCTAGTACTTCTTATAATTGGTTACTACTGGTCAGGGATAAGAAAAGAAGATTACTTGGAGCGAAAGATAAGGAAAATATTTTGCTTGAAGATAATTATGGAATGAAGATATTTACCAAGATTCCGAAGATAATGAAGATTTAGAAGATCAATTTATTTTTTTGTAGTTATCTTTGTAATCAAGTCTTGTATAAATAGGTTAGTCATCTAGTTTGTTAAAAATATATGAGTGATAGAAAAGTTTTAGCCTCAAGATTGTTCTTGATCCCTACAATAGAGAAGTATTGTACGTCTGTTGAGTCTGCTCAACAGATTGGGGCTTTGATTGTAATCATTTAAGTTATTCAACAGAAAAGCAATTCCAAAAAGCAAATTTTATTTCAATTCATTCTTGTTTTCTTGTTGTCAAATATTAAGGTGTTATTCCGCGACTTCCTTAATAGATCTTGGTTCTTATTCTTTCTTGTTACGAATTCGATCCTGACAAATAGTTATATTTTAACACTGCATATTCAACATTTCTTTTAAACACGTTGTATGCTAACATATTGCATATTTAGGGGACGTTTCGTTCATTTCGGGGAATGAGAATGAAAATGAAAATGGGAATGCAGGAAAATAGAAATATGAATGAACATTGTATTGATGTTGTTTGGTTAACCCAATATAATCAATGAAAAATTGCTTCATATTAAAAAATATATGTTTTTCTAACTTGAAAATACAAAAGATGTTTCATTTAGCATCCCATTTCCCCCAATTTGATCAGGAATGAAAATTAATGAATTTGCAGGATTGATTCCATTATATAATATCAAACCAAAGAGCATTTTTCATTATCATTCTCATCCCTGACCCCTCAATACCCCAACCAAACGCCCCCCTTAAGATTTCTTTTAAACGTTTCTCGTTAAGCAAATAAAATATGGTCATTTAACTATTATGTTTGTGGCTTTCATCTACAAAATGAACTATTATGCTTGATACCTTTAATGCATGTGAATTTGTTCCTTCAAATTTCTTTGAATGACAATGAAGGAATATTTAAAGGAAGTTTCTTGAACCTAATTAATATTGTCACTTTCTGATTATAGTTGTCACTCCATATAGTTATTGTTCAATGGTTTTTATAACATTCAAAATCTTTTAAAAGCCACTAAAAACATGTTCAAATCTTCTCCTAAGCCATATTTCTTTTAGATAGGATTTATCCAGGCTTAGCCTTGATTATATTCTTGGCAATTTTAGAACTTAAGTTTCGGCCGTTTAAGACTAAGTCTGGCCATAAGGTGTACACGTTTGGAATCGAACCTGAGTGGATGGGACATTCCACCACATCTCCCTAGATCTTTTGCCAGTACGCCACCATCCTTATGGTTAAAATTAATGAGGCCGCCGGGATTTAACCCTGCGTCTTCCTAAGCCATAATTTAACAAATGATTTGATCGGATTTTCTTATTTGAATGGTGTAAGAATGTGAACTGCAATATTCATTTCAAAAAAATAGATTTTGCAGCGAGGTAGTGATAGAAATCCTTATGAAATCTTTTAAATTCTCGTATTAGGAATCTCAAAAAGTTCCATGTGAGGTTTTCTTCAGTATGTTTCAATAAAGTTACTTTTCAAATGAGTGAACACCCCCGGAATAAATGCGGTCTTTTCCTTTTTCTCAACAGCGGATGCGAATACCGTTTTTTCACATTAAGCATGGATGTAGCCTCTTTATGGCTTTGTGGTACATGAATGTATATGTTCATCTTGTCTACCCCGACTTTGAATTTTAGTGAAATTTACCAAGTATGTTTGAGTCGTTTATTTCTCATTTCACAATAACATCTTGTTGCATTGCGCGGGCACACAACTAGTAGATAATAATGATGTTGAACATGAGAGGTTTTTTATACTTTTAAACTTATAAGATAGTCTGGATATAGATATAGATATAAATTATAAATAATGGTGTAAAATGAAAAATGGGAATGTAAAAAATATAATTTAAATTAATTTTAATATATTTGTGATATTTAATAATACTATCAAATCTAATAAAATATTCAATATTAGACTCATTTTAAAGAATCTTCGAGACGGTTATAATGATATAACTAGATATGTACCCGTGCGCATTGCAGTATGAAAAACTGAAAATATACATAAATTATACATTATTAAGTTATAGATAAACAACTAACTTTTAGAGTTAATTACATTTTTGGTCCTTGTGGTTTGGTGGTTTTAACGCTCTAGGTCCATTTTGAAAATAATTATGGATTTGGTACTTGTGGTTTACACTTTATAATGCTCTAGGTACATAACATCTAACTCCGTTAAATGATTCTGTTAAATGAATTTAGTACAGGGGTATTTTGGTCTTTTAAATAATTTTGTTTTATTTTTATTATTTTTTCCTTTTGATTTGATGCTTCATCTTCCTCAACTCAACACAACCACCAACACACTCACCCACCACCACCCATCGCTGCTGCTACCACCACAACCACCACCACCACCACCCACCATTGCTGCCACCACCACCACCTAAATCATAAATTTTCCAAAATCTAATTAAATCTACAAACCCATCTCAGACTTCATCTCAAATTTATCTTAAAAGTTCATCAAGATTAAAAAAAACTAAGGATTAAGAAAAAACAAGAATTGGAACTAGAAGAAGACTTATCAATTTATGAATCGATAAAGAGAAACCCTAAATCAAGCTCTAAATTTTAGATCAAAAAACCCTAAATCAAAGCAGAAATCAAAAAAACCTTACACGAACTCATACCAATTGGAAGCTAAAATCGATTATAGATGAAGATTAAGCATTCAAAAACGATTCTAAAGACGATGGTGGAGATGTGCGGTTAATGGTGAAGACGACGATGGAGGCCGATGGTGATGTGGGGGGCAGAGGGGAAAGTCGTCGGAGAGGGAGGGGAAGACGGTGAGCGGTTGTGGTGAAGACGGTGGTGGAAATGGGTGGTTGTGGTGAAGATGGCGGTGACTAGGGGTGTAAATGAGTCGAGACAACTCGCGAGCTACTCGAGATCGACTCGGTCAAAACTCGACTCGAGATACTAACGACTCGACTCAAACTACCTGATACTCGGCTCGACTCGGCCTTAATGCATGAAAACTCGCGAGCTACTCGAAATCGACTCGGTCAAAACTCGATTAAAACTCGACTCGAATGAACCCGGTCAAAACTCGACTCGAATAAAACTCAACTCGAGATACTAACGACTCGACTCGAACTACCTAATACTCGACTCGGCTCGGCTCGTTTACACCCCTAGTGGTGACGTCAACAGACGGATGGCCAAATTTGTGTCGGTGGTCGCCGGAAAGGGAGGGGAAGACGGTGAGCGGTGGTGGTGAAGACGGTTGTGAGGGTGAAGGTGGTGGTGGATGGTGATGGCTGATTGTAACACCCCAAAATTTAGGGTATACAAAAACTCATTTAATAGAAAGTTGAGATACAATGTACGCCATAGCGCTAGCTCTTCCCAAAAACAGGGGTATAAGTAATGTATAATTACAACGTTTGTAATTGAATGAATAAATACAATAACTAACTAGTCTAGTTCCTATTAGGAAGAAGACTACAAAAGGGTTATCGCTCTACGGTTAAACTTGCGGTCTCAAGGACCGGTCTCTCCAACGGCCCCCCATGCTCGCTCTAATCCCAAGCCTACTTAGGAACCGCGTCCCTAGTACCTGAGAGACACATCGACACCAAACAAGTGTTAGGCTAAAGGAGCCTAGTGAGTTGTATCAATAATATACCGTACATACAAAAAGCATGTTAAGACATGTGAGACATATATATGGGCATGATAATAACGAAAGGTAGCATACTAAACCGGTTAATTTTATATCTTCGGAAACAATGGGAGCGACCCATTTCCCCCAACCAATACCCCATCACTCGTTATTTCCAAACACCTCGATGTCCCGAATTTAGCATGGCAACATCATCCGAGGCCCGCGCACCAAGGAGCCACCCGAGATGCCGGCGACATAGGTACAAACCCCAAGACTGTTTGGTGTGAAAATATTGCGTTGGTTCGTCCATTTTATTACGTACAAGACCTGGATACTGAATTTAGCATAGCATCATCAAAGGATGTATTATTCGAGGGTCTCGGCCCTTCGCTCATTTCATATAAGCCAACATGCTTGGAATCTAATCCCTTCACATAATTCCTTGGCATACATATTATCACGAATTTCTCATAAATACATACACCATACAAACCCATGGATTTAACACATACAATAGTAGCATACGATAATCTACATCATGGATACAACAACATAATCCAAGTCATCCATATAAGCATAGTTCATCATACATTTCATGGAAATCCTTAAACTTGACAATTTAGGTATTTCATCCAAAATCACATTTATCCACAATAATCAAGCAAGGTATGTAAAATCAACAAGATGATGTGCCCTCAGTTTTAACAAAATGGTTTTAGCAACTCACCTTAGGGTTTACACCCAAAACCCCCAAATCACGAGATTTAGGTCAAAGACGAGAGCAACCTAAAATCAAGTAAATCGTACCCTAGGTTAGTTCATAACTCTTATCATATATGTAGATCCAACCTACAAAGGTTTAAACCAAGCTTACCGAGTAGGATTCGAACTAAAACCCTAGAACTCGAGTTTCCCCCTTATCAAGCAACAATGGTGGTTGAGGTAGGAATGGAGAAGATAAGTGGGTGAGATGTAGCTTCCAACCTAGCTAGCTCCAAATGTGGATTCAACTCCAAGATCTTGAAGGGCTTTGAAAATGGGGAGTGTAGAGAGAAAAATCAGCAAATTTGGATAAGGGATGAGAAAGATATCACCAAATGAAGTGAGAAAGGTTTTTAAACCCGAAATCAGATTTTATCAGGCACCTAGTGATCGCTAGGTGTATATGCTAGCGATCGCTAGCCCTCAGAAACTTCGTCTCACGATCGTTAGCTCAATCGGGAGGAAAAACAGCAGCCTTGATATTTTTGCCTAGCGATCGCTAGGGTGATGGCTAGCGATCGCTAGCATCTGTGCGATTTCGGTGATATTTTGTTTCGGCCATAACTTCTTCGTTATAGCCCCGATTTCGATTCCGAAAGGACCGTTGGACTCGTAATTGGATTCTCTAACACACTAAATCATAAAATACAAGATTTGATCCAAAATTCTATATCCCATAATTATCAAAGAGACGTTATTACAACCGAAATTACGGGTGTTACAATCCTCCCCACCTAGATTAAATTTCGTCCCCGAAATTTGCTATACCTACGCGAACAGTTGCGGGTATCTCTGTTTCATGTCCTCCTCGGCCTCCCACGTGACATTAGCACCTCGGTGGTGCTTCCATTGGACTTTGACCATTGTCACCTCTTTATGGCGTAGCTTCTTCGCCTTACTTTCTAAGATCGCTTCCGGCTCTTTGATACATCGGTTACCGGTGTCCACTCGAATTTCCGATATGGGGATGACGCTTTCCTCCTCGGCTAGACACTTCTGTAAATAGCACACGTGAAAGGTGGGATGTATCCCATCCATTTCGGGTGGTAACTCTAACCGATAAGCTTGTAGGCGAACTTTTTCCAAAATGGTGAACGGTCCTAGGAAACGTGGGCTAAGTTTCCCCCGTTTCCCAAACCGTATGATACCCTTCCAAGGGGACACTTTCAACATCACGCGTTCCCCCACTTGGAAGTCTATGGGACGACGTTTCTTGTTGGCGTAACTCTTTTGATGGTCTTGGGCGGCTTTCAAGCGTTCGCGGATACCCTTCACCTTATCCGCCGTCTCTTGTATGATTTCGGGTCCCGCGAATTGCTTCTCACCCGCTTCCAACCAACATGTCGGCATTCTACACTTCCGTCCGTACAATGCTTCGAACGGTGCCATTCCAAAGCTAGAGTGAAAACTATTGTTGTATGCAAAATCCACTAATGGTAGGTGTGTGTCCCAATTCCCACCAAAGTCTATAACACACGACCGCAACATGTCTTCTAACGTTTGTATCGTCCGTTCGCTTTGCCCGTCGGTTTGAGGGTGGTAAGCAGTGCTCAACTTGAGTTTCGTACCCAAGCCCTCTTGCAATCCATGCCAAAACTGGGAAGTAAATCGGCTATCTCTATCCGAAACGATTGATAAGGGTACACCGTGCCTCCTCACGACTTCGTTTATGTATAGCTTGGCCAATTTGTCCAGGGGTAAGGTCTCTCGCATCTCGTTGTACGAACGGTGATTGCTGTTCTTTTTGCTATTTTGTCTTTATTGATATTAATAAATTACGTTTTTGGTCCCTCTAATTTTATATATAATGTAAATTACATAATTGGTCCACTTGTTTATATTGAAAAATAAAAGAAAAAATAAAATGACTAAAATACCCTTGTATTTATTTCACTTAACAGAAATTTTTAGCAAAGTTAAAATTATGGACCCGTTATAAAATGTAAACCACGGGGTCCAAATACATAATTATTTTTAAAATGGACCTAGAGTGTTAAAACCACCAAACTACAAGGACCAAAAATGTAATTAACTCTAAATTTTATGTATAAAATTCAACAACTGATAAAAAAACTGAAAAAAGATTTACTCGATAGTGGGTCTTCAAACTCATGACATTTGAACTCATTTTGAAAGTTTTGATATGATGGTTATAATAATATAATTTGCTAAAACAAATATTTGCCAAAAGTATTTGACAATTAAAAAGATGTAATATTTGAATTTCAATATTAGACTCAATATTAGAAAAATAATATTTTTAAATTGAAAATAATATTTTTAAATTGAAAATAATATAATTAAATTAAAAAAATATTTAATATTAGACTCATTTTGAAGGTACTGTGAGGCGATTATAATTGTGTAATTTGTTGAAAATATGATGAGGATTTAAATGAAAAATGAAAAACTAAAGGATAAAAAGTAATTTAATCAACTAATTTTAAGGATAGAAAATGTAAATTATAAAATTGAAATGAATAAATTAATGAGAATGTTAATTTTGAAAGATACTTTTTCTATATTTGTTAGTTCCAAATATGGTATTTATGCATTATTAATACGGTATTAAGAAAGAAAAAAATAAGAAGAGTAAATTACGGATTTGGTCCCTGTGGTTTGGGAGTTTTTATGGATTTGGTCCCTAAACTTTAATAATTATCGATTTGGTCCCTGTGGTTTGCAAATTCTATTGGATTTGGTCCTTGTGGTTTGCAAATTCTATTGGATTTGGTCCTTATGGTTTGAAAATTCTATTGGTTTTGGTCCCTGCCTATTTGCACTACCAGGGACCAAATCCAAAATAATTTGCAAACCACAGGGACCAAATCCATAATTACTAAAGTTTAGGGACCAAATCCATAAAAACTCAAAAACCACAGGGATCAAGTTATGCATTTTTTTAATTGGCCAATCAAATGACTTAATTCAAGTATTGATGATGTTAGCAGAACCTCTCTTTTAATAAATAGTATAGATTTGTTGAAAAGAAAAATAAAAATTTTAATATATTTTAATTCATATACATTGTTTATGTTAATATCATAAAAGGTGTAAACTGAAAAATGAAAACGTACAAATCTCGATAAATCATGTACAATTATAAAAGTCTCAGAATTCTTATATTCAAGATGATAATAAAAATGAAATTATTTTTGTTTTTACACTACACTTTATATTCATATAATTAGTTGTTTGATTTAAATTTCTATCATTTTTTAAGGGTGTCTGGGCCAAAGCCCGGCTAATCCCTGGCAATTTTGGGACTAAACATGGCTCTACTTAAATGTCTTCGGTCATGTGCACGGGAAGACTCGAACTCGGTTAGGACGCTATGAACCCCCCGAGCGATAACCAATCCGCCATAGCGCTGGAAGACTTTTCATTTTTACATTTTTATCATATTAACGTACATAATCGCATATTAACTAATATATATTAAAAAATATGTTTTTAGTTTTTTACAAGTTATATGATCATTAACCCCAATGGGGCAGCCCACCGGTTAAGACTTGTGGAAGGTGTAACAACCAACCCAAGTTCGAATCCGAATGTGAGCAACCAAGGGCCACTGAGTATTAATTCCAGATGAGCATGTCTAGCTCTCAGTAAAAATTGCCAAGGATGTAGACTTGCCAAAGTCCAGGTGAACCTTCCAAATAAAAAGTTATATGATCATTATAATTGTTTCATCAATACCTATAAAATGAGTTTAATATTGAATGTTTTTTTTTAATTTGTTTTGGGTTTGAAAACTTTATCATCGAGCTAGTATTTTTTTAATTTTTGACCCATTGACCTTTAATTTATATATCCGATAAGCGAATTAAAAACTAACAAAATCATCAAATTGGAGTGGAGCGATAGAAAATAAAAACTAACATGTAAAAAGATTATTTATTGAAGTGCTCAATAACTTAAGATGTTTTGTGCAACATTGCACATACTTAATTATAAAATAACAACAAACCCGTCTCTAGCTTTCTCAAAACTCAGAAAATTAAGGAAGACAATTAATATAATAAATCATGAAACATGATTGAAGTTCGAATTCTAAATAAAGTTTGAATTTTTTACGCACAGATATTCATGAACTTGAATACACATTTTCATAGCAAACATTAAACAAAAAAAATTATTTGATTATTGATAACACCAAAATTATACATGTTTTGGTTGCGCGTAATAGTATGACTTTGCCCCATTTCCCACCCGTTTATGATCATTTCATGCACTAAAAGAGCTTATTATTGTTTGTGAAGGATTTGGAGGCCGTGGAACGGAAAAGTACGAAAAAATGCGAGAAAACGTGAAAAATGCACAAAGTCAACACAGAAGACACTTGGCGATCGCGAAGTCCTCTATTTGGCGCCGCCAAGTGCGACTGAATTGCAGACTAGGGTTGATTTAAGTGTTTGGCATCGCCAAGTCAGCAGTCTGGCGATCGCCAGATGGAGCCTGGACGTTTTTCTTTAAATATCGGCCTCCTCCTTCAGTTCTAAACATGTTCGATGTCCGATACACGAGGGAAGTACAGAGGAACGAGAGTGAGAGTACGAAAGGTGCCGATACGCTGCGGAAGTCGATCTCCGATCATCTATCGTTGTACTATCGGTATCATGTCGATGTCTACTTTTGTTTATGTTTTTGTTTTCATTATGAGTGAGTAGTTTATTAGTAGTGCTTGTCATGATAGATGAACCTTTATGGATGATACTTTGCAATTAATGTTTATTGGTTTGTTTTTGATTAATTGAATGTCGTTTATGGTTCTTTTCTGATTATTGTTGTTGTGGCGATTTGAATTCACTTGGTTGGGTGTATTTGTTAGACCAAAGCAGATAGACTCAGAAAGGATAATCAACCTACCTTAGCTTGACCTGGACCAAAAGGTTGTGTTAAGGGGTTACTTTGACCAATAGTGACCGATAGTAAAATAGCCATTACAATATTGATTGGGAAGGGTTTACCGATTCTAGATTGTGGACCAAACGATTTAGGATTGGAATTAGGAGGACCATATCCTAGTTCATAACCATAAATTGCACATGTTAGGGTGTCCCAGACTTAAATTCCTACAATAGTCAAAACAACCAAACCTTCGACCTATTCATATCATCCATATTGGGGATTCACTTTATCATGATAAGTACTGTTGTTTTTCCCTTATTATAAACTTAAATCATTATTTCAATTGCTTTCTTAGTTTTAATTAGTTAATTGTTTCTTTTAAAGTATTCAAACCTTTTTCATACAAAACCCCCTTTTAGATTAATTAAACCGATTCAGACTTTAGTCTACGATAACTTGACCGTTCCCAGTGGTAGATACGATACCTGGACTTTCCTACACTATATTACTCACGATCAGGTACGCTTGCCTGTATATGTGGTAAGACGGTGGCTAGGCATTAGAGGTTAAAACTTGTTACGTTTTTTATATACGATAATTACCGCATCAAGTTTTTGGCGCCGTTGCCGGGGAACGGTAGTTGTTAGATTTTAGTCTAATTAGTTTTGTTAATCGATCCTTGTGAGGGATTCTTTCCCTTGCAAGTTTTTCGCTTTCTAGTTTAAATAATTAGTTTTATCTTTATTTTTATTTTTATCTCTTTGTTTCCCGCAAGTTGCCCGTAACCGTTTGTTGTGATTTCAGTCACGGCAGACTTGTTAGAGCCATTTGAGGAGCCGGAGGGAGTTCAGAAAAAGAAACAAAAAGAAGTCAAAAGCAAACAAAGTTCGTTCGAGAGCTTTGATTTTTGAGATGGGAGACGAGGCACCGATGTGGACTGCCAGGAGAGCCGCTCCAACTGTACCCACCAATCCGATCACGAAGCCGAACCTGAACAAGGAAATCCCGGGGAAGCTCCTACACATGATCAAGGACTTTACCTTCGACGGGAAAAACGATAGCAATCCTATCGTTCACATGGAAAACTTCGTGGACATATGTGATCTATTCAAAACAGAGGCAGACCGGGATGATGCAATTCGTCTTCGAGTCTTCCCTCTAACGTTTACCGGAGAAGCTAGGGCTTGGTTGCGATCTTTAGAGCCGAGCTCAATCACTACATGGGAAGGACTTCGCTCAAAGTTCCTTTCCCGATTCTTTCCACCATCCAAGATCGACAAATTGAGAGCCGAGATCCGATCATTCCAACAACAAGACGGGGAAACCATTTCCGAAGCATGGGAACGTTTTAAGCACCTCCTAAACTCGTGCCCGAGTCATGAATTGAATAAGAGTGAACAGGTTCAAACTTTCTATAGTGGACTTGCTTACTCCTCACGAGCTACTTTGGATTCATCTGCAGGTGGTGTCTTTATGTACAAAACGCCCACGGAAGGTTACAAGCTCCTCGAGGACATGCTCATACATAACATAGATTGGAGGACGGACAAGCGATTGCAAATCCCGAGGATGGCCGGAAAGATCTCTACCGACTTCGATCCATCCGATGAACTAGCCGCTATGAAAAACCAACAGGTAAAGTTTGAACGCAAAATCGAAGAACTAATTAAATCTGTTCATGCTTTGCAGGTTGGATGCGAGGAGTGCAATGGACCGCATTTAACTAAGGATTTCCCGAACAAACCGATGATGACACCCGAGGAGATGAACTATATCAACCGAGGCGATTACCAAGGGAGGTGGAACAACAACCGTAATTTCATCCCTAGATCTCCCGGTTTCTTTGCACCAACTCAACAGAACCAAAGATCGGATGGAGAGCCACGTGTTTCTATCGAAGATCGGATTGCCCAATTCATGGATGCGCAAAAGAAGCTAAACGATGAAGTAGGTTCATACCTACGTAATCACCAGAGTACCATCCAGAATTTGGAATTGCACGTTGGACGTGTTTCGCAAATGCTAAGTGAAAGAACGCAAGGAGAATTGCCAACGCAAACACAAGTCAACCCGAAGGTGGAGAATGTGAAGCCAATGCTCATGATAACTGGAGAGCCGTCAAAGAAGAAGTGGACGGACATCTACACAAAGAAGTACGTGGAAACCGAGAGTGAAAGTGAGCCCGATTATGCCACAGATTACGATTCGGAGGGGTTCACCGTGTCTTTCGAACACCTACGACTCAAAGTTCCCGAAGCTTCAAGTGATGATGAAGATGAGGAAGATGGAAAGCAAGGCGGATACGCGGAATTCGTGATCCCGAAGAAAGAAGATAAAGGCAAAGAGAAAGAGAAGGAGAAAGAAAAGGAGAAAGCACCGGAAGATGATCTCATCTACATCGCACCAATCAAGCATGATCCAGGGAGTTACAACTTACCTATTTCTTGTCATAAATTTAGTGGTCTTGCTTTGGTTGATTCAGGTGCCGCTCTTAATATGATGCATGTTTGCTATTGCAGGAAAATGGGAGTCAAGAGGATCGTACCAACGAATTATCAATACCGGGGAGTGAACGGTTATATGACAACACTGTTAGGAATAGCGGAAGGAGTCCCGATTCGTATTGGCAAATTTGTGTACTATACGGACTTCGTCATAGCTAACCTTCCACAAAACACGGAGATCCCGATAATCCTCGGGAGATCTTTCTTGCACACCGCTCAAGTAAATACCGATATGCGAAATCAAGTCACGAGCTTAGGCTATGGAGACAATCGGATTTACTTTGATCCTAACGGAGAGCCGGTTAGACACCTCGATGAACCTTATGATGATCCTTCTCTGGCCTATACCAAAAGCATGAACCGTCCGCTACTCCCGCATGAGCTTGAAAAGAAAACGGAGGACTATTCAAACCCGATGCGCAAAAAGGAGCAATCAACCAAGGAACCGGGATCCTCCAAGAAAGATCACAGGAAGAAGAAGGGCTCGTCATCCCGACGTGCCTAGAAATGAGCCGAAAGTGGGGTCGAGCTCTAGACCCGTCCAAAAATGAAGCGCTTCTCAGGAGGCAACCCGAGCTTTTTGATTTTCTTTCATTTTTAGTGATTTTCGTGTGTGTTTTTATTAATGTTTTCATTTGATATTGCTTAGGTAACCATACGTAGGAGATAGAAACCAGATTCGAGCGAAATCGGAATGCGATGCAAAATTTCACAAATTGGAAACAGTAGGCATTTGGCGATCGCCAGATGCCAATTCTGGCGACGCCAAGTGGGTAAGCCACGGATCAGGTAAAAGTTTTCGAACTTGACAACGCGAAGAGGGCCGTTTGGCGACGCGAAACTTTTAAAAATCAGGGTTTTCTGAAATCAGCCTGTTTGGCGACGCGAAACCAAGGGTTTCGCGACGCGAAGTCGGGACAGAGGGGTTTTAAACCTTCTTTTTCCCACTTTTCACAAACACACAAACCTAATTCCTCTTAGGCGCCGCCAAACCCTCTCACGTTCTTGCGAAATTCGTCCTTCTTGAGCTTCAATTTCATCTTTCATCATGAACAAGGTACGTTTCCTAACTTTGATTTCGTAAGGATTGCTCGATTTGGTATTTGGAGATCTTGTTTTGGGTGTCAATGGTGTTTGTTTGCTTGAATGGAATTAGCATTATTCTTGATACACCATTGATTGTCTAGAGCTTATAGATGAATGCATGCCCTATATTGTGATTGAAATCTTGTTTCTAGCATGCTATTTGATTGTTGAATCTAGTGATTGTGGTTAAATGATAAGTGTGGGGATTTTGAGAAAACCAAAATCCCCCATTCTTTCTTGCTAGCTAGATTGGTTTGAAATTGTGGATTGAACTAAAAGTTCAAGTGTGGGGATGTTTCACATCCCCATTGTTCTTGTTTTGTCATGAATATGTGATGCTTGAACTTGTTAGTCGTATATGGTTTTTGTCTCGTTGGAATTTTGAAAGTGAATAAACCTTGTCTTGCGTTTATGGTTTGAAACTTTTCTAAGACAATGGTATTTGGTTTTTGTAGAGACAAAGAACCCGCTCGTCTACGACCGCCGTTGCTAACTTCCGTGCACCGGACGGAAGTCATGTTTTCACCTCGTTCACAAACGATCCGACTTTGAATGCTCGAAAGAAGAAGGAGTATCGGGACATTGTTAACCGACTTCTCCCCGGCCAAATTCTCATGCCGAAAAGAGTCGATTGGGATCTTCTTCGATCGATGGGTGTCGAGAACGACATCAAAGCGATTCTTGAAAAGCACGCATACGACGAGGATGGCAAGGAGTACTACATTTGCCATGCATGGGAGCGAGTTTTCGATATTGCCGAGACCCTCTACCGAGAGCTTATCGTGGAGTTTGTGGCCACGTTTCGTTTCGATGCGATCAAGGCTCTTGGGGAATTTCATCAATCGTGTATGACATTCCGACTTGGTGGTGTTTGGAGATCTCTTTCTTTGGTCGATTTTGCTCTTGCCTTGGGGATATATACCCAATTGGATGTTGATGCTCCCGGATTCGAGGAGTACATGTGGGCGACCGCAAAGAGACCCGATGATTTTGATCCGAGTTTCGCATGGTCGATTTTGGGTGATGGTGTTTATCATGGCAACCTCAAGGTGAAAGGTTTTCTTGCTTCTTCGGATAGACTTCTACACCGCATGCTCATTCAAGCGGTGAACGCTCGTTCTTCGAGTGAGGAGAAAGTGACCGTGCAGGATTTGTGGCTTCTTGAGCAACTCTCTACGGATGATAAATATCTGAATGCTCCGTATCTCATCGCCGCTCAACTTGCTAAGGCGAGCGGTTATCGCGAGGGTAGTCGCATCGTTGGTGGCCAGTACGTGACGCTCGTGGCCAAGCATTTCGGTATCCTAACCGACGCCGCGATCGCTTCGATGACGAACCTCGGGGAGATGGGGTTGATTGACATGGACCAACTCCGAGGTATGGGCGTGGCGAGAGTTGAGCATGCGATTGGAAGGGACTACAATGCATGGATCCGTAATCCTCAAGCCTATAGGAGTCAACCGAGAAGTCAACCACCGAGGAGCACACGCACAAGACTGGCGGGACAAGTGGAACTAGTGGGGCGAATGTGGGTCAACAACCGGCGGATTGGACAGCGTATTCGGGTTACCAAGACTTGAGTAACCAACTCTCGGAGATGTCACTTTCTCATGGTCGGCATCAACAACATATGGAGTACAACACCGTGGAGGCTCTTCACCAAGCCAACTGGCATAGTGGAGTGATGAACCAGATGGCCTCCCACTTCGGTATTCAACCGAATACCGCTTATGCTCCATCTCCATATTGGCCATACTCCGAGGATGCTCCGCCCGGTTACCCGACTTACGAGGATTGGCAAAACCAACCTCGTGGCCCTTATTGATCTCTCTCTTTTATCTCCGTTATTCGATATGGTTGTCTTAAACAAATTTATTTTTTCCTTTGAACTGCGTGTTTGGTTTGTGTTGAACAATTTTTATTTTGTTTGGATTGCTTAGGATTTTAACTAGTTTGATTTGGTTTATTTTCATTTGTTCGTTTTTACTTTTCTTTTTCTTTTTGTTGGTAGATATGGCGATTTATGATCGAGCACGAATTTTATGCACCACTCTCAGATCATAACAGATTTCGTCACATAACCCGGGAAGTTTCTCTTTTTCCCAATTACTCCATAATTGTGTTAATTGTTGCATTGAGGACACTGCAAATTTTAAGTGTAGGGAGGGGGTTATGTAGACTTATCTGTTTAAATGGGTTCACTTTTTGCTTGAGGATTGTCATTTTTCAAACTTTTGAAAGCTTTGAGATTTGACCCCAATTTTTTTCGAAATCTGAGATTGTTTTTGAGACTGAGTTGCTTGCATAGGAGAACACTGAATAGGATTAGTTGAGTAAAAGGATGCCTTGGAATACTGATTACCATGAGTGCCTCACCCAATTCCGTTGAGAAATTGAGCCTTAATTATTATATCTGTTTATTTTGTGAGGAATACCGATTTTGACCCAAGGTAGAACTTGTCATTTGAATGCTTGTCGAGACCACATAAGAGAAGTATTTATCACCATTGCACTGATAGAGGCCTTCGTTTCTAACCCTTTTAGCCTTCGTCAGATAACCTCATCATAAGGTTATTTGATTTGCCTAGCCTTTAATTGAAAAGTGTTCACCTTTTAACATTTTACCCCTTGAAACCATTTTGAGCCTTAGCCTTTTCATTTCATTACCCACTATACACTTTATCCTTGAGCCTAATTGTTTTATCTATCTTTTGGCCGTGACTTAAATTTGAATCTTGAGATGTTTTGATCCAGTTTTTCGTATCTGACAGTTTTTATGGGATTGAGATTTAAAAAGAGCTCAAAAGCAACATAGTTGCTGCTCTGAAAAAAAAGAGAAGAGAAAAAAATATTTGAGACTTAGAAAAGAAAAGAAATATCAAAAGAGTCGAGAATACAAAAAGAAAAGAATGAGAGCTGAAAAGATTGAAAAAGAATTTGTGCCCCAAATAAGCCATAGGCTTAGGCCAATTCTAAAAGAAGAAAGAGAGTGCTCATCCCAAAAGCTTCACTGTTTGAAAGTCAGACTATTTCACTGTTTGGATCATTACTGATTAAGTTTTCAAGTTTTTGTTGCAAAACCCTTAGTCACTTATATATCCTTTATCCTACCATTAACCCTTAGCCTAACATTACAACCCTAAAGTCCTCTTGACGGTTGACAACTTCTCAGTGGTGGAGATTAGATTTGGTGACAAGCTTATGCATGCGGGAATTAGTCGAGTATTGGTGTGATCACTTACATATACACTTTTACCCCCGAGAGATACACTTTATACTGTTATGCATATTATGTGAGGGTAAAAGGTTGGCCTTGGTATCCGATTGCTTGATGAGTCTTGTTTGTGTGTTCGATTGTGTGAGTATGCTTTGTTCTCTTTGATGATCTTGGGTGGAGATAATTTTGGAGTTATCTTTCTTATTTTTCAGTCTTTTGATTGAGGACAATCAAAGCTTAAGTATGGGGATTTTGATAACACCAAAATTATACATGTTTTGGTTGCGCGTAATAGTATGACTTTGCCCCATTTCTCACCCGTTTATGATCATTTCATGCACTAAAAGAGCTTATTCTTGTTTGTGAAGGATTTGGAGGCCGTGGAACGGAAAAGTACGAAAAAAGGCGAGAAAACGTGAAAAATGCACAAAGTCAACACAGAAGACACTTGGCGATCGCGAAGTCCTCTATTTGGCGCCGCCAAGTGCGACTGAATTGCAGATTAGGGTTGATTTAAGTGTTTGGCGTCGCCAAGTCAGCAGTCTGGCGATCGCCAGATGGAGCCTGGACGTTTTTCTTTAAATATCAGCCTCCTCCTTCAGTTCTAAACATGTTCGATGTCCGATACACGAGGGAAGTACAGAGGAACGAGAGTGAGAGTACGAAAGGTGCCAATACGCTGCGGAAGTCGGTCCCCGATCATCTATCGTTGTACTGTCGGTATCATGTCGATGTCTACTTTTGTTTATGTTTTTGTTTTCATTATGAGTGAGTAGTTTATTAGTAGTGCTTGTCATGATAGATGAACCTTTATGGATGATACTTTGCAATTAATGTTTATTGGTTTGTTTTTGATTAATTGAATGTCGTTTATGGTTCTTTTCTGATTATTGTTGTTGTGGCGATTTGAATTCACTTGGGTGGGTGTATTTGTTAGACCAAAGCAGATAGACTCAGAAAGGATAATCAACCTACCTTAGCTTGACCTGGACCAAAAGGTTGTGTTAAGGGGTTACTTTGACCAATAGTGACCGATAGTAAAATAGCCATTACAATATTGATTGGGAAGGGTTTACCGATTCTAGATTGTGGACCAAACGATTTAGGATTGGAATTAGGAGGACCATATCCTAGTTCATAACCATAAATTGCACATGTTAGGGTGTCCCAGACTTAAATTCCTACAATAGTCAAAACAACCAAACCTTCGACCTATTCATATCATCCATATTGGGGATTCACTTTATCATGATAAGTACTGTTGTTTTTCCCTTATTATAAACTTAAATCATTATTTCAATTGCTTTCTTAGTTTTAATTAGTTAATTGTTTCTTTTAAAGTATTCAAACCTTTTTCATACAAAACCCCCCTTTAGATTAATTAAACCGATTCAGACTTTAGTCTACGATAACTTGACCGTTCCCAGTGGTAGATACGATACCTGGACTTTCCTACACTATATTACTCACGATCAGGTACGCTTGCCTGTATATGTGGTAAGACGGTGGCTAGGCATTAGAGGTTAAAACTTGTTACGCTTTTTATATACGATAATTACCGCATCAATTATCGTCTCTATGCGATCATTCGTTACAACTCTGATTTTCGGTAGTGTATTTTTGTGTTTTCTAAAATATATATATTTGTTACATTGAAGCAAACTATACTCAATATACAACACAATTATAAAGTTTAGATTCGGCCCCCTCGGTTAAAAGGCCTATGTTCCGCCACAGCTTCCCAATGATATGTTAACAAGGTATTTCTGGTTCTTTATTAGGGGCGGCCAGGGGTGTTCCAGTGGTGCTGCCACACAGGGCCTCCGGCTATCGAGGGCCTCTAAATTTTTTCATACATTATATATATATATATATATATGAGGTAGGTTCATACAAGAACCATACCTCTTTGTAGGAACAAAGGAACACAACCACATATTGATGTTAGTCCATGTAGGTATCACATAATATAAAATCATATATGATTTAGTGGTGTCCACCACTAAATCATACATGATTTTATATTATGTGAGAACTACATGGGCTCATATCATATGTGATCCTTATTAGTTCTTTTGTTCTTGCAAATTGGGTTTGTTTTTGTTTGAACCTACTTCATATATATATATATATATAGTATTAGGTTCAAATGAGAAGTGCTAAAAAACGAGAAGTAGAGAAGTGATCTCTATTACTCATCCGGTCAATAAAGACGCTTTGACCGGTCCCCTCCTTTAATAATCTCTACCCTCCCATGAATCGCGTCAATCCCTTGTGATCGCATTCACCGTAACCGGTCAAAGACACCTTTATTGACCGGATGAATGATGGAGATCACTTATCTACTTCGTATTTTTTTAGCACTTCTCATTTGAACCTTTCTATATATATTAAAAGAAGCTCTGTAGAACACAAGTATTTGTTTAGTATAATGGTAAGCCTACCTACATTAAACTCATTTTAAAGTTTTATTTTCTAACATTGCACTTCTAGTCTTCCACCATATTTGCCTTTTTTTCCATGGTTTTAAATTTCTTACATTTTACCGCTGCCGACCTTTTTTTTGTATTAAAATAATTTTGAAGATTTTAAATTCTATTTAATTTCTTTACATAATAAGGATATAATAGGTTTTCAAACTTTATTCAAAATTATTATCTTCATTGTTTTCTAAGATCGTCATCTCTACGATCAACAATAAGGTTAATCTCATCAAATTTTCAAAACTTTCATTGTTTTAATTCTTGAAACTATTAAAAAGCATTTACCAATTAAACACAAATACTGCAATACTATTTCTTTTAAATGGTAAATACGTATCCAATTTCATATTTTACGTATAAAATTTTGCTGACCATCCCCATACAGTTGCATTTTCTAAAAAGAGCTTTTAAAAATTACAACTTTTGAAATCTTATTTGCGATTGACTATGTCTCAATATAGATTAAATGTTTTGACTTTGACGAAAATAAGTTTCTTGCAAATCTTGATTATGAAATTGTCATAAATGATTTTACTTTCAAAAATGCTAAAAGATCAACGTTTAGAAAATAGTAACAACTTGTTGTATGTTTCATTTGAAAAAATGTGCACGGTGGTACCAATTTATTTTTGAAGAGTGAAAAACCAACTATGTTCACTCTTATGTTATTAAACTATTTGTGTTGTATATTATTTTTAATTTTGTTAGTACCTAAATTTTTATACCCAACTGATTAATCATTGGATATTTTTTTTTATCATCGATTTAATGATGTAAAGGGTAGTTTTATTTTTATTTGGATATTGAATATGAATAATTTATATTTCTACACTTTGAGGATTTGCTTTTGAATTTAGTACTAAAAAACTTAATAAACAGTTCAACAAAAATTATATAGCGTCACATTTGTGTCTTTTCAACGAGCTATATTTATGTCTTCTCCTGATAATCTTGATTTATCTACTTCTCATTATATCTCATATGAAAATATTAAAAGTTATATTTAGATAATAGATGTTTGGCCTCCAATTACTCTTTTATTAGCTTTTGATTATTAAGCCTAACACGATCCGATACGTGGTACTTTTAATTAATAAGTTGACATGGAGAAATAAAACGATACAATTAATTCACATATTAGACTAAAGCAATGAATTCATGGGTGCTATAATAAATAAATAAACAAAATATATGTTTGCAGTGTTAGTGAATAGAATTCTATTTTATTAACAACTTAATCTAACTTTAAACGTTATTTTTTAGTTATAGGATATTTAAAATGTTTTAAGATAATATTTTTTTCTAAAATTATTGATTAAACTATTTTTTTATTTTTTGAGTAATCAATGAAAAACACTTTGTTCTAAAAAATTAAAATGATGATACACTGAAATTTTTATATGATTTGTTACATTTTATGTGAAATTCAATACTCTAATGTTCATGGTATTATAAAAAAGGGTTAAGTATACAAAAATGTATTCAAGTTGTCATCTTTTATTATTGTATGTACTCAACTTAAAAAATTGTCATTTTTGCAGATTCAATACATTAAATGGTAAGTTTTTAGGTACATTAAATGGATACATAGAATGGTAGTTTAGTACATAAAATGACAATTTTAGCAGATCTAGTACATTCAATGGTAAATTTTTTAAGTTAGAATACATAAAATAGTAAAAGCTAACAACGTAGATACATTTTGATGTACTTAACCCTAAAATTGAATGTATTTGCTTTTTAAAAATCTAAGCAAACCACATTAATTGAGAATATCCTTATATCTAGTATTTTTATGAATTGATAACATGTATTAAAATTTCAAAAGAAAAACAAGTTGATTCGGCCACTCAGGTTTTAGGGCCTCTGTTCCACCTAAAGATGGCCAAATAAGTCAGGTCCGACCGATTACAGACGGTTAACCGAGTTTGGGACCGAAATAAGCCCGATTTTTGAAAGTCCGTCGAAACCCGAATGAATAACAAAATTTTCATTTTATTTATTTTAGAAAAATTAATAAGATACTCTTAATAACTTCGATCTCCAATAAAATCAAAATGGATTGATTTATAATTTTATACCAAAAAGTAAATATTATACTCCTTTTCAACAAAATACATAAAGAAACAAAATCAAAAAAGGAACGAGTGTTTAGATTAGATAAATGGAACTCCATATTTCTTAACTCCTTCAATCCTTGGTTCCTTTAAAGAAAATCTTTAAAAAATTGATTACACACAATATACAATATACTTCTTAACTAATTTTAGTTTGAAAATCAAAATTTTGATTACAAACATTTAATGGAATCACCAAGTAAGGCTATGTTTGGCAAGCATAGCTTATAAACTAGCTGGTAGTTGATAAGCTAGCGGATAGCTGATAAGCTAGCTGTTGATTGATAAGCTTGCTAGTAGCTGATAAGTTAGCGTATGAACAAATTATGTTTGGCAAAAACTAGCTTATGAGTATATAAAATGACCAAAAAGAATATATTTGAATTTAATAATTAATATTAATAAGGGTATAATTGGAAAAAGCTACAATAAGCTTCTCATAAGCTACTCAAAGTAGCGTTTCAAAAAGCTTGCTTATAAGCTAGCTTCCTGATACATGTTTGGATGAATTAGCTTATAAGCTAGCTTATGTTTGCCAAACACAGCCTAAATAAATAATAGAATAAATTACATTTTTGTCCTAGTGATTTAGAAATTAAGGTTTTTATGTTTATATTTTACGATTAGCTGTTATTTTTGTTTTTATAATTTATAACTTATCATTGTCTGAGTCTATGTAGTTTTGTATATTTTTATCCCCTTACATTTAAAGTAAGAACTAGTCTAGCACAAAAATATCTATAGATTGCTAACCATAAGAACGAAAAGCATAGTTTCTAAACCACGTAAACAAAAAGATAAATTGAACATCTCCAATGGGTAACACTTCTTTTTACATCAAATGTCAAAAATAGTGTAAAAAGTAGTGTAAGATTTAATGTTACTAGTAAATCTTCAATGGGTAACACTATTTATTACATCAAATCTTTTTTATATTAATTTATTAAACTTTCAATAATATCCTTATATTTATTAATTTTACAATTTATATCCATATACTCTTTATTTATATCATAACTTAATATTTTTAGTTTTTATTAGTTATGAATTAATTTGTTGTAATGCATAAAACAAAACTTTTTATTAAACAATAAAAGTTGCATTAAAACAAATTAAAAAAAATACATATGCATTTAATTATTTTCATTGCTATATTTTTTCCACAAATGATCAATTAATGCATTCTGAAGTTCGAAGTGTGTCTTTGATTTGTATATAACGAGCGAGAAATTGTTGAAATTGGTTATCATCATTCATCGTCGTTTCAACCTCTATCGGTAGCACCTCTTTTGCAACCTCAATTGGTGCACTGAGGTCACGTTCACCCTCAATTATCATGTTATGTAAAATCATACATGTAATTGTTATGTCATGTAGCACGTCTTTTTGCCAAAAAAATAGGAGGTCCTGCTACAATTGCGAAACATGATCGAAGAACACTAAATGCACGCTCTACGTCTTTTCTACATGTTTGTTGTTGCATAGCGAAATAATTTTTTATTAACTTACTTTCTTCAAATGTTTTATCAATTTGTATATTATTTACTTAATTAAAATATAAATAAAAAATTAATATAAAAATAATTTAGTTTATATTTATAAATATAAAATAAACTTTTTAAAACTTTAACACTTTGAAAAACCAAAAAAAAAAAATAATGTAAAAAATGAGAGACCAAAAATGTAACTAAAAAGTAGTGTGAAAAATAGTGTTACACCATATATAGTGTAATACTATTCATCACACTAAATTTAGTGTGAAAAATAGTGACCCAATTGGAGATCTGAATAGTGACAATTACACCAAATTTAGTGTTTAGTGTAAGATTTGATGACCCCCATTAGAGATGGTCTTAGTGCAATATATGAAAGTGAAATCTGAATTCTGACAAGTCTAAAAATCGTCCTCATGATTCTCATTTTACTCTAAAAACCCCGTTGATTTCGCAGTTAGACGTAAGGCTATTTTCGTCCATTTAGTGTTTCCTCTGTTTTTAGCCACATATTTTCACATGACCATTAACTACTAACCAAATCAACATAGTCATGTTTACCATTTACATATCTCCATCCAAGAAAGCATGTACGCTGTGTTCTCGAAACCTTTTTAACCAAGGAAAGGGAAGGAAAGTGAGAGAAATGAGAGGAAAGTTAAAAAAACTCGTGTTCTCGAAAAAACTTTAGGAGGGAAAGGGAAGGAAGGAGAAGGAAAACATAAAAAGGGTCGCGTTCTCGAAACTCTTTTACGAAAGAAAGGAAATGATTAGAAAGGAAAAAAATGATGAGTTTCTGTAACACCCAAACCCCCAATGGAAAATTTTAAAAATAAAATTTTAAATAAAACCTTCTTAAACGATTCAAATAAACAACCGTTCAAACAAAACCCAAATTAAGTTAACATTCGTAATTAATATCCCAAACAATAATTATCAATAAGTGCACAATAGGATCGGAACGCCACGTCATGCCCGGAACCCTCAAGCCGGAGCCTTGCCTTTGTCCACACTGGAACTCGTACCTAAAAATGTTAAGAACACGAGGGGTAAGCTTCACTGCTTAGTGAGTAAATTTACATACAACACTTTATAATTAAATGCACATACACAGCTTTCACATAACAGCTTAACGGTTTCCCGTTACCGGACCATCACGCAATCCGATCTCCGCGGTTTCCCGCCCGTTGGGTCATCACGCAACCCGAAATACCACCATATAACACATATCATGTATACCCACATAAAATCATAAAATATCACATGTAAACCCACTCACCTTAACACGCCACGTACACACGAACAAATGTATCGATCACAAACGCAAGCCACGTAACCGCTCTGAAAATTAAGCACAACGGATCCTACGCGTTACTATTTAATTCTAGCTACGAAGTCTAACGTTTTAAGGTCCCATAACACGCAATTAAATCAGACACTACGCAACACAATCCCACGGATAATACCAACATCGTCGGTTAATTAAAACGGCGGCGACAACGACGGTGACCCGTCGCAACCGCACGCCGCCGTGCCCTCCGGCAGCAGCGACGGCAACGTAACCGCCACCGCCGCCCGACTACTCCCACCAAACGCACGGCGATCACGGCGGCGGCCGTGGATGTCCACTACCACCGCCGGCCACCCACTTGCCCAACAGCCGCGGCAGCCCCCAAGGGGACCACCGCCACCTGCCACCATTAGAACCAACGGCAGCGGCAGCCGCTTGCTACCGCCGCCCGCCACCTTCACATGGCAGCCACCTGCTGCCGGACAAGAGCAACAGCAGCAGCGACGGGGAGGCCCGCCGCCGCCGCCTGACGATCCACCGAGAACCGCAGCGATCGGTCATCGCCGGCCAAAGCCGGCGACCGTCGCCCTCCGCCGTTGACGCTAAGAACACTCAAGGCGGCAGCGGTGTCACCACCACCACCGCCGAATCATCGAACACAGCAGCCGGCTTGAAGCCGCCGCCGGCCAAAACCAAAACACGGCGCGGCGGTGCGGTCACCGCCACCACCGTGCAATACCAAAACGATAACGGCGGCAGCGGTGTCGCCACCACCACCACCGGAGAAACGAAAACGCAGCAGCAGCGGCATTACGGCCCTCATCGGCCCACCGCCGCTGGAACAAACCCACGACCACCACCGGCCATCGCCGGCGTGGAGGTGCATCGCAAGCCGGCAGGCTTATCGCCGGCCAAAGCCGGCGGTTGCCGTACCTGCGGCTGGACCAAGCGGACAACAACGATAACCCTAATCTAAAGGATGGTGGCTTGGTTACCTTACGACGAGCACGACACCGACCCGACTCCGGCGGTTCTCTCCTCTCCCGACCCTTCCTCTCTTTCCGAACTCTCTCTCGCCGATCTCTCTCTCTCGCTTTTCTCTCTAACTTGAGTCGCAAGGAACGAATGAGAGGAGTGGAACCCTAGGGCTCTTTTTATAGATTTAACGGGCCTCCTTCCTCCCTCATTACTTGACCCGAAAGCAACCCGTAGCTCCTAAACCCTAACCCTAATGCAATTACTAAAATAATAGTAATAATAAAAATAAAATAAAATAAAATAAAATAAATTAATAAGAGAAACGGGGTGTGACAACTCTCCCCCACTTACAAGGATTTCGTCCCCGAAATCAAACTGAGAACAGCTCCGGGTAGTGCTCTCGCATCTCTGCCTCTGGTTCCCAGGTCCACTCGGAACCCTTCCGATGCTGCCACTGCACCTTCACGATTTGGATCTCCCTGTTCCGCAGCCTTTTCACCTTCCGGTCTAACACCGCAACCGGCCTCTCGACGTAATTCAGGCTCTCATCCACCTGAATGTCGTCTAAAGGAATGTGCGCCGTCTCGTCGGCGAGGCACTTACGCAACTGCGAAACGTGGAAGGTGCTGTGGATCTGGCCTAGGACCGCAGGCAGTTCCAGACGATAAGCTACCTTCCCAACACGCGCAAGAACGGTGAACGGTCCGATGTAACGAGGCCCCAGCTTGCCCCTCTTTCGGAACCGAATCACACCCTTCCAAGGAGAAACCTTGAGTAGCACTCGGTCTCCCACCTGGAACTCCAAGTTCGATCTCCGCCGATCCGCATAACTCTTCTGTCGACTCTGAGCCGTCCGTAACCGCTCCCGGATCCTCTGAATGTCCTCCGTGGTCCTCTGTACAACCTCGGTGCTACCAAGAACACGCTGCCCTACCTCGCCCCAACAGATGGGAGTACGGCATCTCCTCCCATAAAGCATTTCAAACGGCGGCATCCCAATACTCGAATGGTAACTGTTGTTATACGAGAACTCTGCCAGGGGCAGGTACGTGTCCCAACTGCCACCGAAATCCAGAACGCAAGCTCGCAGCATGTCCTCCAAGGTCTGAATCGTCCGCTCACTCTGACCGTCTGTCTGAGGATGGTACGCGGTGCTAAAATGCAACCTAGTACCTAACTCCGAATGAAATCTCTCCCAAAACCGAGAAGTGAAACGCACGTCCCGGTCGGAGATAATCGACACTGGTACTCCATGCCTCGACACCACCTCGTCCACATAGATCTTCGCCAGCTGCTCTGCAGTCGAACTCTCCCGAATAGGAAGGAAGATCGCACTCTTGGTCAACCGATCCACTATGACCCAAATCGCATCAAACTTCCGAGGGGTTTTCGGAAGCTTGGTGATCAGATCCATAGTGAGGTTTTCCCACTTCCACTCAGGGATCTCAAGAGGTTGCATCTTGCCGTGAGGCTTCTGATGCTCAGCTTTGACCTTCAGACAGGTCAAACACGACTCCACGTACCGAGCCACGTCTCTCTTCATTCCTGGCCACCAGTAACCCGTCCGCAGATCCCGATACATTTTTGTAGCTCCCGGATGAATTGAGAATCTAGACTTGTGAGCTTCCTCTAGCAAGGTCTGACGTGCCGTACCCGCACGAGGAACCCACACTCGCCCAAATCGCGTCAGCAACCCACGACTATCTCTGACCAACGCGGCCATCTGTCCCCGAATCCGCTCCCCGTTCTGGTTCCCCTCCCGACTCGCCTCCTCTTGGGCCCGTAGAACCAAGTCCAAGAAGGAGGTAGTCACCGCCATCTTCAGGTGTGAGATACGAAGCGGCGCGTGCTCCGTCTTCCTGCTCAAAGCGTCCGCAACCACGTTAGCCTTCCCTGGGTGATAGAGAATCTCGCAATCGTAGTCCTTGACTACGTCAAGCCACCTCCGCTGTCGCATATTCAGATTCGGCTGCTCCAAGAAGTACCTCAAGCTACGGTGGTCCGAGAAAATGGTGCACTTCACCCCATACAGATAGTGCCTCCACAACTTGAGAGCAAAAACAACCGCCGCAAGCTCGAGATCATGCGTGGGGTAATTAGCCTCGTGAGGCTTCAGCTGCCTCGAAGCGTAGGCTATCACCCGCCCCCTCTGCATCAGAACACAACCCAGACCCAGCCGAGATGCGTCGCAATAAACCGCCATGTCTTCCACCCCCTCCGGTAAGGTCAGAACCGGAGCCTCGCACAGCTTCTTCCTCAGTGTGTCGAAAGCCTTCTGCTGCTCGGAGCCCCAAACGTACGGCTCACTCTTCTTCGTCAGACGCGTCAAAGGTACCGCAATCTTAGAGAAATCCTGGATGAACCGTCGGTAGTAGCCGGCTAGACCCAGGAAACTCCTGATCTCGGTAGGTGCCTTCGGAATTTCCCAATTCATAACTGCTTCGATTTTTGCTGGATCCACCTTGATGCCTTCCCGGTTAATGATATGGCCCAAGAACTGAACCTCCTCCAACCAGAAAGCGCATTTCGAGAATTTGGCGTAGAGACGCTCCCTCCTCAACACCTCAAGCACCTCCCGCAGATGCATCACATGCTCCTCCTTCGTCCTCGAGTAGATTAGAATATCGTCGATGAAAACGATCACGGACCGGTCAAGCATCGGGCGGCACACCCGGTTCATGAGGTCCATGAAAGCTGCTGGAGCATTGGTAAGCCCGAACGGCATTACCAGAAACTCGAAGTGGCCGTAACGGGTTCGGAAAGCGGTCTTGTGGACATCCGCTTCCTTCACTTTCAGCTGGTGATACCCTGACCGAAGATCGATCTTAGAAAACCATGAAGCCCCTTGAAGTTGATCAAACAGGTCATCAATCCTAGGTAGTGGATACCTATTCTTGATGGTCACCTTGTTGAGTTCACGGTAATCGATGCACATACGATGACTCCCGTCTTTCTTTTTCACAAACAGAATCGGTGCACCCCACGGTGAGCTGCTTGGGCGGATGAACCCCTTCCCCGAGAGCTCCTGCAACTGCTCCGATAACTCCTGAAGCTCCGGCGGAGCCAGACGGTAAGGAGCTCGCGCAATCGGAGCTGCTCCTGGTACCAAGTCGATGCCGAACTCGATCTGCCTATCAGGTGGAAGGCCAGGCAGATCCTCTGGAAACACGTCTGGAAACTCGCTGACCACTGGCACCTCCGCTACCGACAGCTTCTTCTCCTTCGCCTGATCCGCCATAGCATAAACTAAGAATCCCGTACACCCCCGCTGGATGTACCTCTGAGCTTTCGCAATAGAACAAAAGGATGTAGATATCCTTCTTCCCTTACCGTACACAACCAATTCTCCCCCACTTGGGTTATGGATGCGTACACACTGCCCCGCAACATCCGTGGTCGCCCGGTTTGGAAACATCCAGTCGATTCCGACAACTACGTCCACTCCGTTCATGGGAATGGGGATGAGGTTGATGCTAAAACGTACTCCGAAAATTTCAATACTGCATCCCCGGTACACATGCTCGACCACCTGCACCTCCTCCGCCGCTACGTCGATTGCCTGAGGACTATCCAGATTACCGAGCTCGATCTGGAAGTCCTTACAGAACCTACGCGACACATAGGACCACGTGGCCCCCGTGTCGAAAAGTACTAAAGCCGGTTTCGAGTTGACAGGAAATATGCCTAAAGTTCACATTTAACGGCAGATACACTATTTTAACACTAACACATAAAATAAGCTACTAACAATAATCGTACGAAAATATAACGAGGAAAACCTGTAATCACATCAGGCGCCGTCTGCGCCTCCTCAGCAGTCATCTGGAAGGCTCGCCCACGGGTGGTAGCTCCACTCTTCCCCTGAGTAGTGCCGTCGGTGATCCTAAGCGTCGCTGGTGCAGGGGCCAGGGCTGGCGTCTTCTTCAGCTGAGGGCAATCGGGCTTGATATGCCCCGGCTGATAGCAGTGAAAGCAAAGCCTAGCAGTCTCCTTGCAGTCCTTGCTGAGGTGGCCCGTCTTGCCACACTTGTAGCATGATAACTCCCGCGGTCTGCACTCACCCCGGTGGTAACGTCCACACTTTGGACAGCTCGGGGTCCCGCTCCTGGTATCAGTCCTAGCTCCCTTGAACTTCTTTGCTGGCCCTGACTGATCTTCCGCCTTCCGCTTCCCTTGCTGCAGTTCCTCCAACACCAGTTCCTGAGACCGCGCTACCTCCTGCATATCACTGAGGGTCTTACACCTCCCTGTGGCCACCGCCTTCTTGAGTTCTGGTCTCAGCATTCCCAAGTAACGAGCCATCTTCAGCGATTCGTCGTTCGCGTACCCCGGCACAAACAGCAGCTTCTCCAGAAACTGCGCAGTAATCTCATTCACCGACTCTGTCGTCTGAGTCAGCTTCAAAAACTCTGATGCTATCCGTTCCTTTTCGATGCGAGGTGCAAACTCCTCGTCGGACAAGGCCCGGAAGTCTCCCCAGGTCAACGCAGTGATCTGTGCCTCCGTGTATTTCTTGAGCGTCAGCTCCCACCAGTCCTTTGCAGCTCCACGAAGAAGGTTCACAGCAAAAAGAACCTTCGAACCATCAGGGCACCCACAAGTGCGAAAGGCTCCCTCGACCGCCGAATACCAGCGGGTAGCAAGCCACGGGATCCTTCTTCCCGTCGAATAATGGCGGTTGGCACGCCATGAAGTCCTTAAAGGTGATCCCACGAGGCTGGGATTGACTCGAGCTCCCAGTACCTAAGCTACGGGCCGTGAGGGCCACATCAATGCGCTGATCTATGGTTTGGATCAGCTCATCTCTCATCTGGTTAAACAGCCCCGGCAGCGTCTGCTGCAGGGTCTCAGCGATTTGGGCAGCAATGTGGTCGGACTGTCCGGCCTCATCATCAGTATGGCTCCTAGTTTGCACCATTCTGAAGGTTCAAGAAACATCTTAGTTCACAGCTATCGAAGTGTCACTAGGCACTATTACGGTACTCACACATAACCCTACTATTAGTGATCATGCTAACCCTAAGGCTAGTTGTTATCGCGCATGCTAAAACAGACCGTTCCACACATATATATATACGTTACACATAGCATGCTATCACTCTAACCGTAATCAATAAGTTTTAAGTCTCCAGAACTTAATCAAATCCAACACTACACAGGCGTTTATAGTAACACTATTATTGGCGCCGTATTACTATAACCAACCATGCATGGTAGCCGGATCAAGACCACCGAGCAACAATCAGACAAGAATATGCTCGACGACCCATCCCCGACGTACCAAGGTGTTTACGTTTGGTCTTGATACCGTCCTAATTAGACCTAATCCCATTGACTACCGTCACATAAAATCATAAAATACAGCTCAGCTTCATTTTCAACAAGCCACATGCAATTTTATAAATTAGCATGCGATTACAATTAATTAGTACTACACATATAACGATTTAACAACTAAGGTACTTAAAGCTTACCTCCGCCTTGACGGTTCCGCTGGCCGTTCCGATCTTATCCAATTACTTTCACCTGCCTGGTTTAAGTCCAACCACACACACACCCACGAGTGCGTGTGCTGATTCTCTTAAACCTAGGCTCTGATACCAAGTTGTAACACCCAAACCCCCAATGGAAAATTTTAAAAATAAAATTTTAAATAAAACCTTCTTAAACGATTCAAATAAACAACCGTTCAAACAAAACCCAAATTAAGTTAACATTCGTAATTAATATCCCAAACAATAATTATCAATAAGTGCACAATAGGATCGGAACGCCACGTCATGCCCGGAACCCTCAAGCCGGAGCCTTGCCTTTGTCCACACTGGAACTCGTACCTAAAAATGTTAAGAACACGAGGGGTAAGCTTCACTGCTTAGTGAGTAAATTTACATACAACACTTTATAATTAAATGCACATACACAGCTTTCACATAACAGCTTAACGGTTTCCCGTTACCGGACCATCACGCAATCCGATCTCCGCGGTTTCCCGCCCGTTGGGTCATCACGCAACCCGAAATACCACCATATAACACATATCATGTAGTTGTCACACCCCGTTTCTCTTATTAATTTATTTTATTTTATTTTATTTTATTTTTATTATTACTATTATTTTAGTAATTGCATTAGGGTTAGGGTTTAGGAGCTACGGGTTGCTTTCGGGTCAAGTAATGAGGGAGGAAGGAGGCCCGTTAAATCTATAAAAAGAGCCCTAGGGTTCCACTCCTCTCATTCGTTCCTTGCGACTCAAGTTAGAGAGAAAAGCGAGAGAGAGAGATCGGCGAGAGAGAGTTCGGAAAGAGAGGAAGGGTCGGGAGAGGAGAGAACCGCCGGAGTCGGGTCGGTGTCGTGCTCGTCGTAAGGTAACCAAGCCACCATCCTTTAGATTAGGGTTATCGTTTTGTCCGCTTGGTCCAGCCGCAGGTACGGCAACCGCCGGCTTTGGCCGGCGATAAGCCTGCCGGCTTGCGATGCACCTCCACGCCGGCGATGGCCGGTGGTGGTCGTGGGTTTGTTCCAGCGGCGGTGGGCCGATGAGGGCCGTAATGCCGCTGCTGCTGCGTTTTCGTTTCTCCGGTGGTGGTGGTGGCGACACCGCTGCCGCCGTTATCGTTTTGGTATTGCACGGTGGTGGCGGTGACCGCACCGCCGCGCCGTGTTTTGGTTTTGGCCGGCGGCGGCTTCAAGCCGGCTGCTGTGTTCGATGATTCGGCGGTGGTGGTGGTGACACCGCTGCCGCCTTGAGTGTTCTTAGCGTCAACGGCGGAGGGCGACGGTCGCCGGCTTTGGCCGGCGATGACCGATCGCTGCGGTTCTCGGTGGATCGTCAGGCGGCGGCGGCGGGCCTCCCCGTCGCTGCTGCTGTTGCTCTTGTCCGGCAGCAGGTGGCTGCCATGTGAAGGTGGCGGGCGGCGGTAGCAAGCGGCTGCCGCTGCCGTTGGTTCTAATGGTGGCAGGTGGCGGTGGTCCCCTTGGGGGCTGCCGCGGCTGTTGGGCAAGTGGGTGGCCGGCGGTGGTAGTGGACATCCACGGCCGCCGCCGTGATCGCCGTGCGTTTGGTGGGAGTAGTCGGGCGGCGGTGGCGGTTACGTTGCCGTCGCTGCTGCCGGAGGGCACGGCGGCGTGCGGTTGCGACGGGTCACCGTCGTTGTCGCCGCCGTTTTAATTAACCGACGATGTTGGTATTATCCGTGGGATTGTGTTGCGTAGTGTCTGATTTAATTGCGTGTTATGGGACCTTAAAACGTTAGACTTCGTAGCTAGAATTAAATAGTAACGCGTAGGATCCGTTGTGCTTAATTTTCAGAGCGGTTACGTGGCTTGCGTTTGTGATCGATACATTTGTTCGTGTGTACGTGGCGTGTTAAGGTGAGTGGGTTTACATGTGATATTTTATGATTTTATGTGGGTATACATGATATGTGTTATATGGTGGTATTTCGGGTTGCGTGATGACCCAACGGGCGGGAAACCGCGGAGATCGGATTGCGTGATGGTCCGGTAACGGGAAACCGTTAAGCTGTTATGTGAAAGCTGTGTATGTGCATTTAATTATAAAGTGTTGTATGTAAATTTACTCACTAAGCAGTGAAGCTTACCCCTCGTGTTCTTAACATTTTTAGGTACGAGTTCCAGTGTGGACAAAGGCAAGGCTCCGGCTTGAGGGTTCCGGGCATGACGTGGCGTTCCGATCCTATTGTGCACTTATTGATAATTATTGTTTGGGATATTAATTACGAATGTTAACTTAATTTGGGTTTTGTTTGAACGGTTGTTTATTTGAATCGTTTAAGAAGGTTTTATTTAAAATTTTATTTTTAAAATTTTCCATTGGGGGTTTGGGTGTTACAGTTTCTTTCCAAAACTTTCCTCCCACATTTGGACGGAAAGTTGAGGAAAGAAAGTTCTTTCTTTTTCTATTCTTTTCTTTTCCATTCCTTCGATTTTTGACAACACAAATAATAAAATTACTTTATTTTCCTTTATTTTCCCTTCTTTTCTTTTTCCCTTATTTTCTTAACCTTTATTTTCCTTTCCGGCAATTTTTTGAGAACAC
Organism: Centaurea solstitialis; assembly: GCA_030169165.1. Taxonomy (NCBI): domain Eukaryota; kingdom Viridiplantae; phylum Streptophyta; class Magnoliopsida; order Asterales; family Asteraceae; genus Centaurea; species Centaurea solstitialis. The sequence continues at coordinate 21,143 of JARYMX010000073.1, read as the reverse complement.
AGCGTAGAAACACCTCCATGATTAATCTTAACGATTAACAATGTGGAGTAATGTTTCGTGAAACAACTTTTTTTTAATTAAACTTATACATATTTTTAGTCAACACATCGATGGTTATCATTATCTAATGCACCTAGTTAGAAAAAAAAGATGAAAAATCTAAATGGACAAAAATAACCTTGTCTCTATTTGAAAAGGTTAGCAGAATTAGTAATGAGAAAACATTTTCATAACAAAATGAGAACCATAAAAACGACTTCTAAACTCATCAAAGTTCAAGTTCCATTTTCAAAGATTCCACTAAACCTCAAGGACCAAAATTAAAGTTTTCTCAATAAATCTTCAACAAAGGCAAAAATCACAATTTATGACTCCATACACCATATAGAAAATATGATTACAAGTTTACAACCATACAATTATATAAAATCACCAAGTAAATAAAGAACATATATAGCTATATAAATCAAAGCTCTAAATGATGTGAGACGTGGCATGACGATAAGGTCAAACCTCAAGTCTTACAAGTTATGGCGAGGTCATGACGTTTTCCAAGACATGACTTAAGGTGGCAAATATGTATAGATATAGTGTGTATATAGATGTTTTTGTGTCTTAGTGTATTAACAATAATGATTAAAATTCAACTAAAACTATAAACAAAAGAAGATCCATATATTGGTTATTTGATAAAATATACAAAGCTTATAAACCATAAATTAGATAAAAAAAAAACTCTTCACGCCTTATAACTCGCCATAACCCGCTATAACCCGTCATAACGCGCCATAACCCGCCATAACGTGCCACACTGCAAGCCACGCCTCATAGTCGCGCCATGCCGCCATGGGCCTTCGTGGCGGCAAGGATGCACCTCGACGTTATGGTGCGTCATAACACCATTATAACGCGTTTTTTAGAACATTGATATAGATACACATATTTTGGCTAACATGATAATGATACTATTAAAAAATAAATTTTTTTTTATATTAACTATGTTTGGGTATGTTTGAAATTTGTTATTGTTCTCTTTGACTTAGGTTGTGTTTGACAAAAATAAGCTAACTTATAAGCTAATCCATCCAAACATGTGCCATCAATTAGCTTTTTAAAATGCTATTTTGAGTAGCGTTTTGGGAGTCTTTTGTAACTTTTTTTAATTATATTCTTATTAATATTAATTATTAAATTCAAACATACATTTTTTGGTCATTTCACATACACATAAGCTAGTTTTTGCCAAACATAATTTATTCATAAACTAGCTTATCAGCTACTAACTAGCTTATTAATAAATAGCTAACTTATCAGCTACAAGATAGTTTGTCGACTTATTTACCAAACATAGCTTAAAAAAGCAAATCTTTATTTACACAAAAGAAAGGGTAAAACTGTCAATTGAGTGCCACCCTCACATCCACACCCCTTTCTCTGCATTCAGCATCTCTGCATGGCTTAAAGCTTTGTGGAAGCTATAAAGAACCCTCACTATAGCTGTATCCCTCAAATACCCACCTCCCCTCTTAAAATCTTTATATATATCTATATATATATATATACACACACTATATATGTATAGTTGTTGCATATATGGAATAGATTCTAAGTGTTGAAACGCTGCATATATGGAAGGGGTTTTGGAGTATCATCGACGAGTTTCTTCCCTTCCACAAAATAACCATCTTTAGCCAGTCTCTGTTTCTTTTTTTCTATATAAATGGATACATTCATTAGAACCTTAAACAACATCACCACTAGGGTTTTGTTCTTCGAAGCAAAACAATGCAGAAGTTAAACTCATCCGATGAAATCAGCATTCTCGAACACGATTTGGTAAAACCCTTTTTACATATTTCTTTTAGAAAAAGATTTCTTTATTTTGAATGATAAAAGAATCTTCTTGTTCTTGTTTTTTGAGTTTTCTGAGTAAACCCACTTCATATTTTGATGGGTTTTTGTTTTATTATCTGGGTTTGTGTTAATTTTGAGTAATTTTTGTGGGTTTTGTGTTAATTTTGAGTAATGTTTTCAGTTCCCAAAAAATCAAGATTTCTTGAAAGTTGTTCTTGTGATTGCATTCATTATAGAAGATTCTTACTGTTTCTAATTTGCAGATTTTAGTTTCTTTAATCTTCCATTGTGTTAATTAGTTTTGCCCAATATTTGTTTGTTTGTGTGTATGTATTTTGTATATTTGTGTAATTCTGCATCCCCCAATTAGTTTTTGACTGTCAGTTTTGTCTTACTTTACAGTGTACACTATTCTGTTATATAAATTGAATGAGTATTTGTTTGTATCTTGAAATGTAGTATGATTCACAGGTGTAAATAAAGATTTCTTGCAAAGAAACCCATCAAAATGAGTGTATGAATAAATAGCTGTTTTTCATAATTTGCTATTTTTTTGTTTTCTCACTTCTGCAATTTGCAGCAAAAGAAAAGATTGGAAAAATTAACCATTGTCCCACTTATATGTTCTTGATGGTTTATCATGCTTTATGCCATACTTGTTGGGAAACCTTTTGGAAACCAATTTTCTTTTGATGTGCAAAAACAAGACAATGCTTTAGAGCAAATGAGAAAATTTGGACAATGGTTGTGTCAATTGTTATGGTTTTTTGTGCATTTTATACAATGAAATTTTTGTTGGCACTTTTTAAGGATGAATGTTAGTTTGTGATTAAGAGTCAAATAATCAATCATACTTCCAAGTAATGTGACTTACAAGTGGATATGTATGTATATATTATATATAGGGTCAGGTTTAGGGGAAAACTGCTAAAAAATGAAAAACCGAGGAACAACCTAATAACCCTTTCATCTGTAAGGTCTGCCTATGTGCATATCCGTAAGGTATGCACATGTGCATAGAAATCAAGAAACATCTTCAAATACTTGTATGCACATGTGCATACCGTACAAATGAATGGTTATTAGGTTGTTTTTCAGTTTTCCAGTTTTTCTCTCTATATACACACACACAGAGACACACAACAAACATCTGATTTTGGCATGAAATGAGTTCTTGAAATGCAGGATGAATTAAAGAAATCAAATATCATTGTAGATGATGACTACTACAATACTTCCAATGTACTTAGAACTAGGCTTGAAAGACTCTTGAAGGAAAGAGAGTTAAAGAGATCTTTGAAGTCTTACAATGAGGATGTTCATAGTAATGGAGCTATAGATGGTAATATTGTGGATGGCCAGATACTTACATCCAAAACCGAAAGTTTGCCTGCCGAAGAGGAGTTGGTGAATGGAGTTGCACCAAACAAAGCGGTTAGAAATGGACATGAGAGACAAGATAGACGCCATTCCAAACAACGTTTATTGGTAGTAGCCAATCGTCTTCCTGTATCTGCCGTTAGAAAGGGTGAGGCATGTTGGCAACTTGAAGTAAGCGTTGGTGGTTTAGTTAGCGCACTTTTGGGTAAGTTTTTTCATTTTCTATTACTATCTTGCCACTTCTTTGTTGAGGTTTTCAAGTTGGTTTCTTGATTTTGTTATATCATGTGTCTTATATATCTCAAGTTGGTTTCTTGATTTATATTGGAAACGGGTTTCAATCCGCCATTTGATCTTTAAATTATGTGGGATTTATAAAAAATGGAGAATGGAAGAAAATGGTTTCAAGGAATGTGATATTTATGGGATTCTGATGGAGGGTAATTTTGTTGAAGGTATAACGGAATTCGAAACAAGATGGGTTGGATGGGCTGGCGTAAATGTACCTGATGAAGTTGGACGGAAATCTCTCACTGAATCTTTAGCCGCGAAGGTTGATTATATATTTCAAGACTCTTAAATCTTTATGTTTCGGGTTCAGGGGAAAACCACTAAAAAAATTAAAAAACTGAGGAACACCGTGGTCACTTTAATCTAAACAGTATGCACATGTGCATACATGTAATTTTTAAGCAATTTTTCTGGTATTCACATGTGCATATCATGCAGACGTACAGAAAAACCAAGAAACAACTTGTTTTAGTTGTATGCACATGTGCATACCGTCGGTGTTCCTGATTTTTTCTTGTTTTGTGGGTTTCCCCTAAACCTCCCTCGAATCTTTTTAATTATATAACTTCAAGAACTGAGTCTTTTTGTTGATATGCAGAGATGCATTCCTGTGTTTCTTGACGAAGATCTTGTTCATCTGTATTACAATGGATACTGTAACAATATCCTATGGCCACTCTTTCATTATCTCGGGCTTCCTAATGAGGATTGGCTCGCGACCATTTGTAGCTTCCAATCCCAATTCGATGCCTACAAAAAGGCCAATCAGATGTTTGCAGATGTAGTAAAAGAGCACTATCAGGAAGGCGATATCGTATGGTGTCACGACTACCATCTCATGTTTCTACCCAAATGTCTAAAAGAACAAAACTCTAATATTAAAGTCGGTTGGTTTCTGCACACTCCGTTCCCATCTTCGGAGATCCATAGAACAATGCCATCAAGATCGGAGCTGCTAACAGCCGTTCTTGCAGCTGATCTAGTTGGGTATGGAAGAATAACCGAAAATTTTAAATCTTTTTCCTACTGATGTGCTATGTATAGCCCAAAAGATTGATGATTTTTTTTCATTCAATTTCAGCTTTCACACTTATGATTATGCCAGACACTTTGTGAGTGCTTGCACCCGAATTCTTGGGCTTGAGGGTACCCCGGATGGAGTTGAAGATCAAGGGAGACTTACTCGTGTAGCTGCGGTATTCACATATGATTTATTCACTTATTCACATGTGAATGTCATATTTTCTTTGAAGTTTCTAACCATTTAATCTTGTGAATTGAAACCACAGTTTCCTATTGGGATAGATTCTGATAGATTCTTAAGAGCCATTCAGCTCCCTCAAGTCAAGAATTATATTAAAGAGTTCGAGGAGAGATTTGGTGGTCGAAAAGTAAGCCCCTTTTGTCTTAGAACAGATTACTCAACTGCCCTTTTCCGAAAAGTTTCACAAATCGAAGTTCTTTATGATTCACTGTTTCATATGGGCAGGTAATGCTAGGAGTCGATCGGCTCGATATGATTAAGGGAATTCCACAAAAACTATTGGCATTCGAAAAGTTTCTTGAAGAAAATCCAGATTGGCACGATAAAGTAGTCTTGTTGCAGATCGCTGTGCCAACAAGGACCGACGTCCCTGAGTGTATGTTTTGCTATTTTTACGTATTTGATTTGGGTTCGTTTTCTTTAAGTGGGTTAGTTAATATATTTCTCTTTCTTATTGGTTTTCTTGTTTTCTTGATAGATCAAAAGCTTACATGTCAAGTTCATGAAATTGTTGGACGGATTAATGGGAGATTTGGAACGCTTACAACTGTCCCAATTCATCATTTGGTACGTCTCTTTGATTTGCGTAAAAATCTTCTTGTTTTCAAGATTTCTTGCTACTACTGTAATGGCTTAAACGGGCTTCACTCGTTTCTTAACGGGTCCCGTTTAATGAATAAGAGGAAATACAAGATGTGTTCCATGAAAAATAGGAACTTGATCGATGAGATGAATGTAATTCACTTTCTTGAGTTATATGCTTAATTTTTTTTGTTTTCTTGTGAATGCTACAGGATCGTTCTCTTGACTTTCATGCCTTATGTGCGCTATATGCAATTACTGGTATGATGTAACGATTGTCGTATTAGACGTCCATTATGTTGAGTTTTTTTACACGTTGTGTATCTGTCTCCCTCATTATGTTTATAAACATCTTGTGAGTCTAGATGTGGCGCTCGTTACCTCTCTTCGCGATGGCATGAATCTTGTGAGCTATGAATTTGTGGCATGCCAAGCTTCGAAGAAAGGCGTTCTAATTTTAAGCGAGGTACTTATTAGCATTCAAGCGTTTTTCATTTTAGCTTTTGCATATGTAACCATTTCCAAAAGCCAGGGGTCTTCACAGGAAATAGATGCTTTACTCTTCGAGGTAGAAGTTAGGTTTGTGTTACTGTGTATATTTTACACCGTTACACTTACCAGACCCCACCTCAATGTGGGATATATTGGGCTCGTTTTTGGTTTTGGTCTGGTATGTGACCAGTTCCATGTTTCATACATGTAGTTTGCAGGAGCAGCACAATCTCTCGGTGCAGGGGCGATTTTGGTAAATCCGTGGAACGTGACTGAAGTGGCGGCTTCGATCGCTTACGCTCTAAATATGTCATCGGACGAGAGAGAGAAACGACACAACCATAACTTCATGCATGTCACGACTCATACATCGCAAGCTTGGGCCGAAACTTTTGTTAGGTTGATGTTACTTTTTGTTCGTGTTCTTATTCTTCTATAAGTTATTTTGGCGTCTATAACTATTTTATTTGTTTCGTGTAGTGAACTTAACGATACGGTTGTGGAAGCTCAACTGCGAACCACTCAGATTCCACCCGTGCTTCAAACCGAACATGCTTGTGATCGGTATCTGCGTTCCAACAACCGTTTGCTCATATTGGTATTTTTTTCTTTAAATTTTAGTTTGTTTGAAATAAATGTCCACTTTAAAATTTAACTGCTTACTTTACAATTTTACCCTTAACTATGAGATGGAGAAACTCAGTACTCCCCTTTATTACTAAGGGTAAAATTGTCATGTAGTTAATAAAAGGTGCAATAATTACACATTTTTAAAACCGTGTGCCTTTTTTTTTTTTAAATTTTGGACATTTACTTTGAGGAAATATATGATAGTTAGAAACGTCGATCATTGATGGTGTCGTTTTTGCGTCACAGGGATTTAACGCAACATTAACCGAACCAGTGAATGCTCCCGATAAAAGGGTCGACCAGTTCAAAGATATGGAACTCAAACTGCACCCCGAGTTAGAAGAACCTTTAAAGCGGCTTTGTAACGATCCAAAAACAACCGTTGTCGTTCTTAGTGGAAGCCACCGTTCGGTTCTCGATAAGGTATCAACCTTTCTATTCAATCGGATTTCATGAGTATGTGCTCAGAAAGTAGACTTTTTTGCTGACTTCTTGATTCTGCAGAACTTTGATGACTACAATATATGGCTTGCGGCCGAACACGGTGTGTTTGTAAGAACCGCTAACAAGAAATGGATACAAAATTTGCCGGAGAATATACATATGGATTGGGTTGAAAGTGTAAAGGTGTGTATGCATGCATGTTTATGTTTTATCTAGAGATGCATAAGGCCTGTGCCTTCCAAACCCGTTTTTAGGATGAAAAAAGCCGGCAGTTTTCGGTTTTTTGAAAATATAACTAGGCCTGGGCTGGCTTTGGGGTTTTGTGCATCTCTAGGTTAGTGTTTTCTCTCTATTATTGGCAAGCTCTTGAAATTGGTTGCTCGTTGCAGCATGTGTTTGAGTACTTCACTGAGCGAACTCCACGGTCGTACTTTGAGCTTCGTGAGACATCGCTTGTTTGGAATTATAAGCATGCAGGTTCGTGCTCTATTGCCCGCTTCATATTTGATGTTTTTTGATCTTAAAATGTTGATTTTCACCCTTTTGGTTCATCTTTAACAAAAGATATCGACTGCCCACTTCAAATTTGATGTTTCTTGATCTTAAAATGTCGATCTTTAGTTCTTTACCCTTTTGGTTGATCTTTTAACAAAAGATATTGACTGCCCACTTCAAACTTGATGTTTCTTGATCTTAAACTGTCGATTTTCACCGTTTTGGTTGATCTTTAACGAAAGATATCAACTGCCCACTTCATATTTGATGTTTCTTGATCTTAAATTATTGATTTTTGACTTTGTGGATTGATCTTTAACAAAAAATATCAACTGCCCACTTCATATTTGATGTTTCATGACCTTAAAGTTTCGGTTTTCACTCTTTTGTTTGATCTTTAACAAAAAATATCAACTGCCCACTTCATATTTGATGTTTCGTGACCTTAAAATATTGATTTTCACCCTTTTCTTGATCTTTAACAAAAGATATCGAGTTTGGAAGGCTTCAAGCAAAGGACATGTTGCAGCATCTGTGGACCGGCCCAATATCAAATGCTTCGGTTGAAGTTGTCCAAGGCGGAAGGTCCGTGGAGGTTCGGGCCAATGGGGTCACCAAGGTTTGAACTTTTTCCGTACCCTTTTCATGTAACATGTTGTAGCACGAACCCACATTGATCTTTCCCTTTTACGTGATAACTTTTAGGGTGCGGCCATAAGTGGCATTTTAGGACAAATCATACACGATAAAGATATGAAGACTCCGATCGACTATGTATTGTGCGTCGGACATTTCCTTCCAAAGGTACATTTTCTCTTCGTTCTATTAAAATCGCATCCGTTGACCAGGGGCAATTACATCTTTTTAGCTTAAAATTTCGACAAAAGACGAATTTGTTTCCATTTTAGTGGCATGATCTTTCGACAAGTGTTGTTGGACTAAAGATGCACGAGGACCCCGATTTGTAGCGTGTTTTCTTTAAGCAAAGAAAATCCCAGGCCCCAAAGGGCCTGGGCTTTGGGTTTGGAAATGGGCCCGATTGGGCTTCTTAAAAATGATTGGCCCAATCGGGCTCTTAAGCAGTTTATGAATTTGTTTGTGTTTGTACGTATGATTTTAGATCACTACTCAATTGATCGTTTGTTACCAATCAAGGACGAAGATATTTGCACGTTTTTCGAGCCGGAGCTTCCCTCAGTCGCACCGACCCCAACTCAATCGAGCACCGGGAGTCCCACCAACGGGTTTTCTTCGGGCCATTCCGAAGAACGAACCCGGTCCGAGAAGCATTCCGTTTCAACGAGCTCGGATAGCGACAACGGATGGACTGTGACAGACAACGTGACCATGGATGCGCCGAACAAGGGATCGTCGGTGCTCGATCTCCAGGGCGACAACTACTTCTCGTGTGCGGTTGGGCGGAAGCAGTCAACCGCTAGGTATTCTTTGGGCTCGTCGGCTGATGTGGTGGCGTTGTTGAAAAACTTGGCGGCAGACTGATCATCAGAAAAAGCTGATCTTGGTATATATACAGATTATACACGTACGAATGTAGGTCGGAGGTCGTGAATTTTTAGCTATCGTTTTTGGAACGTTATCGGGTTTTTTGTGATTTAGAGGTTAACGGCTAGTTTTTCGTATACGGGTTTTCTTTTTGGATTAGATTTTCGCGGTCACTTTTTGAGTTGGATATTTCGATTGATTGTTCGTGACCGTTGGTATCTTGAAATTACGGTTTTGACCTTTTTAAAGGTTTCGATTATTAATAAAGTTTCAGTTTTGGTTTTTTTTGTTCTTGAATATATTTTTTTGACTCGGTCTACCAATCATATGAATATGTATTATTACGAAGAATGAAAAGTAATTACAAAAATATAAAAATATAATGTAACTTAATTATATTAGTTAACAAGAACTATAGGTCTAGTTGTAAGAAAAGATCAATGGAAGTTTGAAGAGGGGGAGATAATGGAATGATCAAATATTTGACCTTTTTGAACTCTCTCTCTCTCTAACTTGCTAAAGGCTCGAAAACAAAGTTGTACTTGACTTTCTAAAGTTGGCACCATATAATCATCTATAAATAATAGAAAATTTATGTCATTCATCATATTATGTTATAAGTTATATTGATTAACCAGAATAAAAAATCTTTTATAGAGATGAAGGTGATTGTTTAAGATGCTTTTATCTTGTATATGATTATGTTTATCTACACTTAATTACACGAAGTCAAACATAGAGTTTTAATAAGGCCATCCACAGCCATACCATCCATACCACCTGCACAGGCTGCCACCTCAGGGCCACATCAGCTTTACCACTACCTTACCATTACCATACCACTCACCCACATCCGTACCACCCGTATAGTTTTTTTTTAAGATTAACAATTTAAATTAACAATTAACAATTCATTTTAAAATTAAAATTTAAATTAACAATTAAAATTAACAATTAAAATTAAAATTAAAATTTCAATTAAAATTAAAAATAACAATTAAAAAAATTACATTAAAATTAAAAATAAAAAACTATTCGAAAGAAGGCCAATCGTAATCTGCGCGCAACCGCGCCTTCTCTCGCAACGTGATCTCCAAAATGTGGCCCGAGAGATGGTTGTGCGGTGATGTGTAGAATTGGAAGTGTGCCATCCTTTGTTTTTCTTTAAGTATATCGACAAGCCCGGTGTTCGCGAGTGCGAGAGCGCCTACTTCGGTTGACATGCCCGTGTTGGTATCGTTTGTCGAAGACGAAGACACCGCACGTCTCGCCGCGTTCCGACCCATTGGTCGTGGCCGTTCGGTGTGTGAGCGGTGCTCATCATCCCCGAGGTGGGTGTAAGTACGAGCATCGGAATCGCCGGGGGAGTCCGTTTGGGTTTCGGACGTTTTCGACCGTTTGTTTGTAGGCGCGCGGATGTCGATGGGTTCATCATTTCCACCGGGTTGTACTTCGGGCATTCGATGAGAACTTTCCAAGCGGCTTGGAAAGGGAATGTTCGATTATACTCACGTCGGTATCGCTCGAGCGCTCGTTCCAATAAATCAACGTCGGATTCGCCGCTATTTCGGTGTGTCAATGTGTTGTTGTAGATACAAGCAAATTTCGAGACCCCCGATAGAAGCAATTTCACTTTGGTTTGCACGGCGTCGCTTGAGCGGACGTTCGGGCCGTACCCCATGCGTTTGTCTAACGACCTTTTAACGTGCATCCAAAAATTGTCTACTTCAAAAATGGAAAAAATTAAAACACATTAGCGAATACTTAAGTACGTTAAAAAAACGGTTTCTTATTTACCTCCCGTTCGATAGTTACCTATGGTTGAATCCTCCGAGATTTCGGCCCACGCCATCGCCAACTTGACCTCCTCCTCACTCGACCATGGTTTAGAAGGCGCTTTAGTTTTGGTCGGGTTCGCACTCGAGCTCGCTTCTACGTTCTTACCCTTCCCACGTTTTTTACCTTTGGGTTGTGGCGGCGGTGGCGGCGACTCCGGTTGGGTCTCGAGTACCTCCTCGTCATCTCCCCACGATTGCGGTGACAAGTTGGTTCCATCTCGTGGTTCCCACACTTGTGACGACGTGGGTTGTTGGGTTTGCGTCGTCGGTTGTTGGGGGTGCATGGTGTACGTCATCATAGGGGTATTCGCGATCATATTCGCATACGCCCAATTGTCGACCATTGGGGTTTGCGGCCAACCCGATGGAGGCAACCAACTTCCAAACCCCATAGGGTTCGTCATTGCGGGGCGATAGACACCCGACGGTGGAGGCGTTTGGGATGCCGAGTTAGGACGTCGGGAACCGGAAGGGGTACCGTGTGGATCCATGAAAGAGATGAAGATGAAATTGAGGGAAGATGAAGAAGAGATGGGATAATATGTTGAGGAAGAGATGAAGATGAATTAGAGTGGTAAAAAATTGAATAGATGAATTATATATATATATATATATGTAAAAAGTTAAAAAAAAAACTAAAAAAAAATATATATGTATATATCCGTTGTATAACGGTAAAAAACAAAAAAAAAGAAAAAAAAAACAAAATCGCAACGGTAAGCTCTTACCGCCGCACCCTCTCACCGGTCCCATACCGGCATACCGCGGCGGTGTTACCGCCGGTATGCCGGCTGTACCGCTCACAAACCGTCCGCGCTGCGGATGGCCTAAGTTTTATATATCTGCAATCTACTTGTAATCTTGAATTTTAAGTTATATGTATCAATAAACAAGATTTTATACATTAAAAATGGTTTAAGGCTATCACCAGCCAACCCTCCCAACCCTCTCACTTTTTAATGACACATCAGCTGACACATCAGCTTTTTCCCAACCCTTTCTTAACCCTCCCAAAGCCATCTGCAACCCTCTACTCTTACCCAACCCTCCCAACCCTCTCAATTTTTAATTTATTTCATTTATTTAATATAAATAAATAATAACATTAAAAATAATTTAAAAATTCTAATACTAAAAAAAATTAAATAAACTTAATATTAAAAAAAATTACATAATTAACTAAACTAAAATTGGAAGTTATGTTTAGCTTTTAGTCAGACCTTTTTCTCCAACACCGCTTCCAACTCGATACTCTCAAGGTGGTCATACGGGGCTTTGTAGAACTCTCAGTCTTGTTCGTAGATCGCATCTAGTTGGACTTGGAGCTTCTGTTTTTCGAGTTCCGCCAATTGCCTATCGAGTTCAAGTTTTTTCATCTTGTACTCCATTTTTCTCCGACAATTGGTTATTCTACGACTCAAACATGTCGGTCGTGGGTCCGGAAGTGTTGGTCCCTTTACTCCTAAGGGCCTTTTTCGCCTTGCCCCGACCTATGGGTCGTTGAGGTTGCGGAATCTCAACCTCCTCGGACTCTTGAGCAAATTGAGCATCGGAAGACCCGGACGTGCGGGTACGTTTTGTTGAGCGAGAGGAAGACCACCGGACATCAATGGAACCATAGCCCATTTTTTGCAGTGACGTAGTATCTCCCAAGCATCTTCATGGGGGAAAACATGGCTCTCCGTCATTTGGTAGCGGAAATGGGTGTATTGTAGAAGATTGACGTCGCTTTCTCGCTAGGCCTATTGTTCACGATTTGGTTGTATATTCCGTTGAAGACCGTGATTTTTTTGGTCATCGTATTCCATTTAGTATTCAGTTGGTGGTGGGTTCTGTACGGGGGCAACCCAAGTCGCTCGTAAAACGACAGCTCGAGTGACTTCCAAAATTGAGCCACAAAACATATAAACAAATAAATAAACGAATAAAAACGTTATATAAACGAATAAATGTGCGAATAGATAAACAAATAAAAACGTTATATAAACGAATAAATATGCGAATAAATAAACGAATAAAAACGTTATATAAACGAATAAATATGCGAATATATACTAGATCTTTGCGCGGTACCGGTTATGGGGGTTCTCGGACTCGTTAATCCACGCCTTGACTATTACTTCCTCCTCGGTAGTCCATTTTTTTGGGGCTTTCCGGTTTTTGTAGATTTTTTTGGGTTTTTCGGGGAATGGCTCCGGTTCGGGTTCGGGTTCGGGCGAATCCGGAGCGGATGCTTCGGTTGGGACCCGTTGAGTTTCCGGAACATACGAATGTGTATCGCTTGAATCGGAACCCTCCCCCGTTTCACGGGAGACGAAATCGGGGTAACGCGTATTTCCACGGCTATAATCCGTATTATAATCATTAAATTGATTATTATCCGGATTGAAGCCGGATGTCCCAAATTGGGTAGGAAAGGGCATTTGAGAAAATTGGGTGGGAATGAAATTTGGAGGGTAACCGGTATTGTAATTTGGAGGGTAACCGGTTAGAGAAAATTGGGGAGGAAAGAAATTTGGAGGATAACCTGTATTGTAACCGGCGTTTGGTTCCTCAAATTGCGGTATATATGGTTGTATTCCGTAATCGGCGAATCCGCTCGGACCTCTCGACCCACCGGCACCCCTCGACCCACCTCGCGACCGACCGGCACCCCTCGAACCTCTTCCTCGTGAACCATAGGACGACTTGTTTGGATTCATGATGTGTAAAATTTGGTGTGTAAAAGAGTATGGAGAAGAAAGTAGATTAATTTGGTGTGTAAAATTGTGTTGAGAATGAGGTAATTTATATAAAGTAAAAAAGGAAAAAAAAGTTAAAAATAAAAACAAAAATTTGACCGTTGGAGAGCCGTTTGGCAACGGCTTCAGGCGCCCGCTTCAGCTTCAACCCGCCGGGCTTTCTTCACCACGCACCGGTGCCCGTCCGTCCTACCTGCCGAACTCAACCCGCCCTACCCGCATGACCGCGGCGCATAGCCTAAGAGTCTTTCAAATATTTTATAATATAATAATATAGATTTCCACAATCAATGGAGGATAATAGTATACAAAAAAAGTTTTCAATAATTTAAAAAAAGGTTTAGATGAAAATTTTTAAACTTCCAAGTAAGAATTATTGTTCCATGATCAACACTAGGGGTATGCATGGTTCGGTTTGGTTCGGTTTTGAGGTAAAACCGAAACCAAACCGAAAATTTCGGTTTTTAGGAAAACCAAAACCAAAACCAATCAATTTTTCGGTTTTTGGTTTTCGGTTTTAAGTTCGGTTTTTGGTTCGGTTTTCGGTTTTTAATTCGGTTTTTGGTTTTTGGTTTTCGATTTCAATTTTTTGTCCAAAAATCAAAATCCAAGATCATCAATTCTTGTTTATCGCATCTGAATGTTTAAAAGATAGAGTTGGTGTTTAATAGAACTATGACTTTAATTTAAAATTGACTAATTTACATTGTTAATCGTTATCATCTTCAAAGAATGACTTCAATTTATTATTTGTTTCATCATTTTTTAATATAAATGTTTTCTATGTGATGTCAAGTCATTCATGAACTCAAGTAATTATGAGAAGGAGAATGCAAAGGGTAAAATTATTAATTCGTCGAAAACTAAAAGAAAATTAGCAGAGCACTGGAGATAACAACTCATAAACAAGAAAATTATCAGAGAACTGGAGATAAATAAGAACTCAACAAAATATTCCAGTATTTACTAAATAACTAGGGTAAAACTAAAAGAAGTATTTATTCGGTTCGGTTCGGTTTTTTCGGTTTGGTTTTGAATCATAAAACCGAACCAAACCGAAAAAGTCGGTTTTTGAAATTTTAAAAACCAAAACCAATGGTTTTGGTATTGGTTCGGTTTTTTCGGTTTCGGTTTTTTCCTGCTCACCCCTATTCAACACATGAAATTTAATGTTTACATATCTAAAAAGAAACGTTAAATAAAAATATATATACTTACAGTTGCAAATAGTTAACTATAATTTTTCGTAAATCAATTATGATGTAACAATCTGTTATCTTGTTTTCTATTTTTACTTTAGAAAAAAATATTTGAAACTATTGTAAACAAATAAATTCACTAAAAAATTCTATCTAAAAATATGGGTGGATACATAGGAAGAGGATGTGGTAATTGAAGATTTGGTATCTGCAAAATGGGCTTAATTTGGGTCCAAATGGACCACTTATCTTTAAGGTGTATTAAAGCATTTTGATTCTTATATTCATATTATACTTAATAGTTAATAAGGTAAAAACTGTATTTTTATTTCGACTTAAAGTTTATCTTTTGTTTTAATTCGGGTCATGTAACCCATTGTCGTCTTTTGTGTGATATTGATATCATTTACTTTTATGATACAAGAGATTCTGTATATGGAGAAATACTTTGTAAAATCAATATTTCAGTATCAAGATGGAATGGAGGACAACTAATGACCTTGCAATCATATTTACTCGAAACACTGATAACCAATTTTTTTTCTTCCTAGTGACTCTTGTCAAAAGATGCGCACTTTGCCTTCTTGGTCCACTTAGACCATTATTAAAACAAGTCAACAGGAAAAAAACAGAAAATTACAGAAATAACTTAAAAGATGATGTCGACTCTTGTTAATGGATAAATGTGGTCCTTTGCATGACCTTGACTTCTTTCAATCGAACGATAAAGGGGATTGAAGCGTACATGAATCGAATGGTTGTCACCAATCAGCATGCAAGGTGGAGGGACGGTGGGGCTATCTAACGAAGAACCATTTTTTCAAATACCTTTTCGACTTTTACCTAAATGATTCGATTCTCGCTACATTGCTACTTTTAAGATGGTATATTAAGTTATGATATCATGTGCTTCTTTTAAATGCGGACCCCATGGATATTTATACAAGTTACTATGGTCATACATGATTCAATATACCTAGTTTCAAGATTTTAAACCAATATTGTATTTGGTAGTTTTAAGAAAAGTTTGGAATGGTTGATATTAGAAAATAATATAGCTTATATTCGATTTAGTATTAAAAATCTTAAACTAAATTGTACTATTTTGTTTGAATATTTGCAAACTAAACTTGTTCACTAAAAACAAACCGGACTTGTCGATTCAATCGACATCAGTCACGAAAAAACATGAAAGAAGAATGACAATGATAATCCTTGTTGAAAGATGCCAATGAAGACAATAATCGTATAATCAAAAGTAAAATAATGACAAAGAAGATCATGCATGAACCAATAAAATTACAAAGTTCTCTTCTTTACAAACACAATAAATTCATACAAACTTATAAACTAATTTTCATGTATTGTTTCATATATGAAATAACACGTATGAAAATGCAGTGTTTATATAGTGTTGTTTCATACCTGAAATATTCATGATGTCTTTTCCACACACCAAACGGTCCAAAATGTTTCATATATGAAACAACACTATAAAAACATTGCACTTTCACAAATTTCGTTTCATATGTAAAATAACACATGAAAACTGATTTTTAAGTTTGTACAATTTATTGCATTTATAAACGATTATTAGTCTTAGATGACAATTTCATTAAGAGGCAGCCTCTGTATCGCTAAGAGGTAAATCTTGTTTGGCAAAAAATGTCTGCTTCTTAGTGATTCTAAAACCCTTTGAATGATTTTGCATCTTGGACATTCCTTATCCATTCAGTACCATGATTTCATTTACAACAATTACCAAACAATCATAATTCAGTATACACTATATCATAAGAGTTTGTAACCATTTAATCATCCGGCATCAAATCATTCAACAATTGTCAAACAATCCTAAAGTTACTAAAGTACTTTTAAGATAACGACATGAAAAATGATTCTACACATTACTTTAAATATGAATCTTATTCTTTCTTTTGCTTTCTTGCTTTTTAACCACGACCATCTCTGAATTGCATATATATATATATATAT
The DNA here is from genome assembly GCA_030169165.1 of Centaurea solstitialis. Lineage (NCBI taxonomy): Eukaryota > Viridiplantae > Streptophyta > Magnoliopsida > Asterales > Asteraceae > Centaurea > Centaurea solstitialis. Next base: position 4,435 of record JARYMX010000073.1, on the reverse strand, counting down.
ATATATATATAGAGGGAAGTTATTTTGCAAACCATAAAAAACGTGCAAACCGTACAAACTCATGGTTGCACACGTAAAATCAGTGAAATTGATTCATGGAGTTGTTTAATATGATGAAAATGTTTCATAAACATCAAATTTTGAGGGAATTGTTTCATATGTTGGTGTTTTTTATTCATATGAAACTTTTTTGTCGTTTCTATGAAACTTTTTCATTTCTACATAAATAAACACCTTCATATGAAACAATTTCATCACAAAATTTAGTATATGAAACATTTTCATCATATTAAACGACTCTATAAAAGATTTTTCATTGATTTACGTGTGCAACCATGAGTTTGCACGGTTTGCACGTTTTTTATGGTTTGCAAAATAACTTCCCACTATAATATATATATATATATATATAGAGAGAGAGGAAAGTTCAAATGTGAACCACTTTTTGGTTGTGAACGTGAGGACAACCGAGAGCGCGACACGTGGCGGCTTTGAGTGTGGTCCCTCTCTTTAATTCAATGCCCTCCCATGAATCGCGCCTAGTCATCCGCCGTGGACTTGACGTGGCGCCTAGTCATCCGCCACGTGTCGCCACATGTCGCGCTCTCGGTTGTCCTCACGTTCACAACCAAAAGGTGGTTCACATTTGAACCCACCCCTATATATATATATATATATATAGAGAGAGAGAGAGAGAGAGAGAGGTGAAAGTTCAAATACAAACCACTTTTTCATTGTGAACGTGAGGACAACCCAGAGCGCGACACGTGGCAACAAATTTTATGAGACGCGCGACTTTTCCCGCGACCTAGTGTTATTCAGTCTGAATAATAGTGTTATTCAGACTGAATAACACTAAGTCGCGGGCTTTTTGGTTACAAGTCGCGCGTGTCACTCTGAATTTCGGCGACTTAGTGTTATCCAGTCTGAATATAGCGTTATTCAGTATGAATAACACTAAGTCGCCGAAATTCAGAGTGACACGTGGCGCGCTATCGTTTGTCCTCACGTTCACAATGGAAAAGTGGTTTGCAATTGAACCCACCCCTTATATATATATATATATATATATTGTTGTTTTTACATACAATAGTAATTTAAGAAACTTATAGTTAAAACAAAAGGTATTACGACATTACACCAGAAATTGGAAATTCCTATTGCATATATATTCATTTAAGAATAAATAGCTTACAAAAAGTATTTAATAATAGTACCATTATTCAGTTGATTTATTCGGTTTTAGTAACTTAATATGATAGTAACATTATATATTGGATTGGATTTTGATGAGATTGAAGTTACGTTACGAAGGTAAGATATTCATATTTGGATCAATATATAAATTGAAAATCAAATAATGAGATGCAACAAGATGTATTAAATCAATTCTTTTATAAATAGCAATTCATATGCGGAACATTAAATTAAAAAAGATCAAATGTTCAAATCCATTGTTACACTTATCACCTTAAATTTTGTTCTCACCCGATCCTTCTTTTACATGTATTTAGTAGATATAAAATAACTTATGAATGTAAAATATAAAAGTTAATTTGGTTATTCAATTCAACGGAAGCCAACACAAAGACCTATAATTGAACTGAAAAACCCAATAACCCAAATAACTCAAAAGTAACTATTTTTTAATATTTAAAATCATTCATAAATATAAAATATAATAAGACTATCTTCACCAAAATGTATCCAACTTTACCCTTATTTCTATTGTATGTATCCAACTTCAAAATGTGCTATTGTATAAAATGTGCTATTGTATGTAACAAGTTACCTATTAACCTGCTCATAAATCAGTTCAAGAAAAGGATGGCATCTCAGTTTTAAATGTCGGATCTTGATGAATTAACCTATTACTTAGGTATCGAAGTCTCTCAAGAAAAGGGTTGTGTTAAGATCAAGCAAGAAAGTTATGCCATGAAAATCTTAAAAGAAGCCGGTATGGAAAATTGCAATCCAACTTTATGTTCAATGGAACTGGGACTTAAGTTGTCAAAAGATGAAAACGAACCGGAAGTGGGTTGCTTACGTTATCTCTTGCATACGCGTCCAGATTTGACATACTCGGTTAGTTAGTAGATACATGCAAAGCCCTAGAGAATCACATGTAAGCACTATTAAGCAAATCCCTACGCTATCTCCAAGGAACAACCTCATTTGGGATAAATTACGAGCGGGGTAATGACATGAAGCTCGTAGGATATAGCGATAGCAATCACAATGTTGGTGTAGATGATGGACGAAGTACTATGGGTCATGTTTTCTATCTTGGTACATCACCTATCACATGGTGCTCACAAAAGCAAGCTACCGTGGCATTATTTTCGTGTGAAGCTGAATTCATGGCAGCTACTGTAGCTGCATGTCAAGCAATTTGGCTAAGGGAGTTATTGGCAAAATTGACAGGGTTAGAGAAACAAAATGTGTTGATTCACGTTGATAATAAATCAGCAATTGCGTTGTCAAAGAACCCGGTCTTTCATGGTAGGAGCAAACACATCCACACTCGATATTACTTTATTCGAGAATGTGTTGAAAATGAGCAGGTGGTAGTTGAACACGTTTCCGGAGACAAGCAGAGAGCAGATCCTTTAACGAAGGCCTTGGCGCGTATAAGGTTCAAGGAGATGAGATCGTTACTTGGAGTGCAAGAGTTACCCTCCTCGACTTAGAAATTCAGGGGGTGATTGTTGGCGAATTATCTGATCCGATTATGGCTTGGAGCATGGATCGGGTTCAGTATTAGAGTTTGGAGATAATTATCTAGTTAATTTAAATATGAGATAATTATCTAGAAGTCCAAGTTATCTAGTTAATTAAAATATGAGATAATTATCTAGAATAGAGGATTTATTTTAGATAATTATATGGTTTAATTTAAATAGAATCTTAGTTATATTCTAACACGATAGGACTGTGTAGGGTAGGGATCATGTAACCAATTGGAGTTTTTGAGTTTAGTTTTCTTCAATAAAATATTTGCGTGTTTGGCATTATTTTCTATTTTTCGTTATACTCTGTTTACCTTCATGGGGCAAAACGGACAATATTATGTCGTGGTAGGCGAGATGTTACAATCACCAAATGTAGAAGGATTTTCTTTACGATCGCATAGAAAAACAATTACGGGTCTCTTTATATATACGTAAATGTGTTTGTGTGTAAAGAAGGAGGATTTTGTGAGAAGTTGAGTTAATGGTGATAAGTGTGAGAAGTGGATCTTGATTCAGTGCATCTCAGTACATCTAACAATTGGTAACCACTTTTCACCGAAACCCGCCCCTATGTATACAAGGGTATATTCACTTTCAAGATTCTAACTTTTATTCTTATTTCATGAATCTTTATTTTTTTCAATCTCATTGGGCTATCTCTTTATCTCTCGTTCACACGTTTTCATGTGTCAAAAGGATTTTGAGAGACAATCTTTTAACTAAAATTTGAATTATATGTATATTTTACAACCCCAAACCTCATTCGGATGAGATATACTAGGTTATTTTGGTCCTATTTTTTTTATTCCTCAAACACCAATAAACACAACCCTTAATTACAATTTTGTTCTCTATGTAAATATATTAAGTGATAAACCTTAAAATATAATCTGTGAGAATAACCCGTTGACGTTTACAACAAGACAAAGATAGAGTTTATCAAGTGGATTCTTTTTTTATCTTTTGTATTTATCTTTGTTGTTTCCATCCTTCCCTTATATTCAAGATTGATTTCTTGATAAAAACCCCTAGATTCTATAGCACACCATATGTTTATATAAATAGCCCATCTCAAATCAACACAATATCCATCAACAATCAACTATGAACACTTCTCTATTACTTCTACTTCTTCTTTTGCTACCTCTCTTAGCCTCATGTGTTGATACCAAGGTTCTTGCTACACACACTTAAAAGTGAATGTGTTTTTTCACCTTTTTTTTCTTGTGTTAATCGAAAACAAACATGTTATGGGTCAAAAATACGTTAAGCATATACACAATTATGGTGTATTCACAAGTTTATTTCCTTCCCTGCACAGAATGCACATTCATTTAGTTCAAACACTTGTTTAGTTAAAACAGAGTATGTTATTTTATTTAAAGTAGAAATCAGATACCACGTAGAGTTACCCTTTATCAAACAAATACACATCTATTTACTGTGATATAAGTGACAAAAGTCTTCTATTTTCTTTGTGGTATAGAATCCTTGTAAAGTTGGGCACCTTTGCCACAATTGATTTTAGTCGCTCGTGCATGTATTTGATTGGTTCGCTTATTATTGGCAGGTGTATGTAGTGTACTTACGACACAATGACGATAGCGCAGAGAGAACACTACATGAGATTGAAGAACACCATCTTTCTTATCTGTTTTCTGTCAAACAATTTGAAGAGGAGGCCAGATCTAGCCTTCTCTACA
>JARYMX010000728.1:0-10548 GCA_030169165.1 Centaurea solstitialis | reverse complement strand
CATGGCCGAGTCCCTGTGCCTTGGCGGTTTTACGCAGGGCCGAGTCCCTCGTCCCTTGGCGGTTTTCCCAACCGTGCATGGCCGAGTCCCTCGGCCAGGGGTTTTACCGGCCAGGCCAGTCCTGGAGGGTTTGGGTTTTACGGCCAGGCCGAGTATCGCCATGGCGGTTTTAAACCCCCGGGAGTACCTGTGCCTTTGGCAGGTTTCACCGAGCATGGCCAGTACCCGGCCGGCGGTTTCCCGGGGCATGGCCGAGTACTGGGCCCTTGGCGGAAAAGGCCGGGCCGAGTACTCGGCCATGGCGGCACCGGGGCCTTTGGCTGGACGTCCAGGCTTTGAGTACGGCCAGGGCGGTTTTCACCGGCCGGCGGTACCGGCCTTTTGGCGGTTACCGGCAGGGCCCGGTCCCTTTGCCTTGGCTTGGTTTCACCTTGCATGGCCGAGACCTCGTGCCATGGCTTGGGTTTTCCCCCTTTTGCCATGGCCGAGTACCTGTCCCGGGCGGGAAAAACCCGGCCTTGGCACGGTACTCGGCAGGGCGGGAACGGCCAGGCACCAGTCCCTGGCCAGGGCTTGTTTCCCCGTGCCATGGCCGAGTACCCGTGCCTTGGTTGGTTTTTGCATGGCCGAGTACTGTGCTTTGGCTTGGTTTCCCCGTGCCAGGGCCCGAGTAACTCGTGCCGGGGTTTGGTTTGTCCGTCCCATGGCTTGAGACCTCTTTCCCATGCTTGGTTTCTGCGTCCCATGGCCGAGTACCTGTGCCAGGGGCTTGGTTTTGCGTGCCGGGCGAGTAACCGTGCTTGGCGGGGTTTCCCCGTGCATGGCCGGTACCTCGTGCCTTGGCTTGGTTTCCCCGTGCCATGGCATCGAGACCTCGTGCCATGGCTTGGTTTCACCGTGCCTGGCGAGTACCTCGTGCCTTGGCTTGGTTTTCACCAAGCAGGGCCCGAGTACTCGTCCCTTGGCTTGGTTTCACCGTGCCCTGGCCGAGTAACTCGGCCTTGGTTTGGTTTCCCCGTGCCTTGGCTTGGTTACCCCGTGCCATGGCATCGAGTACCTCGTCCCATGTTGGTTTCCCCGTGCCATGGCATCGAGTCCCTCGTGCAGGGTTTGGTTTTTGCGTGCCATGGCCGAGAACTGTCCCTTGGTTTTGTTTCCCCGTGCCTGGCCGAAGTACCTCGTCCCTTGGCTTGGTTTAAAACGTGCATGGCCTAGTTTCGTCGCCGTCGTGGGTTTTTTTTCCCCGTGCTTGGCAGATGGCGTGTATCTCAAAAATTAGATAGATGAAAATTTCAAGTTTCATCTGTCACTTAGCTTTTTTTTCAAAAGGGTATTATGGGGGGTTTGTAGTGTGTTGCAAGGGGGAAACCCCCACTTGGTGGGGGGATAGTTGCTAGTCGGTCGGGATCAGTTGCTGTCGGTCGGAATTCCTTTGTTTTGTGGGTTTGGAATCGGTTGCTTGTTGGTGGAAATCGGTTGCTTGTGGGTTTGGAATCGGGTGGGTTTCCCTTTTGGTCAAAAACGGATTTTTTTCCTATTTTTCTGGATTGGGGGAGGGTTTCCCTGTTTGATCCTTTTCCCTTTATACGTTGGTTGCGCCCTTTGATGCCCGTATCCATATGCTAGAAAGTTTGGTGAGTAGGCAGTAGCCGGTCATGGGGGGTTTCGTGGGGGTTCGAGATTTGTTACTTCGATCGTTCGGTGATTCGGGGGCTGTTTTGGCTTTGGTGGCTTCTTGATTTTTTGGTTGGGTGGGTTGTATAGTTGGGGGGCCTTTCGGGAATGTCGCCCGGGGGTGCATGAGTGGTGTTTGGTTTGTTACGGTGGATGGGTTTGCTTGGCACAACGTTAAATGATACCTTTCAGTTTTGCGTCAAGCTTGTTTTGTTTTGGCATTTTGGGGGTTTTCCTGGTTGCATATAGTTGATGGTAAGGTGGGCTTACGATTTAACATTTTATCATGGTGTTCATGCGGGGGGGAAAAACAAGGAACGGTCTTTTGATCCCCCCAAGATGTTGTGTTTGCACAATGTGGGGCCCTATGAAGATGTTGGTTCTTGCATAGGAACTTGTTGGGGGTTGGGTTTTTATAAGATTTCACTTGCCTTGTTAAGCGTTCTCGCTTCTCCAAAACGATTCCCTGCCATGTTAGGGCTTGTTTTTTCATGGTGGGCTACGTCAAGAGGAATGTCCCTGGTTGTCTGCAGTAGTCTATGTTTTCTCAAAGATTAAGCCAGCATGTGAAATATAAAAAATTTAGATGTGAAACTGCGAATGGCTTTAAAATAGTTATAGTTTGTTTGATGGTCCCTGCTCCGGATAAACCGTAGTAATTCTGGCAAATGTGCAAAAACCCCCCGACTTCTGGAAGGGAGATTTATTGATAAAAGGCGCGGGTTGCCGTTGCTGCGATGATTATGAAAACCGCGGATCGCAGGGCCCCTCGTGCCGGGGGACCTCATTAAAAATTTTGCCCTATCAATTTCGTGGTAGGTAGGGGGCTATATGGTGGGAGGGGGTGCGGAAAATTGGGTTTCGTTTCCCGGAGAGGGAGCCTGAGAAAGGGTCCCCAATCCAAAAAAAGGCGCAGGGCGAAAATTTTCCCCAATCCTGACCCCGGGGGGTAGTGAAAATAAATAACAATACCGGGCCCCAAAACGGTTGGTAATTGGGAATGATACAATCTAAATCCCTTAACGGGTCCTTGGAGGGCAAGTTGGTGCCAGAGCCGCGGAAATTCCCAGCTCCATAGCATTTTTAAGTTGTTGCTTTAAAAAAGTGGTTTTTGGGGACTTTGGGTTGGGTCGGCGGTCCGCTTGGTGTGCAGGTTTTCGCCCCTTCTGTCGGCGATGCGCCTGGTTTTTAATTTGGCCGGGTCGTGCCTCCGGCGCTTTTTACTTTGAAGAAATTAGAGTGCCAAAGCAAGCCTCGTCTTTTAATTAGCGGGGATAACATATAGGATTTTCGGTCCTATTCGGGGCCCTTCGGATCGGGTAATGATTAACAGGGACAGTGGGGGCATTCGTTTTCATAGTCAGGGTGAAATTTTTGGATTTATGAAGCGAACAACTGCGAAAGCTTTTCCCAAAGGGATGTTTTATTAATCAAAAACGAAAGTTGGGGGCTGAAGAGATCGATACCGTCCTAGTTAACCAAAACGATGGGGGGGCCAGGGATCAGCGGATGTTGCTTTTGGACCCCGTGGCCTTATGGGAAATAAAATTTTTGGGTTCCGGGGGGAGTATGGTGAAAGGGCGAAATTTAAAGGAATTGACGGAAGGGCCCCACGGGTGGACCCTGCGGCTTAATTTGCTAAACGGGGGAAACTTACCGGGTCAGACTAGTAAGGTTTGCAGATGAGGCTTTTCTTGATTCTATGGGGGTGGTGCATGGCGTTCTTAGTTGGTGGAGCGATTTTTTGGGTTTAAATTCCTTTAAAACGAACGGCCCTAGCTGCAAAAGCTTGTGGAGGTATCCCCCCGGCCAGCTTCTTGGGGGCTATGGCCTTTTGGGCCCACGGAGTTTGAGGCAATACAGGTCTGTGATCCCCTTAGTGTTTGGGCCGCAGCGCGTACACGATGTTTTCAACGAGTATTATTGGGGGAAGGGCCCCGGGAAATCTTTAAAAATTTCATGTGTGGGGATAGATATTGAATTTTTGGTCTTAAGGGAAATTCTAGTAAGCGCGAGTCTCAGCTGCGTTGACTACGTCCCTGCCCTTTGTACACACCCCCGTGCTCAAACGATTGAATGGTCGGTGAAGTGTTAGGTCCGGCGACGTGGGCGGTTCGCCGCCGGGACGTCCGAGAATTCAGAACCTTTCATTTGGGAAGGAGAATTTTAACAATTTTCCCGTAGGTAAACCCTGCGGAAGGATCATTGTCAAAGCTGCACGCAGAACAAAACCCCGTGAACAGAAATCAAAATGGTGTCGTGGGATATGGTGTGACTTGCCCTGCGATGTTTGCTGCAGCGTTCAAGTGCCTATATAGGCATGGTGGAGTTTTGTGGGAAAAAAAACAAAAACCCGGCACGGCATGTGCCAAGGAAAAAAAAATCAGAAGGGTGCGTCTCGTGTTCCCCCGTTTTCGGTGTGACGGGGTCGCGCCCTCTCATTAACCATAAAGACTCTCGGAAAAGGATACTCGGCTCACGCATCGATGAAGACGAAAAAATGCGATATTGGGTAAATTGCAAAAATCCCGGAACATCGGTTTTTGAAGCAATTGCGCCCGAAGCCATTGGCCGGGGGGCAGTCTGCCGGGGCGTCAGCTCGCGTGCCCCGACATCTCCCCATGGGAGTTTGGTCGGGAGGGGATGGTCCCCCTTTTGGGCAATGGTGCGGTTGCAAAAAAAGGAGTCCCCTTTGGCGGCGCAGGTAGTGGTGGTTGTTAAGGCCTTCGTATCGAGCTGTGGATTTTTTGAGAGTTGTGCTAAAGACCCTAATGTGTTGTCTTACGACGATGCTTCGACCGCGACCCAGGTAGGGGGACTCCCCGGGGGTTTAAGCATATCAATAAGCGGAGGAAAAGAAATTAAAGGATTCCCTAGAAACGGCGAGCGAACGGAAATACCCCAGCTTGAAAATCGGACGGCCTCGTGTTAAATTGTAGTTGGGAAGCGCCCTAGCGGCGGGAGGGCCCCCAAGCCCCCGGGAAAAGGGGGCGCCAGAGGGGTGGGGCCCCCCGTTGCCCGGCCCCTGTCGCACCCGAGGGCTGTTGCGAGTCGGGTTGTTTGGGAATGCGCCCCAATGGGCGGAAATTCCGTCCAAGGCAAAAATACCGGCGTGAGACCGATACAAACAAGTACCGCGAGGGAAAGATGAAAAGGATTTTGAAAAGAGTCAAAGAGGCTTGAAATTGTGGGGGGAAGCGGAGGGGGGCGGCGAGCGTCCCGGTCGGATGGGAAAAGGCGAGACCCGGTCCGCGATCGCTCGGGGCGGGACCGGTGCGGATTGGTGCGGCGGCCAAGCCCCGGGGTGTTGATATGCCCGGGAAGCCCTTTTGGTCGATCGTGGTTGGCAGCGCGCGCCGTTTCGGCGTGCTTCGGCACCCGCGCGCTCCTGGCAGGCCGGGGGGCACCCCATTGGCCCCTCTTGAAAACGGACCAAGGGTCTGACATGTGTGGAGTAAAAGGGGGAGTAAACCCCCAAGGGGCAAGGGCTGATTGGGGGATCCCCCCGTGGGGTGCACCGCCCCGGGCCCTTTATCTTTGAGAAGGGTTGAGTGTGAGCATGCTGTGGGACCGAAAGATGGTGAACAGTGGGGGGGCGAAGCCCGAGGAAAATTGGTGGAGGCCCCCAGCGATATGACGTGCAAAGTTGTCTGACTGGGTTAGGGGCGAAAAAAATAATCGAATTAGTACTGGTTCCCTCCCAAGTTTCCCCCAGGTAGGGAGCCGGGTGCCGGTTCTATGGGGAAAGCGAAAGATTAGAGGCATCGGGGGGGCAACGCCCTCGACCTATTCTCAAAAATTTAAAAAAAGGTTTTGGACGGGCGGTGTTGTTGAGCCCGGCACGGAATCGAGGCTCCCAAATGGGCCCTTTTTGGTAAGAGAACTGGCGATGGGGAGAAAAGGAAGGGGTTACGGTGCCAAATGGCGTACCCAGAACCCCCAAAGGGGGTTGGTCGATTAAGACCGCAGGCGGTGGTCATGGAAGTCGAAAACCCCTAAGGAGTGTGTAACAATCACTGCCCCAAAACAACTAAACCCGAAAAAAGGTGGCGCTTAACGGCGACACACCCCGGCGTGGGGCAAGTGCAGGGCCCGATGAGTAGGGGGGCGGCGGTCGCTGCAAAACCTTGGGCGTGAGCTGGGGGAGCGGCCCTCGGTCGGATCTTGGTGGTAGTAGCAAATATTCAAATGAGAACTTTTTAAGGCCGAAGGGGGAAAGGTTCATGTGAAGGCACTTGCAATGGGTTAGTCGATCCCAAGAGACGGGGGGGAAACCCTAGATAGGGTTTCGCGCGAGCTTCGAAGGGAAACGGTGTTTTTAAAAATTCCCGAAGGGGGTGGGGGGACGGGACGTTAGGAGTCCCGGGGCGTCGGCGGGGGGGGTCGGGAAGAGTTTTCTTTTTTTTTAACAGCCTGCCCCCCCTGGGGGAAAAGATCAGGGGGTAGGGTTTTAGGGCTGGAAGAGCACCCCACGTGGCGGGGGCGTGGCCCCGGGGCCCCCTTTAAAATGGAGGACAGTGGGGCCCCACGCCGGTGTACTATAACCCCATCAGGTCTCCCAAAGGTGAACAGCCTCTGGTCGATGAACAATGTAGGGAAGGGAATCGGCAAAATGGATCCCAAAATCGGGAAAGGTTGGGTCTGAGGGTGGGACGGGGGGGGCCCCGTCCCCAACCCCTCGGTGTCGGCGGGGTGCCCAGTGCTTCGCGGGAGGGGGGTCGCGTGCGGCCGGGGGACGGGCTGGGGCGGGGTCTTCGGGGGCCTTCCCCGGGGTCAACAGCCCAAATCGAAATGGTTGGAAAGGGGAACGATGTTTTAAATTAAAACAAAGATTGCGATGGTCCTGGGATGCTAAGCAAAGTGTTTCTGCCAGGCCCGAAGTCAAAGTGAAGAATTCAACAAGGGGGTAAAAAAGGGGGGGGTAAATAGATCTTTTAAAGGGAGCCAAAAGCCTCGTCATTATTTTGTGCCGCATGAATGGATTCGAGATTCCCTGTCCCTGTCTATATCCAGCGAAACCCCAGCCAAGGGAAAGGGCTTGGCAGATCAGCGGGGGAAGAAGACCTGTTGAGCTTGCTCTAGTCCCACTTTTTGAAATGACTTTAGGGTTAGTATAAGTGGGGAGCCCCTTCGGGCGAAAGTGAAATACCATATTTTAAGTTATTTTATTATTGTGAACGGGGGGGGCAATGCCCCCCTTTTTTTGGGCCCAAAGGCCCCCTCGGGGGCCCATCCGGGCGGGAAACATTGTAGGTGGGGATTTGGTGGGGGGCACTCTGTTAAAAGATAAGCAGGTGTCCCAAGATGAGTCAACGAGAACAGAAATTTTGTGGGAACAGAAGGGTAAAAGCTCGTTTGTTCTGATTCCGTACGAATACGAAAACCCTGAAAGGTGGCTAACGATCCTTTAGACCTTCGGGGAAATTTTAAGCTGAGGTGTCAGAAAAGTTTTCCACGGGATAAGGCTTGTGGAGCCAAGCGTTCATAGCGACGTTCTTTTTGATCCTTCGTGTCGGTTTCCTACATTTTGAAACAGAATTCAAATGTTGGTTGTTCACCACCAAAAGGGGGAAGTGAGGGGTTTAGACCGTTGAGACAGGTTTTTTACCTATGTGACAGTGTGCAAAAGTAATTCAACCCGTACGAGAGGAAGTTATTCCCAAATTTGGGCATGCGTTGGTTGAAAAACCAGTGGCGCGGTACCGTGCGGGGGTTATGACTGACGCCTCTAATCAGAATCCGGGGGTAGAAGCGAGGTGTGGCCGCCGCCTGTTTGCGAAACCCGCAGTGGGGCTCGGGCCCCCAAAGGCACGTGTCGTTGGCCAAACCCCTTTTCGAGGACGGTCGTGCGGGCGCCATGAAGTAAAATTCCCCTCAAACGGGGGTAGAATCCTTTGCAGACGACCCAAATACGCGACGGGGGATTTAAGTGGAGAGTGGGCCCGTGACGTCCCCTGAGATTGCCCGGTCCTCGATTCGTCCCTCCCCCCCCAAAAATTCTCCTTTCATCTTTTTTTACCCTTTTTTCCCCCAGGTGAATCCCTATTGGAAATATCGCAACAACTTTGAAAAAAAAAAAATATCCTTTTGCCAAGCCAAATCGGCATGCCCTTGGGTTCCTGAGTGGGACAAAAAAATAGGCCAAGCCCTTGATCAGAAAAGCAAAAAAGGCCAGCCTTGGTGCCTTGGTCGGCAAGCCCAAAACGGCCAAAAAACTTGGTGCCCTGATGTGAAGCAAATAGGGCCCTGCCTTGGTGCCTTGATCGGCAAGCCAAAAACAGGCCAAGCCTTTTTTGGGGGGGGTTTTTTCCGTTAAAAGCAAAAAAGGCCCAAGCCTTTTGGTGCCTTTATTGGAAAAAGCCAAATAGGCCAAGCCTTTGGGGCCTTGTGGCAAACCAAATCGGCCAGCCTTTGGGGCTGTGTGAAGCCAAAATAGGCCATGCCTTTGGTGCCTTTATCGTTTCCAAGCCAAACAGGCCAGCTTTGGTTTTCCTTGATGTGAAGCAAAAAAAGGGCCCGCCTTGGTGCCTTTATGGCCCAAACAAATCAGGGGAAGCCCTTTGGTGCCTTGATGTGCCCAAAAATAGGCCATGCCTTGGTGCCCTTTATCGTGCCAAGCCAAATCAGGCCTGCCTTTGGTGCCCTTTTCGTGCCAAACCAAAAAGGATGCCTTGGTGCCTTGGGCGGAGAAGCCAAAAATTTGCCCTTTTGGGGGCCTTTGGTTTTTTAAAAAAATGGGAAAAAAACAATGTTTGTTCCTGTCACTTGCTTTTTGTTCATAAAAGGGATTATAGGGGGGACCCTGGGGTTGTTCCCCCGACCTGTGGCGAAGGAAGCCTGGCCCGGCATGCTGGGGTCTAAGCGCCATTGGATCGCTAGCTGCCCAAACCCCCCAGCGTGCCCCTTGCCCAGATGTCCCCCCGTCGCCAAGCCCGGGTTGCCCCCTCCCCGATCGTCGCCCATTTCCGCACCGCGGTTTGGGTTTCCCCCACCGTTGGCCGAGAAACCTCATGCTGGCTTGGTTCATCAGCAAAGTTTCGCCGGGAAAAGAAAATACGTTTGCTGGGTTACGGCCGAAGGCCTCCGTACGACGACTCGGAAACCCAAAGTTTTGGGATCCTCCTAATAATGTTCCGGAGCACCCCGCAAAATTTATCCAAAAAGGAGTCCGTTTGGTCGGGTTCGAACTTACTGCTTAAAAAACCGTCCCCACACGGTCAACCCCCGGGCCGGTAAAATCCCGAACCCGAAAACGAAACTTTCGCCCGGATCCCCCATACATGTTCACGGAGCACCCCGCAAAGTTTCGTCCAAACGGGTGTTTGAGCGGTTTTTAAGTTTCATGCCCCAAAAACCGTCCCCACGTCCCCAACCCGGGCCCGGAAAAATCCCGACCCCCAAAACCCGGATTTTCCTGCCGGATCCTCTAATACTGTTCCGGAGCACCACGAAAGTTTTGTTCAAAAGGAGTCCGTTTTAGCCGGTTTCCAAAATTTTGGGCCGAACCCTGCGAAAAGTCCAAAGCCGGGGCCCCCGGGGGCCCCCCCGACCCCGACACCGAATTTTTCGGGGATCCTCCTAAAAAATTTTCCAAGGAGACCATGCAAAGTTTGTCCCAAAAGGGGTCCCTTTGCTTTGGGGTTTTAAAAATTTGATAGATGGAAAAAAAAAATGTTTCTTCCCGTCATTAGCTTTTTGTTATAAATATATAAGGGGGGGCCCTTTGGGGTTTCTCCCCCCGACCTTTTGGGCCCACCAAAACCATAGGCCCTGGTAGCATAGGTTGGACGTCCCCCTTGCATACCAAGCCCAGCAGCGTGCCCCCTTGCCTAGATGTCCCCCCGTTGCCCCTAAACCCTGCCCCCTCCCGTGACCGTTCCCCATGCATGGCCTGGTTTCACCCTTTCCTGGTTCCAGTACCCGTGCCATGGCTTGGGTTTTTACCTGCCTGGCCCAGTAATGTGCTAGACGGCCTCTTGCCCCCAAGCTGCCCCGTCCGGGGGTCGTCGCTCGTTCCTCGTCCATGGGGCCCGTTTATGTGCCATGGTTTCCCGTACCTCGTGCCCTGGCTTTGGGTTTTACGGCCATGGCATGCCTGTGGCCCTCGTTGCCGAAACGTGCCCCCTCCCCCTGATCGTAGCCCGTTTATGGGCCTTGGCTTGGTTTCACCCGGGCCCTGGTTCGAGCCTCGTGCCCTGGCTTGGTTTCACCGTGCCCTGGTTCGAGTACCCCGTGCCTGGGTTGGTTTCACCGTGCATGGCTTAGTACCCCGTGCCTTTGGGTTGGTTTTACCGGCTGGCCGAGTACTCGTGCCTTGGCTTGGTTTACCTTTCAGGCCGAGTCCCGTGCCTTTGGGGTTGGTTTCACCGTCCCAGGGCCGAGTAACTCGTGCTTGGCTTGGTTTGCCCGTGCCATGGTTTCGAGTCCCTGTCCCATGGTTGGTTTCTGCGTGCCATGCCGAGTCCCCGTGCCATGGTTTGGGTTTCTGCGTCCCAGGGCCCCGAGAACTCTGCCTTGGTTTGGGTTTCACCGTGCGGGCCCGAGTATCGTCCCTTGGTTTGGTTTCACCGTGCATGGCATGGTCCCCTCGTGCCATGGCTTGGTTTCACCGTTGCCGGCGATTTAATCGTCCCTTGGTTGGTTTTCCCCAAAGCGGGCCCGAGTCCCTCGTCCTTGGTTTTTGGTTTCACCGTGCCCGGGGAGTAAATGTGTTGGGCTTGGTTTCACGTCCCTTTGGGCGGGTTAAGTGCCAGGCATCGGTCCCCGTGCCATGGTTGGTTTCCCCCGTGCCATGGCATCGAGTCTTGCCTGGTTTGGGGTTTCTGGGGGTGCCAGGGCCCGGTAACTCGTCCCTTGGGCGGGTTTCCGTGCCAT
>JARYMX010000727.1:0-10559 GCA_030169165.1 Centaurea solstitialis | reverse complement strand
AAAAACGAGTTTCCACTGTCCCTGTCATCCAGCGAAACCACAGCAGGAAGGGGGCTTGGCAGAATCAGCGGGGAAAGAAGACCTGTTGGCTTGACTCTAGCCCGACTTTGTGAAATGACTTGAGAGGTGTAGTATAAGTGGGAGCCTTCGGGCGAAAGTGAAATCCCACTACTTTAACGTTTTTTATTTTTCCGTGAATCGGAAGCGGGGCAATGCCCCTCTTTTTGGCCCCAAGGCTCGCCTCGGGGGCCCGACCCGGGCGGAAGACATTGTCAGGTGGGGGTTTGGCTGGGGCGGACATCTTTTAAAAAGAAAAACGCAGGTGTCCTAAGATGAGCTCAAGAGAACAGAAATCTCTTTGTGGAACAGAAGGGTAAAAGCTCGTTTGATTCTGTTTTCCCAGTACGAATACGAACCGTGAAAGCGTGCCTAACGATCCTTTAGACCTTCGGAATTTGAAGTAGAGGGTGTCAGAAAAGTTACACAGGATAACTGGCTTGTGGCAGCCAAGCGTTCATAGCGACGTTGCTTTTTGACCCTTCGATGTCGGCTCTTCCTATCATTGTGAAGCGAATTCACCAAGGTTGGATTGTTCCCCCACATAGGGAACGTGAGCTGGGTTTAGACCTTTGTGAGACAGGTTAGTTTTACCCTATGATGACAGTGTCGCATTAGTATTCAACCTAGTACGAGGGGAACCTTTGTTTCGCACAATTGGTCATCGCGCTTGGTTGAAAAGCCAGGGGCGGGGAAGCTACGTGCGCGGGGGATTATGCTGAACGCCTCTAAGTCAGAATCGGGCTAGAAGCGACGCGTGTGCCGCCCCTGTTTGCCGCCCAGCAGTAGGGGCCTCGGCCCCAAAGGCACGTGTCGTTGGCCAAAACCCCGTGCGATGGACGAGTCGTGCGGGCCGCCATGAAGTACAATTCCCATCAAGCGGCGGGTAGAATCCTTTGCAGAGACTTAAATACGCGACGGGGTATTGTAAGTGGCAGAGTGGCCTTGCTGCCACGATCCACTGAGATTCAGCCTGCGTCGTCGATTCGTCCCTCCCCCCAAAACACTTCTCCTTTCAATCTTTCCCTCTACCCTATTTGCCGAGGCTGACCCCCATACTTAGAGAAATATCGCAACAACTTTGAAAAAAATACAGTATCCTTCTTGCACAGGCCAAATCAGGCCATGCCTGGTTCCTTGAGTCGGGACAAGCCAAATCAGGCCATCCCTTGGTCGTCCCAAAACCAAATAGGCCAAACCTTGATCAGAACAAGCAAAATCAGGCCAGGCCTTGGTGCCTTGGTCGGAACAAGCCAAATCAGGCCAGCCTTGGTGCCTTGATCGAAAGAAGCAAATCAGGCATGCCTTGGTGCCTTGATCGGAACAAGCCAAACAAGGCCATGGTGCCTTGAGTCGGCACAAGCCAAACCAGGCCATGCCTTGGTTCCTTGAGTCGGGACAAGCCAAATCCGGCCATGCCTTTGGGGTGCCTTGATCGGAACAAGCCAAACCAGGCCATGGTGCCTTGAGTCGGCACAAGCCAAACCAGGGCCAGGGTTTCCCTTTGGGAGTGGGACAAGCCAAACCAGGCCTTTCCCTTGGTCGTCCCAAGCCAAATCAGGCCAACCCTTGATCAAAACAAGCAAAATCATGCCAAGCCAAGCTTGGTGCCTTGGTCGGAACAAGCCAAATCAGGCCAAGCCTTGGTGCCTTGATCGTAAGAAGAAAAAATCAGGCCATCCCTTGGTGCCTTGATCGGAACAAGCCAAATCAGGCCAAGCCTTGGGTTTGCCTTGATCGGAACAAGCCAATCAGGCAAAAGCCTTGGTGCCTTGATCGGAACAAGCCAAAATCAGGCAAAAGCCTTTGGGGCCCTTGATCGTAAGAAGCAAAATCGGGCCCAGGGCTTGGTGCCTTGATCGAAAGAAGCAAAATCAGGCCATGCCTTGGTGCCTTGATGCAGCCAAATCAGGCCCAAAGCCTTGGTGCCTGTCAAAACAAAATCAGGCCATCCCTTGGTGCCTTGATCGAACAGCCAATCGGCAAGCTTGGCCTTGACGTAGAAGCAAATTTCGGCCACCCTTGGGCTTGATCGGAAAAAGCCAAATCAGGCCAAGCTTGGTGCCTTGATCGGAAAGCCAAAATCAGGCCAGCCTTGGTGCCTTGATCGTAAGAAGCAAATCAGGCCATGCCTTGGTGCCTTGATCGGAACAACCCAAATCAGGCAAGCCTTGGTGCCTTGACGTGAGCAAATAGGCCATCCCTTTGGGTCCCTTGATGAAGAAGCAAAATCAGGCCATTTTGGGTTTGCTTGAAAACAGCAAAATTTCGGCCCCCTTGGTGCCTTGATCGGAACAAGCCAAATCGGGCCCAAGCCTTGGTGCCTTGATCGGAAAAGCCAAATCGGGCCCAATGCCTTGGTGCCTTGATCGGAACAACCCAATTCAGGCCAAGCCTTGGTCGTGCCAAGCCAAATAAAGGCCATTCCTTGGTGCCTTGGTCGGAGCAAGCCAAGTTTGCCATGCTTGAGTCGGGACCGTCGTGATAAGTCCAACGCCACCCCGACCCGGAAACGATTTTTTCTGCCCGGACCCTCCTAGTAGATGCTCATGAAGCACCACGCAAAGTTTCGTCCAAGACGATGTCGTTTGGTTGGGTTTCCAAAAATTATGATAGATGGAAAAAAAACAATGTTTGTTCCTGTCACTTAGCTTTTTGTTCATAAGGTATATATAGGGGGGACCATGGGGACTGTTCCCCCGACCTGTGGCCAAGGAAGCCATAGGCCATGGCATGCTGAGGTCAAAGTCGCTCATTGGATCCCCTAGCTTTCCCAAGCCCCGCACGCGTCCCCGTTGCCTAGATCGTCCCTCGTCGCAGCACGCGTGCACCGTCCCTTGATCGTCGCCCATTTCTCGCCCGCGGCTTGGTTACCCTCACCTTTGGGCCCGAAAATCCTCATGCATGGCTTGGTTTATCATGCAAAGTTTCCCCGAAAACGAAGTACGTTTGCTCGGGTCATCCATGGCTCAAAGGCCATCGATACGCCCGACCTCGGAACCGAAAGTTCCTCCCCGGTCATCCTAATACATGTTCACGGAGCACCACGCAAATTTTTATCCAAAACGGAGTCCGTTTGGTGGGTATCGAACTTACATCCCTCAAAAGCCGTCCCGACACGTCCAGCCGGCCCCGGTAAAATCCCGACCCCGAAAACCGGAACTTTCTGCACGGATCCTCCTAATACATGTTCAGGGGAAGCACCACGCAAAGTTTCGTCCAAAACGGAGTCGTTTGAGCCGGTTTCCAAGTTACATGCCTCAAAAGCCGTCCCGACACGTCCAACCCGGGCCCGGTAAAATCCCGACCCCGAAAACCGGATTTTCCTGCCCGGACCCTCCTAATACATGTTCAGGGGAGCACACGCAAAGTTTCGTTCAAAACGGAGTCCGTTTGAGCCGGTTTCCAAAATTTGGTCCGAACCGTGCGAAAAGTCCAACGCCGGCCCGGGGGCCTCCCGCCCCCGCACACACAAATTTTTTCGGCATGGATCCTCCTAACATATGTCCAAGGAGCACCATGCAAAGTTTCGTCCAAACGGGAGTCCGTTTGCTTGGGTTTTCAAAAAAAGATAGAGGGGAAAAAAATGTTTTTCCTGTCATTAGCTTTTTGTTCATAAGGGTATATAAGGGGGGCCCTTGGGGGTTTCTCCCCCCGACCTGTGGCGACAAGCCCTGGCCCTGGTAGCATAAGGTAGGCGCGCCTTGCATCCAAGCCCGCCGCGTGCCCGTTGCCTAGATGTCCCCCGTTGCCCGTAAGCGTGCCCGTCCCCTGACCCGTTTTCCCTTTCCATGGCCTGGTTTCACCCCTGCCTGGTTCCAGTACCCCGTGCCCTGGCTTGGTTTCACCCGGCCTGGCCGAGGAAAATCGTGCCCCAGGGCCCCCATTTCCGCAAACGTGCCCCGTCCGTGATCGTTCGGCTCGTTCCTCCCCTGCCAGGGTGGTTTCACGTGCCATGGCTTAAGTCCCTTTTTGGGCCATGGCTTGGTTTCACCGTGCCCTGGCATTTCCCAGATCGGCCCCCGTTGCCCCCAAAAGGGGCCCGTCCCCCGATCGAGCCGTTATGTGCCTTGGCTTGGTTTTACCGTGCCATGGTTCGGTACCTGTGCCATGGTTGGTTTACCGTGCCCTGGCTTCGAGTACCTCGTGCCTGGTTGGTTTCACCGTGCCTGGCCCAGTTCGTGCCTTGGGTTGGTTTCCCGGCATGGCCGGTACTCGTGTTGGTTGGTTTCACCCTGCATGGCCCAGTACCTCGTGCCTTGGCTTTGGGTTTTACCCCTGCCCTGGCCGAGTACCTCGTGCCTGGCTTGGTTTCACCGTGCCCTGGGCCAAGTACCCGTGCCTGGCTTGGTTTTACCGGCCCCCTGGCCGAGTACTCGTCCTTGCTTGGTTTCACCGTGCTGGCCGAGTCCTGTGCCTTGGCTTGTTTCACGGCATGGCGATACTGGGGCCTTGGCTTGGTTTCACCGTGAGGCGAGACCCCGTGCCTGGCTTGGTTTCACCGTGCCCTGGCCGAGTACCGGCATGGCTTGGCACGTTGGCATTCCGTACCTCGTGCCTGGGTTGGTTTACCGTGCCTGGTTTAGTACCTCGTGCCATGGCCCTTGGGTTTTACCGTGGCTGGCCGAGTACCTCGTGCCTTGGCTTGGTTTCACCGGCATGGCCGAGTACCTCTTTTCCTTGGCTTGGTTTCCCCGTGCTGGTTCGAGTACCTGTGCCAAAGGCTTGGTTTCACCCTGCCCTGGCTTCGAGTTTCCTGTGCCATGGCTTGGTACCCGTGCCATGGGATCGAGTACCGTGCCCCTGGCTGGTGCACCGTGCCATGGCCCAGTCCTCGTGCCTTGGCTTGGTTTTTACCGTGCCATGGCCGAGTATCGTGCCTTTGGGTGGGTTTTCCTTGCCCTGGCCGAGTACTCGTGCCTTGGCTTGGTTTACCGTGCCATGGCCGAGTTACTCGTGCCTTGGCTTGGTTTCCCGGGATGGCCGGTACCTCGTGCATTTGGGTTGGTTTCTGCTGGCCATGGCCGGAGTTTTCCTGTGCCATGGCTTGGTTTCTGCGTGCCATGGCCGGTAACTCGTGCCTTGGCTTGGTTTCACCGGCATGGCCGAAGTACTCGTGCCTTGGCTTGGTTCACCGTGCTGGTCGGTACCTGTGCCCTGGCTTGGTTTCACCGTGCCATGGCCGAGTACCTCGTGCCTTTGGTTGGTTTCACCGCATGGCCGAGTACCTGTGCCCTTTGGTTGGTTTCACCGTGCCTGGCGAGTAACTCGTGCCTTGGCTTGGTTTCACCGTGCCATGGCCGAGTACTCGTGCCTGGCTTGGTTTCACGTGCCATGGCTCGAGTTTGCCACTTGGTTTCTGTGCCCTGGCCGAGTTAACCGTGCCTTGGCTTGGTTTACCGTGCCATGCCGAGTACCTCGTGCCTTGGCTTTGGTTTAACGTGCATTGGCTAGTTTCGTCGCAGTCGTCGGGTTTTTTGCCCGTGGGGTTCGGGGTAGGATGGCGTGCCTTCTCAAAAATTATGGATAGATGAAAATTCATGTTTCAAACCCGTCATTAGCTTTTGTTCATAGGTATAATAGGGGGGGTTGTTCCCAAGGGGCACATGGGGGGGTCATTTGAGCGGGGGCGTTGTAGCGGTGGAAATTGTTGTTGTCTTTGGGGAACGGTTGTTGTTGGCGGAATCGGTTGCTTTGGTGGAAATGGGGTGGTTTGGGTGGTCGGAATCGGTTTGGGCCCAAAATTTCTTGGAATTGGAGACGGTTGTTTTGACCCTTTTCCTTATACTTTGGGTTTGGCCCTTTTATGCCGACATCTAGAAAGTTTTGGGGAGTGGAGAGCCCCGGTTTGGGGTTTTCGGGGTGGTTGGATTTTTTTCTTGCATCGTTCGTGCTTTGGGGGTGTTTTGGGCTTTTGGTGGCTTGCTTGGCCTTTTGGTTGGGTGGGTTGCTACTAGTTGGGCGGCTTTCGGGGAAATGTCGCCCGGGGAGGTGCATGAGTGGTGATTGGTTTGTTCGGTGGATGGCTGTTGCTTGCGCACCAACGTTCACGCTGATACCTTTTCGTTTTGCGTCAAGATTGATTTGTCTTGACATATTGTGGGTTTCCGTGTTTGCATACAAGTTGATGGTAACGTTGTGGGTCTTACGATTTAACTTTTTATCATGCGTGTTCATGCGGGCGTGGGATAAAAGGAAGCGGTTTTGTGACCCACCAAGAGGGTTGTGTTTGCAACAATGATGGGCCCTAGAAGCATGTTTGGTCTCTTGCATACGGAACTTGATGTGGGCTTGGTCTTCATAAGATCTTCACATGCCCTTGTTAAGCGTTCTCGCTTCTCCAAACGATTGCTGCCATGTTACGGCTTGTCTTTCATGGTGGGCTAGTGGGAAGAGGAATGCTACCTGGTTGATCCTGCCAGTAGTCATAGCTTGTTCAAAGATTAAGCATGCATGGGGAAGTATGAACAAATTCGACTGTGAAATGCGGAATGGCTCATTAAATCAGTTATAGTTTGTTTGATGGGTACCCGTACTCGGTAACCCTAGTAAATTTTAGAGCTAATACGTGCAACAACCCCGATTTGGAAGGGATGCATTTATTAGATAAAAGGTCGACGCGGGCTTGCCGTTGCTGCGATGATTCATGTAACTCGAGGATCGCACGGCCCTCGTGCGGGCGACGCATTTATTCAAATTTTTTTGCCTATAACTTTCGATGGTAGGATAGTGGCCCACTATGGTGGTGAGGGGGGGACGGAAAAATTAGGGTTCGATTCGGAGAGGAGCCTGAGAAAGGTACCCCATCAAGGAAGGCAGGGAGGCGCGCAAATTACCCAATCCTGACACGGGGAGGGTAGTGACAATAAATTAAAAATACGGGCTCAAACGAGTTGGTAATTGGAATGAGTACATCTAAATCCTTAACGTGGATCCTTGGAGGGAAGTCTTGGTGCCCGCAGCCGCGGTTTAAATTTCCCGCTCCAAAAAGCGTATTTTAAGTTGTTGCAGTTAAAAGCTCGTAGTTGGACTTTGGGGTTGGGTCGGCCGGTCCGCCTTTAGGTGTGCACCCGGGTTTTCTCGTCCTTCTGTCGGCGATGCGTCCGGCCTTAATTGGCCGGGGGCGTGCTCCGGCGTTTTTACTTTGAAAAAATTAGAGTGCTCAAAGCAAGCCTACGCTCTTTTTACATTAGCATGGGAAAACATCATAGGATTTCGGTCTTTTCGTTGGCCTTGGGATCGGAGTAATGATTAACGGGACAGTCGGGGGGATTGTATTTCATAGTCGAGGTGAAATTCTTGGATTTATGAAAGCGAACAACTGCGAAAGCATTTGCCAAGGATGTTTTCATTAATCAAGAAAGAAAGTTGGGGGCTCGAAGACGATCAGATTTCCGTCCTAGTCTCAAAAATAAACGATGCGACCAGGGATCAGCGGATGTTGCTTTTGGACTCCGCTGGCACTTATGAGAAATCAAAGTTTTTGGGTTCGGGGGGAGTATGGTCGCAGGGTGAAACTTAAAGGAATTGACGGAAGGGCACCACAGGAGTGGGCCTGCGGTTAATTTGATAACACGGGGAACTTACCAGGTCAGACATAGTAAGGATTGACAGACTGAGAGCTCTTTCTTGATTTTATGGGTGGTGGTGCATGGCCGTTCTTAGTTGGTGGAGCGATTTGTTGGTTAATTCGTTAAGAACGAGACTAGCCTGCTAATAGCTTGTGGAGGATCCTCCACGGCCAGCTTCTTAGAGGGATATGGCCTTTTAGGCCACGGAAGTTTGAGGCAAAAACGGTTGTGATGCCCTTAGATGTTTGGGCGCACGGCGTACATGATGTATTAACGAGTATATAGCCTTGGCCGACAGGCCCGGGAAATTTTGAAATTTCATCGTGATGGGGATAGATCATTGCAATTGTTGGTCTTAAACGAGGAATTCCTAGTAAGCGCGAGTCATAGCTCGGGGTTGACTACGTCCTGCCTTTGTACACACCCCCGTTTGTCTCCGATTGAATGGTCCGGTGAAGTGTTAGGATCGCGGCGACGTGGGGGTTCGCCGCCGGCGACGTCGCGAGAATTCCTAAACCCTTTCATTTAGGGAAGGAGAAGCCCAAAAAGGGTTTTCGTGGGAACTGGGAAGGATAGTCGAAGTGCAAGCAGCGACTGACATTTCCCAAAAATGGGTGGGGGGATAGGGTGTGGTCCCCTAGATGTTGCGCGCGTTAACGTCCCTTTTGGGGATGGTGGATGTTTTGTGGGACAAAAAAAAAAGGCAGGATGTCCCAAAGGAAAAAAAACTAAAGGGTGGTCTTTTTCCCCCTTTTGGGTTTGTGCACGCGGGTGCGCCCTTATAAATAAACGATTGGGCCGGTTTGGCTAAAGATGATGAAGAACGTAGAAAATGCGATATTGGTGTGAAGAGAATCCCGTGAACCATCGGTTTTTAACAAGTTGCGCCCGAAGCATTCGGCCGAGGGCACGTTGCGGGCGTCACGCATCGGTCGCCAGACATCCTCCCCCATTGGGCGTTGGTTGGGACGGAATGGTCTCCCGTGCCAATGGTGCGGTTGGCCTAAAAAGGAGTCCCCTTTGGCGGACGCAGGCTAGTGGTGGTTGTTAAGGCCTTGTATCGGCTGTGCTGAATGCTGAGAGTTGTGTAAAGACCTAAGTGTTGTCTTACGCGATGCTTCGACCGGACCCAGGTAGGCGGGACTACCCGCTGAGTTTAAGCATTCAATAAGCGGGGAAAAGAAACTTACAAGGATTCCCTAGTAACGGCGAGCGAAGGGGGAATAGCCGCTTGAAAATCGGACCCCTGTCGTTCGAATTGTAGTTGGAGAAGCGCCCTCAGGGGGACCGGGCCCAAGTCCCCTGGAAGGGGGCGCCGGAGAGGGTGAGGCCCCGTCGTGCCGGACCTGTCGCCCACGAGGCGCTGTCTGCGAGTGGGTTGTTTGGGAATGAACCCCCAAATAGGGCGGGTGAAATTCGTCCAGGTAAAATCCCGGGTGAGCCCGATAGCAAACAAGTACCGGGGGGAAAGAAAAAAGGACTTTGAAAAGAGAGTCAAAGAGTTTCTGGGAAATTGTGGGAGGGAAGGGATGGGGGCGGCGATGCGTCCGGTGGATGTGGAAGGGAGAGCCCCGGGCGCCGATGACGGGGGGGACCCCGGGCGGGGTTTGGTCGGGGCCAAGCCCCGGGTGTTGTTTTTCCGTGGAGTGCCGTCGCGTCGATGTGGTTGGAGCGGCGCCTTCGGCGGCTTCGGCATGCGCGTCTGGACCCGGCCCGCGGGCACCCTTGGCCCCTCTTGAAAACGGGAAAAGGGTTGACTGTGTGGAGTAACGGGTGAGTAAAACCCCCAAGGCGCAAGGAAATGATTGGGGGATCCCCCGTGGGGTGCACCCCCGGGCGATTGTTTTTCTGAGAAGGGTTGAGTGGAGTGTGTGGGACCCCAAAGATGGGGGAATAGGGCGGGGGAAGCCAGAGGAAATTGGGGGGGGCCCCCAGGATATGAGTGCAAATGTTGTTGCTTGGGTTAGGGGCGAAAGATAAAGAACGTTAGAGTGGTTCCCCCGAAAATTTCCCCAGGATAGTGGGGCCCCGGGGCGGTTTTTCGGGAAAAGGAAGATTAGAGGCATGGGGGCGAACGCCCCCCCTTTTCTAACTTTAAAAAAGGTAGGAGGCGCGGTGCTTCGTTGAGCCCGGACGGAAACGAGAGTCCAAATGGGTTTTTGGTAACGAATGGCGAGGGGAGAACCGGAAGCGGGTTTCGGTGCCAAACTGGGCTCCTAGAACCCCCAAAGGGTGTTGGTCGATTAAACGCAGGGGGGTGGTATGGAGCGAATCCCCTAAGGGTGTGTAAAACCCCCTGGAATCAATAGCCCCAAAAAGGATGGCGTTAAGCGGCGATACCGGCCCTGGGGGAAGTGCGGGATGAGTGGAGGGGGGCGGGGGTGAAAACCCCTTTGGGGTGAGCCCGGGCGGACGGGGTCGGGGGGATTTGGTGGTATAGAAAAAATTTAAATGAGAAATTTGAAGGCGAAAAAGGGGAAAGGTTCCCTGTGAAGGATTGCCTGGGTTAGCGTTCTAAAAGAGGGGGGCGTCGTGCGGTTTGCGGAGTTCGAAAGGGAAAAGGGTTTAAAAAACCTGAAGGGACTGGGGTGGGCAACGTTGGGGTCCCGGGGGTGGGGGGGGTGGGGGATTTTCTTTTTGTTTTAACAGGGCCCCCCCTGGAAACGAAGTGGAGGTGGGTTTTAGGGGGTGGGAGACCCCACGTGCGCTGTCCCTGGCCCCCCGGGGCCCTTTTAAAAGGAGGGGTGCCCCCCCGCCGGGGGTATTTTAAGATCGGTTCCAAGGGAAAGCCCCTGGTCGATGGAACGTGCAAAGGGAAAATCGGCAAAATGGTGTAACTGGGAAAAAGGATTGGCTTGAGGGTGGGCAAGGGGGCCAGTCCCAACCCGGGTTGGGGAAAGCTCGAGCTGCTTCCGGGGGAGGGGGGGGGGG